>JAEAOA010000900.1:970000-1215000 GCA_016746295.1 Potamilus streckersoni | reverse complement strand
ATAAATAGTGCTGATACAGCATTGCATATGATCCAGTTTCCCAGATTTGTCACGATGTTGACACAGAAGAATATGTCCCAGCTACCCAGATTTTTTCATGACTTCTTGAATCCCAAAAACTTGCCATAGTATTGATATTTTCTAAATTGTACTGCATGTTTAAAGGCATAACTGTCAATTATTCAATAAGAGTGAAAACCAGACATATCAAAATCTAAACCAATCCTGTAATGGAAAACAAACATAAAAATTAATGGTCCTAAAAAGTTGATCCGATTTTCACAATGTTGACAAGATTTGACTCTAGGCTTGCGCAGAGTTGACCTAACAAATATAAGAGAGAAGACTTAGAAAGCCAGATGGACAATAGTGTGGATATCTTTTTTGTTTTAGTTTGTTTTACTCCTATGCATGTAATGTAATGGTATTTCTCTCTTTTACAGATTATGTCTTTTGCACATCCATCTCTATTACCAAAGAATAATAACAAAAAACGTGTACATTTTGTTATTTTACTCTCAGGTGGGTCAGGATTAGATAGATTAAATAAGTGGTCCCCAACCTCTTTATCACCGAGGACCGGTCAAAGTTTAATAATATTACCGCAACCCTCTGAGGGTGAGGGAGACTTGGATTGTTTATATTTTAGATTGTTTTGATTTAATAATTTTAATTTAATTGTATTTAGACCTGCCTTTAAAATAAAATACAGTTCCACCAAAAAATGAATATAAGGTGATTTAACATTTTAACTCAATAGAACGCTAAATCAATGAGAACAATGAACTTGTTTCTTTGCTATGAGACGGTTCCTTTTAGGGAATTATACACCGTTTTCAGTTTCCGCAACTAGTCTATACAAGCTGGTTGTATTTCTAGTTTTAACACATGTGGAGACAGCCATGTAGAGGTTTACAAACACAACGTTTTTGTGTTTATTTGTTTGTCGTATATATGTTTTGTATTTGCCTTTGAAAAAGATTCATTAAGAGTCGAAAGCGCTTAGGCTAGTTAGTTACTAGTTTCGTATTGTTCGTCGTCAGTTTATTGCATCTATTTTAATCAATCCCTGACACATGTGATTCCTTGGTGGATCCAGTACGCTTGAAAGTTTTGTTATTCGCCATATAATTTGTATTCTTTATATATATATATATATATATATATATATATATATATATATATATATATATATATATATATATATATATATATATATATATATATATATATATATATATATAACCACATTTCTAGATCAATAGGGTAAAACTTCTTAAATTTCGGATTAACTACGCAGAAAGCGGAATAACGTCTCTTAGCGAAAGAGTTGGTTCTTATGCTCACAAGAATTACCGTTATCATCCAGTATAATTTTCGTACCAGTGCGGTTGTGTAACTTCCACCTGTCTCGCATGTCAACATATTAAGATTTTGGAAAGCTTTTACTGTGTAGAAATGAATGAATATGTTTTGTTATTGCATACTACATTTCTAATAGCGGGTTGTAGATCGTCAGGCGTATCTTGTTTCCTCAATATTGAGCGACTTTTTTTTATGCAGGTTCCAGATCCTAGACTTGGCAAGGTATATATGTAGTTGTAATGGCTGTGAAACTCTTCTGCTTAGAAAACCGAACTGGTGTATTGTTGTCTGCGGAAGCTTTCAGCATATTTGGCTCACGTCTGCTCATGTTATTCGTGCTCAAGCACGTGCAACATTTTGCGGCGGAGCAGTCTCATATTAAGTCAATGAAAATGTTTGTTTGTTTGTTTGTTGTTGGGCTTAACGGCATCTTTCAGCACACGATAGGCTATTCATGGCGGCCAGTATTAATGGTGGAGGAAGAAACCGGGAAATCACCGGAAAGAACCACCGACCCACGAGAAGCTACTGGCAAGCTTTCTCACATATCTACATTAGCCGAATCCTAGACTCGAACACATGCAGACAGAGGTGAGATGGCAGTGATCCGTAACGGACAGCGCTTTAGACAACTCGGCCACTCGGGGCCCCTTCAATGAAAATGTAAGTTCAGACCTGAAAATTAGAGACAAAAGAGTACATATGTATTGATGCATGCATAGGTACTCATAACAATGGCTGTATGGTGCCGATTAAAAGTTAAGTTCTAAAAATATAAAAATTCAGATCTAATATTCTCCTCCACCTAACTCCGCTTCTCCAAAAGCACCCAACAAAAACAAATAAAATCTTAACGAAGATAATGACTTCCACTAAAGGTAAACATGTAAACATCAAGTAATAAGATACAATAAACAAGTCCAACGCAGCATGAAAACTGTCTGAGGCAAGTGGGGTTGGTGGTATCTCATAATGAAAACTCGAAGTAATAGATTCTTTACTTAACAGTGTTTAAAAATTGGTGGGACAAAACTCTTCAACTCTTCTTTTCCTGAGTTTTGGAACTCTTAATTGTTTATCTGTATCACTTAATTGCTTCTTTTTTTAAAGATAATATAATGCTACAGCTCCTACTGTTATATATATATATATATATATATATATATATATATATATATATATATATATATATATATATATATATATATATATATATACATACATACATACATACATACATATATATATATATATATATATATATATATATATATATATATATATATTATGTCTGCAACAAGATTTTAAAAATGTTATTTTTTGTGAACCCATATTAGTAAGAAGGAAAAATAATAGCTTCGCTGCATAATAGGTGTCATTTTGTTAATGTTTTTTCCAAGGTTTTCTTTCCTTATATTTCCTAAACTCTTCGATATATTCTCATCATATTTGATAAGAGTCATTATAATGCTAAGCTAATTCCTTCCGTGACACGTGCTGTCACCCCTTTGATTTCGACTTAATGGTAAAGTCATGCAAAGTATGCCTAAGATTTTTCTTACATACTTTACATTGCTTATATTTCCTAAACCCCTTGATTGATTTATGTTCATATTAGGGAGGAATCGTTATAAAACTAAGATATTTAAATTTGCGACAGACTCGCTCACCCTTTTGACCGTTGTGTCAAGGTCGGTGTTTTACAGCAGTGATTCGCTCGTTGTTTCTGCATTAGGCTCTAACCTTTTTTGACAGTCATTATCGTTATTTTTGTTGTTCTCAAAAATTATTGTAAACCAATAGCAACTTTTATCATGTATCTATACAGTTCTTCAATGAACAACCAAGGGCCGGCCTTAGGCCAATCGGACCTATTTGACCCCAATCGGGCACAACCTTCACAGGGACCACGCGCGTTAGTACCTTTTTTATAAATATATCCATAGACAGAAAGTAATTTTAAAGTGATGGAAGAAAATTTTAAAGTTCAATATTATAAAAAAAACTAAAAGTTTATTTCTAAATGCCGTGCTGACATGGGGCCGAGCGCATTAGAAGAAGGCGGCTCCACCAAAATGATCCAAATCGGACCCTGCTTTTGCCAAGGCCATTACTGGAGTAATCCTTCCTTCTGAGGCGCCACTATTTTTATGTGTATAAATACATAATGTGTCTCTACACTCTACGTTTCTTTGTTAGATTAATATAATTTAATCTTTGATTTTTAACCTTTATATAATCAAATTGTACAGTTATTCTCAATGTCAACGATGTCATTAAGAAAAAAGTAAATAAGCAAAGGATATTTTGAAATATTTTACGACTGAATCCAAAACTATGATGTACAAAACTTACAACTAATAGTACAAAAATACTCTATAACCAACAACATCGTCGTCTGTAAAAAATGTCAAGAGTGAGACTGAATAAGATGTTGTGTCCTATGGCCAAACAGATACAGGATGATGTGAAATTATATCATAACATAACACTCTTTCCCTTTGGTCATTTCTCTGTTATCCGCTTCATATGCATCATGTAATATACATTGTATGCTCGCTTAAAAGTCTTTTTAAACTGCAAACTGCAGAGACCCAGATATGGCATTGCATAATGCGATAGCATATCTGGGTCAGTGCAGTTTGATAGGAGTAATCAATAGAACAAACAACATATACCCTGATTCGCATTATGCTATGGCAGATCAGGATGTTTAATGTTTACAATTTGACTCGCCTTATAAGCGAGTAGAGACTATAAGAATGTTCTTTATTTTCCAGGAATATTTCAGGTCAGAAAGACAAACGTTTTTTCTCCTGCTTTTGCTTCCATCTGCCCCTCTGTTCTCTTATCATTCACACTGCAGCGTAAATGGGTTTCATTTGTACAGTTTTAAAAACATTTTATATTCAATCAAAATGTACTTAGAATTTATGATTACCTTAGCAAACAACTTAAAAATTTAATGTTGCTTTAATGTTCAAATTGTTCTGTTGATTCATTTATTACATTATCTTTTCTTACATAAAATTGCCATCTATTGTTTTATCATTTTAAATAATGTCCTTCATTTTAAGTTCCTTTTTGGTATAGGAACATTTTCAATTATGTATAATCGATAATTTTTAAAATCTATGGCAACGGTGGATCAAGGAACAAATAATGTCTTTTGTCTTTGTTTGGAAATGTCCTATATATTTTATCATATGCAACAAAATATAATGGAATGGATGGAAATCAAAGCAGTTTTTTTTATATCGACAATTGCACAGAAGATGGTTCAATCGGAAGCATTGGCATAATCGTGAGAGTAACACTGACATTTGGACAAAAATTACAGTAAATTGTTACTATATGTTCGTTTATTTTGCTAACAATAGCTTACCCGAAATAATTGCAAACGACGTCAACTTAGGTCACAATTTAACTTACATAACCATCCCATACTGAAAGGCATTTCCAAATTTAGAAACTAATATTTCCGGATACAACAAAGCCAAGTTTTTTTTCCTTCTCTCTCTCAACCTAATATGTAGAGCCTATGAATGTGCATCGTGATAAACTGTTCCCCCACGCACCATGTTGCACGTGCAGAACAGCTGAAAATATAAGACATTTGTCGTAACATATAAATCATTCTCAAAATCAGATTTGTCGTTTATTGAAAGTACGGCTGAAAAACATCTTCCTGCATATCGTGTGTATGTCAATCATTACAAACAGACTTCGTGCATTGAAATGAAAGATTCTATTGCAGGTGTATAAAGAACTGCGCAAAATCATTTATCTAAGGGGTGGGAGTCTTGTACACATATATTGCGAACGTTTCACATCAAGTGTCGGATTGGCCCATCTGGTAATATGCCTGAGGGAAGATAGGCTACTTAGTTTAAGATAATATTGTCAGGTGTAGGCTACGTCTACTTCTGAGGTCATTCTTTAATGCATTTTCCAGATTTACGTGTCTTTTGCCTTAGACGTGAATTGTACGTATTATTTACGCTAATTCCTGTATATACAAATAATCCCAAACTTTAGATGAACTACCGTTAACTATGGCGGACATTATTTACACGAGTTCAGCATGCACATATCACTCTTTTGTCATACTCTGATGTATTGTATGACCCCACTGAGATGACCAGAGTCGTTCTGTTTCTACTGCTGTAAATACGCATGTCCGACCGTAATCACTGATAACACGAGGACGCAAAAACAATTAAGAGCCATGAGATTTTATAGACGCCATTGACGTGGTTAGGAGAAGACGCGATTCGATTTTCAGGTCAAGGAAGCAATATTTTAATTTATATTAATATATTTAAAAACTCGAATGACAAAAACATTGTTATCACAAATGGGTAAACAATACTTCAGACAAACAAACGATTTGCTACGCGTACTTATATTCATATTTTGATGAAATGATTTAATGCTTTGGCCATTACAATACTTTTTCACATTGTTTCAATATTTGTTTTGCAATTTGTTAAACTATTTAGATCAAGACATTTCAAATGAAAACTTTGCTAGTAAAACTAAGCCAACACAATTCAAGAAAAACACATGAAAATATGAAACACATGAAAATATGATCCCTGTTTGCACATGTATGTAGACGACGTAATTAAATTTTTACGGAATCATGTAATCTTTAAAACTTTATCGTACATTTTTTAAAACTTGTAGACATATACTTTTTCGGACTGCATGTTCTCTCTCTCTCTCTCTCTCTCTCTCTCTCTCTCTCTCTCTCTCTATATATATATATATATATATATATATATATATATATATATATATATATATAGTTTAATACAAACAATACTATCATATAGGTTAGAGAAATTAAATTCGTACTCTACCGAGTTTCGAACCCAGGTCCGCGAGTAAATGGCACCCATCGCCCTGCCTGCACGCACCAACCCATATACCGTCACGACTAAGCACGCATCACCAAAAGAAATGATGGCACTGAATCGTTGTTATATAAGCTCGTGCTTATGAGATAGTACTATGAGCATTTTGATCTTGTTTCCACATCATAGAGTGGTGTATTCTACCATTCTGTGAGCGGTAAAGGGTAGATGTACACTGGCACGATTAGTCAAATAATTGGTGAATCAGTAGTAATGGGTACAAAACGATAATCAATACCAACATTGGAGAATCAATTTTGTAGAATCTATGTTGTCGCCATTAACATTGAATTTAAATCTAGGCTTTGTATAATCTCAATCATTGAAGTGTGGATTAACAAAGTAATCGCTGATTGTATAATCTCGACCGGGAAGACGTGATTCCATTCATTTATGAGGTAGCAATCAGTTTCCATACCACTATTCGTGTACGTAAAGTTACAGTCATGAAGGATCCTTGCAAGGAATATTTTGGAAAATGTTCAAGAGACATAATATTTTAATTTTCTTCTTTTAAGAAGTACGCTTGTTTGATCCTTTTTAGAGAAGTCAGAATGAAGCTTCGTTTTGGTTGAAAATTGTCCCTTTGATTCTATGGTTGATATGCCAAGATGGTGACTGGGGTCGTCGTCTCTCTTACAATTCACTATAATGGTACTGGAATTTTTAAAAAATAGAGTAAGAATTTTTATTAAAAAAAATGGATAATCTGACATTTAGTTCATATGGTGCCAAGTAGACGGAACATGTTCTGGAAGGTAGATTGGTGTGGTACACTATGCTTTCAAGTACTTTTACAGTCATTGGAATCCTAATAGCTAGTCACAAAACATTAAAAAATGCTTACTTAGCGATATAACGAGACATATAATTAACGACGATAGTGTTCCGATCAGCTAACTCTAATCAAATCCTATGTTATCCGTGGAAAACAAGTCAGGTTTTCGAGCGGTCAGCCTCGAATTTTTGATAATTAAGCATAGACGGCTGTATATGTAATTAATGCTAAAGCACGTTCTAGATTTCATGGCAGAGTTATTTAGCTCTCAGGTTTCAAGAAAATGCGAGTCTTAATATGAAAATAATTGATAAAACGGATCCACTAGTACGTGCCAGAATTTGGGGCTAAAATAGTAAACAGTACAAGGCCAAGGTCAGATTGGTGGTAGATCATATTTAAATGTTGATATGACAGTTTTTGTATTACATGGTGTTGCAGATATGCTTTTATGCACTGTGACATCATTTTCCTCCCCTTTTTATTCATTCTCACCATGAAATATATGACAAAATAAATCATATCACCCCCAGACCTCGATATAAGTCACTTCCGTTATCCACCTCAGTTCTCAGAACAGTCTCTTTACAGCTGAGTTGATTTCCATTTTATGTTTTTTTTTATTTGCAACATTTTTATTCGTCCTATTTTTTAAATAGGTCATTTCGTAGCCATTCCAAATTAAATTGTGATTTACTATTGTTAATTATGTTACTTTTTGATGTCGATATTAGCTAAATGTCATGTAGCACAATGCATTAAAAGAATATGAGTCATAATTTTATCTCTTGGCAAAAACGGCAACTGCCCCACCCACAGTAATATAAATAAATAAATAATAAATACAATTCTTTGCTATAAAACTATTATTTACTAAAGTAAAACAGAGTCCACGGCAAATAAATAGCCGACTAATAAATTGTTTTGAGTCCGTGAATAATTTTCCTAATGCATATATATATATATATATATATATATATATATATATATATATATATATATATATATATATATATATATATATATATATATAAAGATAAAACAAAATTAGAAAGTAATTTTGATATTACTCAAGGATGAGCCGGTTATTTGCATCCTGAGATGATTACACGGTATGGCATAGACATATTCATTGACATTTGGGTGGAGAATGTTAGTTACAATATTACGTTTGTTTTTGTTTTCTGAAAGCATATGTCAAGGTCCAAGAAGCATTTCCTAAGGTGTCTACATTGATTGTCTGAGAACGTAGCTAACACATGCATCCCTAAACGAAAAATGCTCAAATGGCGCATATGTGCATGTGAATGTATGACGTCACATTAGACGGTGCCAATTTGTTACATTTGTGTGCAGTTTGATACATGTTTTAAACGGTTATAATGGTAAGCTGTCTCTTGCATCTGGATGCAACGTGCAGAATATTTCGATACTCTATGGAGTTTGTCTTAGCAGATTAGTTATTAAATCATTTGATTTGTCGTTAATAGATTCCTCACGTGATAAACATCTCAAACTTTCCTTTCTCCGCCACGAGGGTTATACACGAATCATCGCGTCTGTCCATCAGTCCTTTCGTCCGACAAACAATCTTATTAGCACAGCTAGATCTGCAGTTTTGCAATGGCTTGCCATGAAACTTGGTTAATAATCTGGTTATCATATGAAGATGTGCATACAGAGAAATCACTGCACTGCCACATTTGATGACCTTTTTCTTCCCTTGCAGACCGCTTCGGTGGTATAGTGATTGGAGAGTCCGCTGCGTATGCGAGAGGTCGAAGTTTGAACCCCGGCCGAGTCACATCAAAGACTTATAAAAATGGTACTCACAGCTACCTCACTTAGCGCTCAGCATTATGAGGTTGGTGTTTGGACTGGTCGGTCTGGTGTCAGGATAATGTGACTGGGTAGGATCTGATGCTACATGCCTGCTGCATGATGCCCCAGTGCTAGACATCACTATAAACTGTCACACGGCAGCCATTGTAGCGATATGACTGGAAAATTTCTAAAGCTTCGTTAAAAATTCAAAGCGCTCTCTCTCTCTCTCTCTCTCTCTCTCTCTCTCTCTCTCTCTCTCTCTCTCTCTCTCTCTCTCTCTCACACACACACACACACACACAAACACTTTACCTGCCGTTGAATGCAACATATGGGAAAATCTTGCGAACACAAATTTCGATTCTTAATCGGTCGATATGAAACTTCATAAGTGTTATGGTCACTTAGTTTTTAATCTTTTAACTGAAATGACTGTTGAAGATATAGCTTGTTTGTGATGGACGGCTATAAAATTTAGTTCATATTACGGTCATCATCGGAATATGCTCATAGCAGCAAATCATTTTGTGTTAGAGTTATTGCCCTTTATGACGTTTGTGAACATGATTAGTCTCAAATTTTCAAATAGATTGCCAGAGAACGTGGCTAATGTTGTGATCTTTATCTGAACATTCGAATACTAACTGCTCATTCACGTTTGTAGGAGTTATTGCCTACAGCTGAACGCAACTTGTATTCCAGTTTTGTAGATCGCTAGGAGGCTTGGTACATATTATGGTAATCATCCAAACAATGACAGATCTGTGTGTACTTCATTAGGTACATTTGACAACAACAAATTTTCCCGTTTGATCTTTTATCTTTTCTCTTTAGAGATTGCTTAATAATGTTTTATTGTTGTTGTTGTTATTGTTGAATAAAATATTTTATGCTTTCACTTTATGATATTCGTATTACTGAACTTCAGAGCTGTCAAGTGACTTTAAATGTGGAGAGTGAGATCACCTCTAGAGAACAGCAGCTCCCTGGTCGAGGACCTATGATGCGGAACCCCTGGAGCGGTTAGGAAATAGACAGTAACGTCGTGCTCAATTTGATTCACAATGCGCAAACATTTTCATTTACCGACGAGTTAGGCGACCACAGAATCATTACCTTTAAAATACATAGCAGACATTTTTTTAATCATGAGAAAAATGAGAATGTGCGTGTGAACTTTATTTCGCTTTATATACTGTGTCAATACCATTAACATATGTTACATAACAATCAATTTTAAGTTTGTTTTATGAACAGCTTAACAAAAATGAGTGGAGAGGTGTCATAGATGTTTAGTATCTTTTTACCTGTGTACGATATGGACAACACTATCTGTTTGCAAAGTATAATTACAGTGCATGAGTTAGCTAAAGCAGTACCGATTTGTCAGCTATAGATTTGAGGCTATAGATTTGAGACGACACAGATGAGATTTAGTTTTGTCTTTGCCCTGTTGAAGTATGGAGTTTGAACACGTTTACAAGAATAGAATTTGTATGTTTGAAAAGTACTATAGAGTATGCTAGTGAACTATTGCATGAAAAATTAAAAGTAAAGGAGTCGTTTTATCCAGGTTATCTGATAAAAAAAGAGGAACCGGTATCCATCAACACCGCTTCCGTTCCAGTGCTGCGTGCGGGTATAAATGTTTGCTTAGTTTTCAGTTGTTAAAAGGTGTTCGCGGACAAGAGAGCTGGGACTTGTCGAGTGATGGGTGTATGATTTGGATTTTTAACATAGCTTTAACAATTTTTCAGTCATATCGCTACAATATCCTCAGTGTGGCAATTTAAAAATAGCGATGTCTACTAGCGTTGGGGTTCATGCCGCAGACATGTAGCATGATGTACCAGCCAGTCACTTTATCCAGACAATAGGCTGACCAGTCCCAACATCAACTTCTTTATGTTGAGCGCTAAGCAAGGCAGCTATTAACACCATTTTTATAAGCCTTTGGCATGACTCTGACGGGGTTGGAACTTTTTGGACAGCAGAGCGGCCAGTTTATAGTGATGTCTAGCACTGGTGCATCGTGCCACATACATGCAGCATTATGTCCCACTCAGCCATATTATCCTGACACCAGGCCGACAAATCCTAACACTAACCTCTTAATGCTGAGCGCCTAGCGAGGCAGCTGTTATTACCATTTTTATAATTCTTTGTCATGACTCAACCGGGGATAGAACCGAGTGGTAGATATTTTAGTTACCGAAGGTTTGCTAAACTGCGAAATTTCTGTTGTCAAAGGATTGAAGGGGGTGGGGTACGTATTAAAACTCTTGTTTCGTGTTCAGGGTCGTGAATTTGGGACCGGAAATACATTATGACGGTCCGACTAAGTGAGTCAGTTGTAAGCAAAATTTCATGATAAAAAAATGTTATCGTTGAGATAAAGCAACAAAAATATTTTCCTCACAATGAATGGTGACTTCATTTTTTAGAAATAACTAGTTATATTTCTATTTTCTAATCTTGAATTCAAAGCAATATGTCTATACCTTTATTTATTAATATATTGCTAGAGCCATTTTGAATTACCTCTCTTTCATTGGTTTAGTTACGACATTTCCCAGAATACGGATGTTTATTTTAATACGTTCGAGGCAAAGGTGAGACAAAGGTGAGGCAAAGGTGAAAATAATAAATCGAAGAATATTGTTCAATGACACGGAATATTGATACGATGACTGCATAAAATTTCGCCAATTTCAACCCAAGCAACAACATAGTGATGTTCTTCATGTGTTGCGTTTGTCATATTTGTCGACATGTACAATTTTTCCTTGTAAAACTGAAGCATATAAGTAAATTCCTTTATAAATAACAATTTCCATGCCTAATTGAGTTTCTTCTGTAAATACAGTAAGTTTAAAATGAGGATTTCAGTACAAAATTAACTATGATCAATATCAGCTATGTTTCACAAAGACCGTTCATGCGGTTCGTCCACTCGGACATTTTCTTTTCTGATTTCTTCTAATACTATCACTGAAGTAATGGAGAGAAATTCTGAATAAAGATTTAATTAGCCCGATAAATCATACCCTAGGAAACGTGGTGATACTGATGGAATATTTGTCAGTCTATTATTATCAACATATTGGGGGGGGGTAGGTTTGATTCATCAGATTAATATTAGACATGACTGCCATCTTGTGTCAAAAATGTTAGCCACTCTCCACCAGCGGTGATGGTGCAGTGGTTTATCTCATCAATTTCGTGGCAAAGTAGTTCTTGTTCTGTAGCCCGCAATCTGATTATGACTAATAGAAAAAAAAACGGTTTTGAAGAAAAAAAAGCAGCTCGTGAAACATTGCTAACTGTATGATATGGCGGAGGTAGCATCGGTGTTAATAATGGATGGAAGACCTCTTCATATTTCTCGTCAGATAATGAAACGTCGCCAAAAGGCAATTATTTACATGTAGCGACTGAAATATAGGTCAGATATTAGTTAATCTCGTATGTCAATCAAAAGCAATTTATTGTAAGTACCCAATGCCCATTTGGGTCTCCTCAAAATCCTTTTTGAGCTATGTTCTTGGATGAAATATAAGATCAACAACAGACCTTGTCTCAGTCGTAATTTGCAGGCGTCATGTTAAAGTTAGAATTTCAAATAAGCATTTTGTATTTCCATAGTATGAATTTTGCAATAGCTGTAGTGCTACTGCATATTAGCGAGTGAATTCAGATTTTAGAGAACATTCTGTAAGGGTTTATGTTCTTGAACTTTTTGTGAAATTGTTCAGTTTTCCATTTTTATAAAAATGTTCTTTTAGTTGAAGTATTCGCTAATGTTTTGATATGCCGCTAAATGCTGATGCACGCATACTCTTTGACTATTCATATCGCATATCAATGTACGTGAATTTAGCAGGGAGCACTAATAGACAACAGTCAGCGGAAGTGTATCGTTCTCCACCGCTGACATCATTAACAATCAGGTTGGACGAATGTTAAATTATTCCATTTTTACGGGGATGGAACCCAATGTCTTACGTTGGATACCATATGTACTCGCGTATAAGACTTTTAACTGCAAACGCCAAAAACCCAGATCTGTTGTCACATAATTAATGGCATATCAGGGTTTGTGCAGTTTTGTTATAGTAATCAGTAGACCAAACAACACAGACCCTGATATGTCTGCGCATATGAGACGGAATATCAGGGTCTATGTTGATAGCAGTCGGATCAGACTTATAGGTGAGTCTTAACAGTGAGTTTTTTCACACATACTTGGGAAAAACCATCTGTCTGTCCGTTTGTACAGTTCTCATAAAAGGGCAGTGGAGATTCATCGAATCCTGTTAATACTGATTGTCCAAGTTAATCAGATATTAGTTTGTCTCGTAGGTCAATCAGAAGTAATCTATTGTAAGTGCCCAATGCCCATTTGGGTCTCCTCAAATTCCTTTTTGTCATCTTAATTGTACATGTCGAGAAATATTATAAACGCATGACAAAATCCGGTTCGTCATCTTACATCATTTTTGACCTTATATTTCTGAGGCACGGTTGGTTGTAGATCTTATATTTCATCTACGAGAAGGATATGAATTTTAGCCTTTGCCCTACGGTGTCTAGGAGAGGGTCAAATGTTAAGCATAAAATTTAAAATGTTGCAGGCATATTTGACATGTTCAATATATTGCTTTAAAAATGTAATTAGAGTAAAGTGCCTGGTCTTGACACATCACTGTACTCAACCAGGCTGGTCTAATACTAGGCATCACAATCTTAAGATCAACCAGGTCTGATCCAAAATAAATTATTAGAGCTCTGATCCTATAAAAAAATGCTCTGGATCGAATGGAATATTTATAGTATATAGACTCAGTCACACGCTTATAATAAAAACATTTTCGATTTATGTATCCATTCAACCTTAAACTGAAAAAATAATACAAAAAGAAGACAAAATAACTAGCAACGAGACTTTTCCCACGAAAGTGGCGTATATCAGTTTATGTTCCAATAACCCCAGCAGGCCCCCGCAAATGATATAGACCCGTTTCAGAGGTCCACCCGTATGAATGTTCCAATATGTCCCCACCCCGTTCTCGTCAATGGACATGTCGCAAATGCGCTCTGTATGTACGTACATAGTTCAATACTAAACAGTAGATTAATGATTGATTTCTTCCATACTACTTCCCAAACACCGTGACACTCGCAACAAATCTATTGGCATGCTTCCATTTGGAGCAGGACAAGTCAGAAATATTTATCTACTTTTGACTGGCATTTACTATCAATAAACAACAACTTAGTTTATATATGAATAGAGTTTCTGCAAGTGGTTATTTCAAACCTACCACAGTTTACTGCCACCGAAAGAAACTTGGGCTTTATTTTGAAATATTGCTTTAAATTGTTGCTGGCAGTTCTGGCAATGATGGCAATTCTCTGACGTAATAAAGGTATATATTATTTGTTTCTCCTTCACATACAATAAATAAAATGTATCTTTTTTTCTTTCTTTTTATCTACAATGTTAGTGCTTGTTTAATGGACATTTGCTTGCTCGTCATCTTACATCATTTTTGTAACCAAAGGTAATACTTGGTTTAATTTTTGTTGGAGCAGTGACGTATAACACCAATGTTCCTCAAGGACGGCCAAACAATTACAACAGGGGCAAATACACGTAATAGCTTTTGCCCAAGCACGCACCATGCCCCTCGTGACTCTTTACTCTTCTCAGAAGCTAAAGAAAATAACTCCTTGAGAAAGAGCTTTTCGAGAGACATGAAGACAAATGTTTTGTTTTGTGGGGGGTGCGGGTTGGGGGGCTTATCACCGGAATAATAAGGTTTTCCAATCCGTAGCTCGGTTTAGTGTTTGGTTACGTATTCTATGTTCCCATTTAACCTTTTAGATACACATGGCTCATTATTCAAAACAAGACAAGACAATTAGAGTATATATTCATTCATTGATAAAGGAATTTTAAATCTTCATTCACAAAAAGTATAATTTCTTTCGATGTAATATTATAAACACTATTAAGTGCGACGTATGCAACAAGGTCCATTAAATGTGATTTTGTTCAAAAGATCTTGCATTTATTAAGTGTTCGTGAATCAGTTAAATGCAACCAAAAATGTTCATATTTGCTATCTTTTCCATTCAATTGACAACTTAATGAAGTAAATGCAAAAAGAAAAAACGAAACGCCATTTATATCTCCTGGGAGTGAAGGTGGTGGCCATGGGTTAGAGAATCTATCTGGATGGGTATAACTGACTACCTGTGATGATGATGATACTACTACTACCACTACTACTACTACTACTACTACTACTACTACTACTACTACCATTAATAATAATAATAATAATAATAATAATAATAATAATAATAATAATAATAATAATAAGGACAACGACGACGACAATAATAATAATAATAATAATAATAATAATAATAATAATAATAATAATAATAATAATAATAAGGACAACGACGACGACAATAATAATAATAATAATAATAATAATAATAATAATAATAATAAGAAGAAGAAGAAGAAGAAGAAGAAGAAGAAGAAGAAGAAGAAGAAGAAGAAGAAGAAGAAGAAGAAGAAGAACGGCATCAAGAACAACAATAACGATGCCGAGGCGCACCACAACAATAACGATGCCGAGGCGCAGGTGCATATCCAATGATAAATGCCACCACACCACATAACCTTTGGTGCCGTGGGATTTTTTTTTCTTTTACATAAACGATAAAATTGTATAAACACGTATTCCTGCCATTACCTAAAATCATGACTTTTGTTTTTTTTGTATTAACTTGAAGGCGCCACTTATCACAATACGTACTAAACGACTTTTTTTTTTTCCCAGACCGTGTTTTGACTCTTTAACTCACAGTGAAGTTTTTGTTATAAGTTATCCGGCAGTTTTAAACACTCGAGTATAAACTTAGCAACCTGCAATGGGTCACAGATTTCATTTCAGTATCAGCATGAACGCCTTAATGTGCACTATTGCTAAAATACACACAGACAATAAAGAAATTTATGTATTATTGCTAAAATACACACAAACAATCACCCCGTTATGCACATATTCTAAATCATACCGTGAAATCAATACCATGAATACCTAATAAGACCTTTTGCATCACTACCAAAATGAGAAAGTAAAAAAATGTTTCAAAAATTAACTGGCGCTACGTTAGTGGATACTGAACCAGAAGCAATAATTGTAACCCAAGTCCATCTTATTCAGTCCCTTTTCTGTAGACATGAAAGTGGACACTAATTGTGAGCCTATGTTGTTGAGAGTTTTATAAGTTGTGGAGAAATACAGAATAAGAAAAAAGAAAAGAAAAGCGCATCTGTTTGTCAGCAAGTAATTTTACACATTAGTTGGTGTGAATCGAGACAAGTAGTTGTATACGTAAATATATATGTATGAATAGTGATTATAAATATATGGATGGGATGGTCACGTTACATTCTTATTCTAAATTAAATATTACAATTTAGATATCATCTTGGATTAGTCAACTGCTCGTGGTTTTCTACATTCAGCAACCTCTAAATTTTGTAAGCACCTTCCTTTTGTTTACTATTATGTTCTCTAATATTCTCAATACCTTTCTAATCATAAAATAAAACGATGCTGTCTTCGGCTACATTAAAACCACAATTCTCACCAATCTTTTTTTTTCTTTGAGGATATTTTGATAACGACCACGTTCATAAAGTAGACCATGGGCTGAAGTACAAATTTGATACACAAGTCTTGTGCATTTAAACTTAATGAGTTGTGTTAAATAATACCAAACGCAACAGTGAGCTGTCTAAAGGGAAAAACTAAAACAAACACCCCCCTCACCATTATAGTAAAGAAGAGACCAAAGTTATACATATCTTTCAAAATTCCAACCTCAGATTTTGTTTAGGCTCGTACGAAAGATAATTTTCATTATCAACATAATTTTGTACCCAAACATTGCTAATACGGTTACAGGCCTGGCCCTAACATGTGCGGGGCCCGAGGCAGCAAAAGCGATGAGCGGGGCCCCAAACAAAACAAATTGCATTGCGGAGTGATTTCTGTCAGCAGCGCGGGGACCTGAAAGCATGGGAACCAAGGCGGTGGCCTCGTTCGCCTTACCCTAGGGTTGGATCTGAAACCAGGGATATTTGCTTGACCGAGACGTGTCAAATCCTGGCGCGATTCCGCTAAAAGTCATAAGTTTGCCCCAAATTTTCAAAGACTTGCATAAAACTTCAATTGTATAAATTAGAAAGCCCAACGTATCCATTCTATACATACATTTTACTCTAATCAATGCAAGACCACAGATCTCACAACTTTCCAATTGTCTATCAACCGCATATCTGCATAGTTTTTCTCTTCATCAATTTTTCATACCAACCTCAGTTCACTCCATAAAAGTACACAACTTTCCCAAACACAGGGAACTACTTTTACTATGTCATCTTAGGCCAGTCAATAGTTTCAAGGCACATTTCGCCTGTAAAACTGCATTACATTTACCACCATGACGACGTAAACGGTTTATTCCTTGGTGTAATTTACGACTCTTCTACCGTAAATACTGCACCTGCAGTCACATAATCTATGTACACCACTAGATTTTAATAGGGGCTATGGAATGGCAGGGACATTCATGCGACTCTGACCTGAATTCATTAAAAGTAATCCATGGCATCATGGCAAATCACTTCACTCTTAGTAAGTGGCTAATTGTTTCGGGCTAAGGAATATTTCTCTTGGACAGAGTTCCAATATTCAAACAAGTAATCACAAAAATCTAAGAATTCCTTAAATTTATTACAATACCAAGTTCACGAAGTAAAGTACGCCAGTTAATTTGACCACTTCATGCACCATTACCTCCATTATTCATAATGCTAATCTTATAGACTAATGTTAAATTCCTATTGACCCCATACCTACCCACTGGATAGCAGCGCATTATTAAATACGTATAAGCCTCATGGGTACCTGACATTATCCAAACTTTCCATAGACCTCACATCGCCCCTCTACTGTAGGCGCTCCACCTACAGTAAGTACTTCTGTCAGATTGACAGGTAAAAGGTGAAGTTGTTTGTCTTTGTGGTATGCATGATGAAGAGAATGTAGGCATACCTCTATGCTACTTACATGTACTGTGGCTGAACTTTCTTAACATGTAGCTGTCGAAATCGTGCATGATCTAGGTACAAAGCTGATCAAAATGAAAATGGTTACCCCATGTCCTCTACTCCATGTCCTCTACTGCTGATTTTTCGAGGACATGGGGTAGCCATTTTGATCTCTCTCTCTCTCTCTCTCTCTCTCTCTCTCTCTCTCTCTCTCTCTCTCTCTCTCTCTCTCTCTCTCTCTCTCTCTCTCTCTCTCTCTCTCTCTCTCATAATTGAGCGTGTATTATATGCAGCGGTGTTACAATGTGAAGCCTAAAATAAAATAGATTTGTTTTATTATTTCATGTACACTACCTTTATAAAAATGGATACATGTTATGTAGAATGTAGATTATCTGTCAAGTATTATTGTTTAATAAATACATATTGATAATTTGACAGGAAGACTTAAATTGAGATTGTCGTTGTGCTAAGCCTTTAGGTGTGCTTAAGCACAGGGCCCCTGTTGTCCGGGGAGGGAGGGGGGCGGGAATATTCTTGGCAAAAAAAAAATTACGATGAATTTTTCATTGTAAATTGCTTCATAACTTAACTAGCACAAGGCTTCATTTTTCTTAAATCCGGCACTGTGCAGATGCATATATATTTTAGCAACAAAAAAAAATATGTATATAAATATTTTAATTAGAACGAGCAAGATATGTCCGCTTATATTTTCTCTCTTATATATGTACGTTGTAAATTATGATTATTTTCTTTGAAAGAATATCATTTCGATTAAATTGAGTTTTTTCCCCCCTAAAACATATTCCTAAAACGTATTTTACATAGTATCTACTTGTTGTTTTAAGAAAAAGAAATTGTTCAAACTATTGACTATAATCCGGCATTAATGATACAACTTTCGCATCCCCTCATCCTATTCTATCTCATAGCTTGAATTCATTTTTTTTCTGGTTAAACAGGGTCTTTCGGAAAAAGAGAGAATTCTTTTTCTCATAATCACTCTTTTGGATACATCCATATGCAACACAGTGCATCATATTTGCTGTACAAAAGCACGACCGTAAGATATATCACATAGACATTTAAGTCGGGAAATTAAACACTTGAATGGCTAGGTCGAATAGGAGAGATAAATGTACGTCATATCCGTATTTGACACCCGGAAACTACCGAGTGTTTACGGAGATTGCCGAATATTTTTTTTCATTTACAAAAGTGTATTTTTAAGCCTAATTAAGCATTTTTAAGGTAGACAAACGTAACAAATGCGTTTTATTTATGACAATAATAATATCACACATTTGTACCATATAGGTGGCCGGTGACCTTTAATGATTGTATATACGTTTGACCTTGTCCAAAATTAAATTCACTGTGTTTCTGACCAGGGGATTTATTCTGCAAACAACACAATGCATAGCTAATGTTTATCTGAGTTTGGATTAAATATTCGGATCGCTATTATGGTCAACATGTTTACCAAAATTTGAGTCTAAAGATAGTCTTGAATCTGACCTCAGAATCTTAAAAACTGGAAAATTCCATTAATTTACAGAAATGGGCGCCCGAAGCATGGGTCAAGGGGGGGTGTCATGCATCCCCACTCGAAATCACACACACACACTCTCACACTCACACTCACACACACATACATTATATATATATATATATATATATATATATATATATATATATATATATATATATATATATATATATATATATATATATATATATATATATATATATTCCGACAAGTTTTACCATGCAAATGAAGCTGAAAATATGTCACAGTATTCAATTCAAAACCCTTAATAAATACTAGCTTCAGTTGCAGGCTGCTTCTCTTACTAACTCTGCCAGCTGTGACTGATTTCCCCCTCCCCGAAAAAAATCCTGACCCCCCCTTCTGCAAAAATCCTGACTCCCTGCAAAAAATCCTGCAGGTGCCCATGTTTATAGAGCATTTTCAGAAAATGGTAATTGTGAACTAACCTATGTTAAGTATAGGGTTATATAATCTTGTTTGTCTAAAGAGTACTCATTCTTGCCTTAATAGCTTAAATCAGAATCAATCTTATTGTTGTGTTCAATTTTTCAGTTGGTTAGATTTATGTATTAAAATTACCAATATATCAATGCATCAAGAATATTCTTGGTATGCACCATTAATTTGGAATAATAGTAAATTCAGAGAACATTTTTGATTATATCATTGAATATATCTAAAGACTCTTAGCACATCGCCACAATCCAGGCCACTGGTACATTAGTACGTTTTTGAGACTACAGGAATATCAACACATTCAATATTGGAACTTATTGGAATTTATTTGAAATACCACTGGAATTCGATTGGAACTTTATATATTTAGTCTTGTGATAGAACTTTTAGGACTATTTGGGAATTAATTAACATTGTCAGTACTTTTTAAATTCATATTGTTAGTTCTTTTTAAATTTTCACTTTGTATTTTAGGGAAATACATTACTGTTTGAATTTTAAAAAATTGTTTTTTTTTTAAACTGTTGCTTAGCTAAGACAAAGAGTCGCAACTCTGAGAAGAGTGATGGTACACGAAAGACTTTTTGCAAGAGCCTTAAGGGGGATGTATCAAAACCATGTGTATCACTTTGTAATAGCTCACTCTTAGAGGTTAAATCTGATGATCTCGTGGGGGGATCATAATCATCACAATAATCTGCTAAATAAGGTAGGCCTATGCACAGATGAGTTGTCTCAAAAGATCTCCAAAAATATTTGGAATGTTAGTTCTTGACACTAAAGCACACCCATGCTTATTCAAACTATAATTTATACCTAGTTTAATGCAGTTATATTGGTTGCCAGAAGAAGAGAACGAACATCAGTCAGATATTTTATTTTCGTACAAGTCACTAACGATCAGGACATTATCCGATGAAAACGAGATAGTCCGTTCCAAAGCCGGTCGTATCCTTGCTTCGCCATTAAAATACAGTTATTTAAACCCCAAACGGGTCTTACAACCAGATTTGGCACCATAACATCACAAAACGCATGCAAATGTGTCTTACACGAGACCACTGACTAGCAAAGTATCACCACTGGGAACGCCATATCGAATTAAAGTGCTCATAAAAGCAATTTGGAGGATATGACCTGTATGCATAGCATACTCAGAAACAAATGACAGTATTTTGGTGCGTTGTCACGGAGTATTATAGTGGAGTGAATATGGACAGAAACATATCTTCGATCTGAATTATAAAAGGGGAATTCCTATCCATAAACGTCCCCTCCCCACAAAAAAAGGTATGAATTTTTCGTGCTTCATGGACTAATCTACATGATAAGCCGTTTAACTTTTTCATTTTTCAAAACATGTTTTTCGTTACAAAAAAGGCGGATAGAGTGACACAATCCGTTTGTCGGTCCGTTTTTTCCATCGCCTCTAGGACGACTGCATTGAAATTCAACATTATGTACAATTTACCTCTCAGTACTGTGCTATGAAATGTTACGGTGTCCTCTGCTAGAATTCCTTGGGTAGAACGTAGGCATGGGTCTTTCCAAGAGATTTCCTGGCGCCGAACGATTACTTTCTTAGGAGTGTGTTGTATCATTTTATTTATGTGGAAGGCAGAGGTCATTGTATGCCCAGTAAAAGGTCTAAATAGTACTTGAAATAGTCTAAATTGATACTTTAACTTTAATGAGTAAAAAGTCTCGTATCTTGCGTTTAGTAGGTGACTTCAAAGGATTGAAGATTGTGCCAATAGGTAATTTTTTTTTCGTGTTTATATGTAATTTTTATCGTGTTTCTTAGACGGTAAGACAGCATTGAAATGGCGAAACTTTTAAACGTTGTAAACATCTATTCAAAAAAGCGAATTGAAACGTTAGGATACAGAACTTTTAACCTTAAATGAAAAAAATACATCTCGGATTTTAGGAGAAAGCTCGGCCCAAACATTAGCATAGCTGTTGATTAGTACTAATATTAGTACCCTTAGTTCTACCTCATGGACAGGGTGCTAACATGAGTCTATGTGTGTCAATGGAGCAGCTCTTTTTTTAGTCTAATATAAAAAAATTTTGAACATGTTCTTTGATATATAATGAAATAAATTGAGTAGTCCTCTTTTTAATACTGGAATTATCGCAAATCATTGTAGAAATAGTAGTAAATCTCGTTTATCTTTCTTATCCGATATTTTCGTTTTTATCGTCCGCCATATTAGTTCAAATAATGCCTACTTCCGTTCTCAGTCTGGTTTGTTTGTATGCCATATAAGGACGTTAAGGCCTTATTTGGATACATAAACAGATCGCAGTCAAAAATATGGCGCGATTTGAGTCAGAGATTCTGCGCATTAAAAGTAAATACGGTTTACCGGTTACTGAAATTCCACCAAGAAGCAATTATTTTCTCAACAAAAAATGTATTCCGCAATTTATGCAAGTATCCATTCTACATCTTCTTGCGTTATGTCATTCAACAACTAAGACCATAGCGTAGAATATCCATATATAGTCTGGCAAGCCTTATGTAGAAAAGGGGTCACGGCGAGAGTCTCGCATTATATGTCATGGTGGACACGGTGAGGTTAGCGTAACTATGCCAATTTATTTTACCGTGTAAGGCTTAATATATTCAAAATAAGCCAAACTTCTTTCACAAAATAATTATACTTATTTAGAAGATTTCTAAACTATTTGTGTTTCTGACTTTAGTGAGTTTTTTTTTTACTCAATTACATGATATGGGATCAGTTCATAGTCTCAACCACAACAAACCAAGTTGAGGCTACGACATCGTAGCTAAGCTGTTGATTTAAAAATGAAATATTCGCATTTTATCCCTGAATCGAAATCAGTGATGGACAAAACACATTAGAGAAAACTAAAAATATTAATGAAGATTGGACAAAAACGTTAGGAGTTATACAGATTTGAGATTGTTCACGCTTTATAGCCATTCTAGTCTAGGTGATTAGCAGTTTCGATTAACACTTGTCTAGATGATCTATTTTGTTGGACAAACTTTTACTTAAATAACATACTGAAAATTAAAATTGTAATTAGGTCAAATTATATGCATATCTGGGTGACCAAGCTGAGCAATGGTTCATTGGAATATGAGTTATGGGATTGTTGATTGTCATATGTGGCGGACAACCGAGACGTCAAATGATTAATAGTCGATTCAGTTCATCTGTCTGTCAGACGTGTAAAGATTGCAAGAAGCATCGACCCAGCTGATATTTCTGACTGGGCGTGAGTAGTGTGTAATATTCCAGCCAGACTGACAGCTTGCGACGTGGCTTGTCACAGCTGCTCGGACACATTTACAGTTGTCACTCCCCCGTCTTCGGCGTCGGTAATTACAAATTTATGTGTTTAGCCTCACAGCATCTCAATCATTTCATATAAGATGCAACAGCTTCGGATGGGTTTCAAAGCATCTACGTTATCTGCAGGAGTGTAAAGTGGCTAATTTTGTATAGACATGTATGTTGTTTGTACCTTCTTGATTAAATGTCTGTTTAGCTCAGTATTTTTTAAAGCCCTGTCTACATATCGTTGTACCTGGAATCATAAAATGTATTCTAGTACGAATATCATTATTTACCCTCATAAATTAGGTCACCGTTAACCTTATTTCACACTTTAATTAAGTTTTTTTTGTTTAACAGTGCATGATATGGTCATTAAAGCAGACGATTTTATACAGGCCATTCTGTACTACACCCGTACAGACATTTTACAATAACACTGGCTAAAGTTATTTTCTTGCGTTTGGATCATGAACATCATGAACACAGATTTTTTCCATGAACACAGATTTTTTTCCATGCTCTGAATATAAAAAGTAATGTAAAATAATGAAATTTGGTGAGAAGATGCCAATCGATGAGAACTACCTCCTCGTTGCAGTAATAGGTATTTATAGTCCATATTTTACACTTTAATGATCTGGGATAGTTTTGTTCATTCCTCGGGCACTGGGATATTGACGATAATACATATCTACGTTAGTACCACACCACACCCTTTCACACATAATGTATTTTGTCCACACATATTCCATCTTTGACTAGTATGGGTGAAGTTTTTGCAATTGGGTCATGACCCAGGAGTGTCTCACCGCTGTCTGCGTGTGTTCGAGTCTAAGATTCGGCGAATGTGGATATGTGAGAAAGCTTGCCAGTTGCTTCTCGTGGGTCGGTGGTTCTTTCCGGTGATTTCCCGGTTTCTTCCTCCACCATTAGTACTGGCCGCCATGTATAGCATATCGTGTGCTGAAAAATGGCGTTAAGCACCACCACAACAACAACAACATGACCCAGGAGTTTGTAGCATGTTATATGTATACTACTTAGCTTACAATTGTGCAACATGGCGAGAGGTGTGTCGTTTTGGTAAGTTGGTGGTGCTGTTGTTGTTTTGGATTAAGCGCCCGTTTTCGCACATGGTAGGTTACACGTGTCGGACAAAAACCACCAATCCACGGAAAACTACTGGCAAGTTTTCTCAAACACCCACGCTGGAAGAGCCTGTGGATCGAACCGAAGTGGGCAGAGATGAGATGTCAATGATCTGTAACGGCGAACGCCTTAGATCACTCGGCTGCCTGGATCCACAGTTCGATAAGTAATACACCCTTATAGCAGACAGTTGTATATGTGACCTATATTTAAATATGTTGTGACTTTTGTGTTTAAAGCTAATTTAATGGGATTTGTTTCTCTTCCGGTCATGAAACTTGATAATTGTATGCATCTATGATAATACTTTAATAAAATCAATGAGGTCATTTTTGCCTTCAGTACCGACTTTTTCAGTAACGGTTGTCGTATATATATATATATATATATATATATATATATATATATATATATATATATATATATATATATATATATATATATATATATATATATATATAATTTGATTACACGTACATCTAAGTGGCGTTTTTTCACTATAGTTGGATCACCTATATCCATATTTAGTCCGAATTTCCTTATTTACACGCCCTGAGAAACGCCTCCGGCAAAATCCCTGGATAAAGTACTTGGATATTTTGGACATGTCAACCTAAAGGTGCCGTCCGGTAACTTATGTTATTGAATGTCACACGCCGTAATGTGACGATAAATAAAAGCTACGAGGCATGTTCAATTAGTCGTTCTACATTATACTATGCCAATTAGAATGACGTGCCCTTTTGCTGACCCACTTCATTACCAGCCACCATTTTAAAAGCCCATAGCGATCAATAATTTTCGACTGGAACTTTCTCGATGACATTTGAGGTGCAGAGCATTAATTACTAACTAATGAATAAGATTTCCTTAAACTGCATTAGCATTAAATTTTATAATACAAATTAATATCTAATTTAAGATTAGTAAATGCGTCTACCTACATGTTCCTATTGCTATACACGTTACACCTTTCCAACCAAATAAATCATTATGAACGGTGCCGGATTTAAGATAAATGAAGCCCTGTGTTAGTTAAGTGATGAGTCCCCTTACTTGGGCCTTGAAGGAGGATAGCCCGGTAGTCCTACACAGGTAGTCATATTTACTCGGGAAATTTAGGAGTAGCTAAAATAGCCACAGACGTTTGAAAAATTCATGGTAAAAATTATTTTGGGTCAAGACGATGGGCCCCCTGGCCAACAATAGCCCTGTGTTTAAGCACACCTAAGCACAATGATAAATCCGGTACTGATTGTGAACTACAATACAGTTTAAAATAGAAACCCATATGCTATTAAATTGGAAACTTTTCATAATAATGACAATACTATGTTATATTGTAATAGGTAACCCACAACTGGTTAAAAGTGCAATATATATATATATATATTATATATATATATATATATATATATATATATATATATATATATATATATATATATATATATATATATATATATATATATATATATATATATGCATGCATTCATACATACATACATACATACATACATACATACATACATACATACATACATACATACATACATACATACATACATACATACATACATACATACATACATATAAAAAATAACATACTTTTGCAGTTTACAAATACCTGACCAATAATTTGCAACAGTGCCTTTTTAAGAAGTTTTGGGGCCCTAACTTTAAAAGTGACCAGAATTGCACCACAATCTCTCATTCTCAGATATAGAAAATTACATTGCATTTCCATATGCATGTGTGTTATTTTGTTAAATTTATAAATATAGTACTAAACTGCTAACAACCGACACGGAAAGTTTGTTTTTGGGCCACCGCGGGGTTCTCATGCTGGGCGGGGCCCTATGCACGTGCTTCGCGTGCCTATGCCTTAAAACGGCAAGTTTTGCAAGCAGACAAGGAATCAGATATGGTAGGATCATTTTCCCCTTTCTTTTTCTGGTATTTAGAGAGGAGTTGTTTCATAAGCAGGTAAGGAACAACTCTGGTTGCAAAGAAGTTAGTTTACAGCGTTGATATCATACTATTGCAGAAGATCTTACATGTCCTTGGAACTTCCTTAGTAATACTACAAAGATGTTTGAGATAATTACCGAGTAGGCACGACGACAGCGTTATGAAATAAATACAAAGCGGTATTCTATTTGAAAGAGATGTGGCCCAAACCGATAGCAAAGACAATGCAGGGATTGCAAGAACAAACTACCTCGAACATGTACGAGTCTGCTAATATTGATAAGAACGACACCCGAGACTGATCAACGTAAATTTCTTACTATAGGAAACTTTTGTAACTTCAGAAATCATCTTATCTCCAAACATATTGTAAGGTTGAAACCCCATTTGACTTCAATTTTGATTTCGTTTTTTTAATATTTCGTTTCGTTAAAGTTTATGTTGTGATTTTAAATGTTTGGCGGGCTTTGCAGTGCTATCTAACGTCTTAGTTGTGGGTCACGTGATTCTGTCTGGGTATATATACAGGCTAACTGTGTTATGGTTGTATGTTAGGAAGCAGTATAGAGCGAAGACGTCTCCTGCAGTGTAGCAGTATAACCACTCCGCCAAAGCAAGCATACTTGGTCGTATTTTGTTTGACATTAGAGAGCCTGGCCAGGGAATCTGAAAAGAACAGGGACAAGGTCTTTCAGCGACAGAAAGATCGGCGCTCGTCTAAGAAACGCAGAGGTCTTGCGATTATACACGTTTCTGACTGAGGATAACTCTTATTTCATCCTTTCGCACTATTCTCAGCGACCGAGACTGCGACTCTACGACCAAGTCGGCGATTAGAGAAAGAGCAGTCGGCGACCCTATGACCAAGTCGGGTACCAAGACTGTTACACGTTGGTGACCCTGCGACCCAGTTGGCAACTGCGACCCATTCGGCGGCACATAAGAAGCTAGGAATAAGACGGTATCCCGCTGCGGCAGAAATCTTTCACTCCCTGTAGTGCCAGTCCTTTGACATATTTAGCGGAGTATCACTCCAAATACAAGAATTATCATAAAGAACCCGAGATAGCGAGACTCGGGCCAGTGTAGCCGAAGTAGTGTACCGCTACAATATGTTTCTCATCCCGCTTTTTATGTTCTTTGATGTCTCAAATTTACTACAAACTGCCCATGTTCCAAATATTATTTATGTGCACCTCAAAAATACACCCCAACTGGATTTCTCATAAATTTCACGAACTTGATATGCTTCCTAAGCAGCCGACGAGAAGAGTCAACAAAGCTATTCAAGAACAATAGGTCGTTTTGCGATAATGAATAAATAGTGATTTTAATTTCTGTTGATTGCGATTTTTTCATACGTAAATTAAATCACATATTTATTATTCAGTCCAAAAGAACACAAACTAAGTTCAGTGCGTCTATTTGGATATTAGAATCAAGTTCTTGTGCCTCCATCTGTCAAAAAGGTGTCCTCCAGTATACTGACCTACTTCCACGTGTTGTGACATTTTGTTTTTATACGAAACAAGTCGCCATTTTTTTCCCACTGGTACAAAGCCCTCCCTCCACATGGACTAAAGTCAATGTAGTAATGGTTCTAGCTGCTAAAAGTACTTGGCCTCGTCCCTGGCACACCCCTGGATGAAACATCAACTCTTTCGCAATGGACAATGGTCACTGCATTGTACTTCTATCAAGAGCACCCTAACTGTAACACTAATCTTCACCGACTACAATTTCAAGTCACGTGCTAGGAAGGAGAGCACGCAAAATATTGTGCACATAAAGTTAGGAATCCCCTTAAGAGGAAGAAATTAATCACTTTTGTAGGGAAATGCTCCACGTTATAAATTAACGGAAATACGCACGTCGAAATTATCCGTGAATGAACTAATATACTTTGTTCATTGTGCCTTTGCAGATATCTTCTACATATTTACTACATTATTCTCTAATATATATATATATATATATATATATATATATATATATATATATATATATATATATATATATATATATATATATTGTTTTATTGCATAATAATATTTAAAGATAACCGTTTTAACTTGTTTACTCAGTTTTCCTGTTCTTTTCTCTTGTTTTCCACAGACTTATCTCTGAATCTCCTTCTGAAGGCAGGAAAGGAATAAATGAATGAAACACAATCAGCTTAGTATTTAAAACTTGTGTACTTAATTAGATTTTGTCAGTAATGGTGTTGACATAATTGGTCTGTTTGCTGCGGTGCAAAGATGGGTTGTAGGCTTTACTTCGCCTTTTTACATAATATTGATGTCAAAATTTGAACCTGTGCAAAAAGTATTACAAAAAACTAATTTTGATTTAAATTCCTATTGTAATTAACTTCACAAAAGGCGAATACACAACATATGAGGGTGAAGATACTGTTTAAGTTTACCTTCCATTTCTCCCCTCCTAATTCGCATCAAATGTTTTTGGTTTCAAAGATCAAATGGTTACGTTTTCCGGGCAATTATGTAAACAACAGTCATCAGTTCCAACTTAACCTAGAAAACACATGACATAAATCGTTGTTTACGGATCTTGGCGCTCTACGTTTAAAGGTTAGTGTTAGGACTGGTCGACCCGATATTAGGACAATATATCTGGACGTGACATACATAATGCTACATGTCTGCAGCATGATGCTTCAGTGACAAACATCACTGTCAACTGCTACACTTCCGACAATGTAGCTATATAACTAAAATTGTTGAAGCCACGTTAGAATATAAATATTATAAAACACACACACACACACACACACACACACACACACACACACACACACAAGCACAAGCACACGCGCGTGCGCACGTCGAGCATGGTTTAAAAAACCAACTCATTCAGTATGTTACTTTTGGACCATATGTATTACTTATTTAGACGATGTTTGCAAATTATGCTTGTATTATTTGTCCCTTTACACAATATCGTCACTACTTTCATTACCAGATGGGTGCGGTGGTAAGTGAAAGGCCAGATTTAAGGAGCATTTGTCACTAACGAGGCCGATTTCTGAAGTTCACATTTTATTTGGAGAAGATTAAATCTTTTGGAGTATTTTGCATATTTTGTTCTCAAAATTTCGAAAATATAGCACAAAAATGTGATTACATCTTTTATGTAACCTCATATAAATCATGAAATACATCATTTTGGTCATGGTTCGTTGGTGAGGTTGGGGGATTCCCGTTTTGAAAATATTTACCACAGAAGGCAATTAAGCACCGACAAAATTATGGCTCCAATAAATTTTAATATAAACATCCATTTTTAAAGATAAAATACGGAAATACATGGGTGGAATGGACACTAAAAAAGCTAATTTTTAAATATCAAACTTTGGTTGGAAATATCTTTATGATGATGAATAATTATTCCACGCTACTCATGTGCTCGAATTAGCCCATTTATTTTAGAAAATGAACATTGTGACAAAGGTATCAAGTTCGAATCCCGATCAAGTGAGATTTTTTTTTACATTTATATTTTTATTATTAAAAAGTCACAATAAACTTAATGTTTTCTTTTTTTTTTAAATTATTAATCGCTGATGTATCGGCATCTTTCATGTGGAATCTGACCAAATTATACAGGTAGCTCGATTTCCAAAAGGATATTCGGCAGATGGGCAGTTCCAAAATGTAGCATAAAACATCATAAAAAATGCATTTAGCTAGCATTAAGGCACGCAGCCTGGCAAACAGATGTGAGGTTTGAACTATAATAGTTCATATTACGAAATGTTTTAGTTGTTAAGAAGAGACGTAGCTAGCCATTACGATGGCCGAAATGACACAGAACATGACCTAATTTTTAGTTGATAAGGTTGTTGCTGTTGATTTCGCGCGCTATTTAAATTGGTGCGAGAACATTGTATTCTAATGTTTATCTATGGAACACCTGAGATGTCTTAAGATGACATTTTTCGTATTTACCCCACTGTCTTTACGAGTGTTACAGCAGGACAGACGACATGGGGTTTGTCTGGTTTGTTTGACCTCAGTGATGTTGATTTTCTCAGTAATGATTTTGATTCATAAAACGATCCAAGTTTGACACATGTTTTGCATATCCCGACACAAAAGTTAGAATTTCTGGATGATGGACAGTCAAAGTGATGATAGACTACTTGATATAAAAGAAAGAATTACAATAAAACAAACGAAACGAATTGTTCTTTTGTCAGTAAAAAAATGGGCTAATTATGGGCTCTTTTTTTATACCTATTATGAAAATTCTTTTGAACATGTTCTTTGAATATAATGAAATAAATTAGGCAGTCCTCTTTTTTAATAGTGGAATTATCGCAAATCATTGTAGAAATAGTGGTAAAATCTCATTTACCTTTCTTATCCGATATTTTTGATTTGATCGTCCGCCATATTAGTTCAAATAATGCCTACTTTTCTTCTCAACATCGTTTGTTTGTGTGCCATATAAGGACATTAATGCCTTATTTGGAAACGTAAACAGAAGGTAGTAACACATTTGGCGCGGTTTGAGTCGGAAATTCTGCGTATTAAAATTAAATACGGTTTACCAGTGACTTTGAAATTCCAATAGGAAGCCATTATTTTCTCAACAAAAATTGTATTCCGCAATTTTTTATATGCAAGTATCCATTCTCCATCTTCACGCGTTACGTCATTCAATAACTAATACCATAGCGTATAATATCCACCTATAGTCTGGCAAGCCTTATGTAGAAAAGGGGTCACTGCTAGTCTCGCGTTATCTGTCATGGTGGACACAGTGAGGTTCGCGTAACAATGCCAATTTATTTTATCATGTAAGGGCTTAATAAATTCAAAATAAGCCAAACTTCACAAAATGAATATACTTATGTAGTAGATTTCTAAACTATCTGTGTTTCTGACTTTAGTGAGGATTGTTTTGTTGCTCCATTACATGATATGGGATCAGTTTGCAGACTAAACCACAACAAACCAAGTTGAGGCTACGACATCGTAGCTACCCACTTGCATGTTAAACTGACCGTTGGCTTTGGTAAGGCCAGCAGTTAGTCCTGGAGAACATTCAAGTGATGGCCATCATTGGACCGTTAAAACCCTAATTTCTAGATATGGCTCAGGACCGCCAACAAATTGCTGTAAGTTCAAAAATATTGAATGAGTAATGCACAAATCAGACAAATTAGGTATGGATCGTAGTGTCAGAGCTGGTTCGAATTCTAACAATAATAACCACGTGGCTTGATCTTTGCATAGATGCGATTCCTTGAGTTCATTCGGTCTTGCATTGCACGTCAGGCCATGACGTCTTAATGTCTTTGAAGGTGAAAAGATGAATAGAGATGTTTTGTCAGTACCGGCATACTCAACTGCTTCCAGTGAGTTGTGCGTCATCAGAAGTTTCTTGTTTCCGCATAATTCAATAATGTTATTTACAGGTTCCATGCGCTAGACTGCTTCCTGCACACTGTATGTTTTACCATATGGACTAAAAGAAACGCTACTGGCAAAACAGGCAGAATTAGATTTATCTATTGCAGCTCAAGCCAAAAGGCATCTTCTGTTGTCAGTATTTATCTATTGAAGCTCAAGCCAAAAGTCATCTTCTGTTGTCAGTAGTATTTAAGCACGTTATAGATGCTAGATTTCGCGGCAAGGTTACCTAAAAAATTCCGTGAATTTTAAAAACCAGCTAATTTACAATGAAATAATAAACGACTGAGCGAGGTATAAATCGTTGATACAGCCAAGTTAGAGTTCAAAACAAATACTCAACGTTATATCTTATTTTTATTACAATCACATTTAATCGAACATGCATAATCTGGCGTTTGATACAGATGTTCAGTCCGTTTTTTCTGCATCGCCCACCTATATCGGAACTATAGGAGTATTCTTTGACGTCTGCTCGTCGCTATTTTAGACGTAGAGATTGAAACTTGTATTAATCCCAATTCCTTTTGAATTTCACTCACCCTTTAAAGCTAAACATATTTCGAAAGCGTAGAAGATGAGATATGTAATGAATACAAAACCACATACACGTTGCGTTTTGAGTAGGGAGAAGAACACTTGTTTGCATTGGTTTACTAAGGTTTATGAATACGTCTCTGCCCGATGATCTCGGCGTATCACTACGCCATATAAAACTAATACTTTTCGGCAACTCAGAGCAAAACATACAGTTGTGTGTATATATTTTACGTTATTATGTGAATGGCTGAAACTTATCGTTATTTATAATTATCATTATCTCTTCGCCAACTAATCTCCGAGGATATATAGTGTTTCACTGGTTCAGTCGTGTATTTTTGTTCATTCGTTCGTTACACTTTAGTTACACAACCAGTATCTTAAACCTAATTTCACCCACAATCGTAGACATTGGTGCGCGGATGTATCTCGTAGTGAATAACCCAACGCGTAAACGAAAGTTAACTGTGATTAAATGTTCACCGTCGATTGACTTAGATATTCTGCCTATTTGGTGATGACAAACTTATTATATTGGACCTTGTTACTCAGAGACTCATCATGTGTAATAGACTCGTGTCAAAAAGACTAACTGGACTACATCAAAAGCAGGTCACCGTGGCCTAATTTTTCTGATAAAGTGATTTGTGTATTTTCAATTTTTAATTTCTATATCCATGACCATATCTTGACTAAGCAACCTTTATGTTTAAATGCATCTCCAACAGTAGCCCAGCCATGTCAAAATGTGAGTAACTTCGGTGTTTTAAGCTATTCGTTCATTACACCATCAATATATTTGACCTTATTACACATAGACTCATAAAAAAATTATTAAATTAGACTATTGTGGCTTTTGTATTTAAAACTAAATTGTTCCTCTGACTCAACATTTCTTCTACCTTATTATAAGTAAGCTTGTTAAACTTTACGTATGGATGCAATTCCAGGAGAGCGTTTAGGAGGTTAGTCATTATGACATGATTCTCTCAAATGAGCAAATTTGTCCCTCATTACCTCTAGACCCATAATAGTTTATGTGCATATGAATCTATTTTTCATGCTTAAATGACGGTTGATATTTTATTTATACACGCGTTACCTCGTCTGTATATTTATTCAATTGTGCAATATATAGGCTATTGAAATTTTATTCCCACCCAAAACTGATGCAAATTTGTTCCTTATTTGTATATTGTCGGCCACTCCAAGCAGACTTGTGAGTCGCGGTAGTTGAGTTTGTAAAAGCATCAGGGTCATATTCAAGAGCCTCGGGTTCGATACCTGTCCATGTTGGTTATGTTGTTCCTGGGGAAAAGGTGAATAACACTCATTCTTTTTGGCACGATTTGCTAAATCTAGAATTTGCTATACTTAGAAATGTCTTTAACGACAAAGGGGTGAATGAATCTGCTTCATTTTCACTCAAAGCCTGCATATTACATTAGCTAATAATGAAATACACATTTCTCATTTCAGCTAATTCATTATGTGTTTCAATTTGCTAGTCTGTTTCCATAGCTTGCTATACGCATATCAATTGTGCTAAAGACGCTAAATCGGCATGGAAAATTTCTGGCTTCAAGACGTATGCTTCATCTTTAGTATATTTTAATAGCAATATAATCTGCTACTTTCATTCGTAATACATGTGCCCGATTCCAGAGAAGATTCTTTTAAATTTTATCAAAATGTTAAGTACAAAACATGAAAATCACATACAAAATCATCATCATCATCATCATCATCATCATCATCATCATCATCATCATCATCATCATCATCATCATCATCATCATCATCATCATCCCCTAACCCAAAAGGTCGTTGAGGCACTTAAGTTGACTTTACAACCAATTTTCTCCATCTTTCTCTGTTCTCTATTGACTTTTGGAAATATCCAAATCAAATGCATGTCCTATCATTAATGTCTTCCTACCTCATTTTCTGTCTGCCTCGTTTTTCTGCACCCTGGCACTGTGCCTTGCAAGATTGTTTTTACCAGTCTAGATGATCTTGAGACATGACAATACCACTTCAGTTTGCGCTCTGTTTTTACAGTGGTCAAGAGGTCTTCATAGGATCCGATGCCTCGTTGGATCCTGTTGTGGACTTCTTCGTTGGTTACATGGTCAGTGTATGAGATGCCCAAGATCTTGCCGTAGCATCTCATTTCGAAGGTTTGAATCCTTCTTTCTAGATCTGAAATGAGCGTCCATGTTTCACAAGCATACAGAAAGATGGATATGACAATCGAGCGCATCAGCCTTTTTTGGAACCAAAAACAATGTTGTTATCTTTCCATATTGGTCTCAACCTTGTTATTGATTCTGTCTGGGCAATCCTTCAAAGTAGTTTTGGTTTGGAGCCCTCATCTGTGATAATTGATCCTAAGTACTTAAAACGTATTATTCTTTCCAGCTTCTGTCCACTGATCTTAATTTCTGTACTGATGCCATTGGTATTGTTTGTCATCAGTTTTTTTTTCTCGGCACTAGTGTCGAATGATGTGGAGGTTGTGTCGAGGCTCTCAACCAAGTCAGCCAATTCTTTTTCATATGCTAAACCATCAATATCATCTGCGAAGCGAATGTTGGTGATTGTTCTTCCTCAGATGCTGACATTGCCCTTGTGGTCATGCAAGGTATCCTCAATGATCCTTTCCAGGAAAATGTTGAAGAGTGTAGGTGACAGTATGCATCCCTGTCTGAGTCCAACTGTTGTTCGAAATCAATCTCTCCTGATGCCATTGATGAGGACAGCGCTGGTGGCTTTGTCATAGAGGTGCTCAACAACTTGCACCAGGTTTGAGCTGATGTTGTACTTCCTCATAGTTGCCCATATGGCTGCATGCCATACCCTATCAAAGGCCCTTTTGAAATCTATAAAGACATGGTAAACATTTTGCTGATGCAGAAGGTATTTCTCGTGTAAAGGAATCTGAGATTGAAGATTTGTTCTGTGGTGCTCCTTCTTTCTCGCAATCTTGCCTGCTCGTCAGCAATAATTCTCTCAGGTTGATGCTTTGGTCTGTTGAGAATTATCTTCATGTCTTTGCTCGGGTGATTGATCAACTGATGGTTCTGGAGTTTTGGTATAGCTGTAGGTTTCCTTTCTTGGGGAGGACGATGACCAAGGATTCAGTCCATGTGGTGGGCCATTCTCCTGTCTGCCACATGTTGCTGCAGATTGTTGTTATGACTGTGACTATCTTTTCTCCGCCTGACTGAGCTCGTCTGGTATGTTGTCGATTTCAGCATCTGCTGTATGCTGATATGTTGACAATGCACTAGAACACACATTAAATCTTGGTCTGTGGCTGTAATTATCGAGTAAAGTAAGTAAACCGCTCAGTTGGCCTAGTGGTTATAGCGTCCGCATCGGATGCGGGAGGTAGTGGGTTAGATCTCCGTTCAGGTAGTGGGTTAGATCTCCGTTCATGTCATACCAAAGACTTACAAAAATGATACTAACAGCTGCCTCGCTTGACACTCAGCATTAAGAGGTTAGTGTTAGGACTCGTCGGCTTAGTGTCAGGATAATGTGACTGGGTAGGACATGATGCTTCATGTCTGCGCATGATGCCCTTGTGCTAGACATCACTATAAACTGCCACACTGAAGACATCGTAGCGATATGCCTGAAAAAAAATTGTTAAGGCTACGTGAAAATCACATCACATCGAGTAAAGTAAGTTACACAATGCTAAGTATGTATCGCATTATAAATATGACGACAAAAACGACATTTTGAGCAACTATTGTTTGCATTTACTTTCTAGTTTAGACCATGTATACGTATGACTTTGAACAAAAGCTACATAGCAGTAATCTTTCACTATTGTTGAAATATTTACGAAAATATGTTTTTTTGCTACGTTTAGATCAATATTTATGAAAAAGTTTTTAAATTCAGAATGAATGTCGATCATTCAACCATTTCAACTGGATACAGATTAATTTCGCATTAGCCGATATATGATTTCCCACAAAATAGCCCCATGTAACACATGTCTTGCTTAAAATGATGTAAAAAATATTAATTCAAGTTCAAGACACTTCAGTGACTTACCACTATGAAATTTCAAATGGAACTCCCAAGCTTGTGATGTGTGTTGGGTATACGTTTCTAGGCACGTAGACCGATGCTGAAAAAACAAAACGTTAGCAAAATTTAGGACATTTTCCGAGTATCTTCGACGCCTTGTCCGGTCTGGATGGGGTGCGAAAGTTTACTTTATAGAAATATTGAATATATGCTTGAGTATAGTTTATACTGAAGGAAATAAATTAATAAATGAAGAAAATAAAATTTCCTCAAAATGATTAAACTATTTAGAGGACTCTAAGGACCATGTCGTCGTCAACGACACAGCAGAGGCCTCTGCATGTACAACATTCTCGAAGGTCATTTCTCCATTAACCTTTTTCCGTGTGTAGAATGCGTTATCAGCTCTTACTTCATTCAATAATCTTTTAAGAAATGGCAGATGAAATGATGATGATTGTAAGTCTTTAACGTCGCATTTGCACATAGATGCTTTACGACTGTTTATAGCCCTTAAAAGGACCAGAGCCCACCCCACCCTACGATGACAGAGCTCTCTGTGCGCCTAGTGCTGTGGCTTTAACATCCCAGAGTTTGGATGTGGTAATCGGAACGCTTAACCTTAGTATTGACTTTTGATATTTAAGTGGTGATCGCATAAGACAGAATGCCCCAAAGCCAGCCTCATGAGAAGGTAACGTCGTAGAACCCGTCCATCCAGTCCAGGGCGTCGTCGTTGTTGTTTCTTCTTACCCCAGAACCACCTCCGCCAAGTTGGCAATGAAAATGTAATCTTTTCGGTGGCGTTAATGAAGTTACTCTTATAGCGGGGTGGTGAGTCCAAAGCGCTTTCCCTCGTTGTCCGCAGCTCCGTCTTGTAGTTTTCAGTGTCCTTTCTGCATACTCCCTGTCACCAAAATACACCAGCAGCAAGCAAAAGTTGTTATAAATAAGATCAGATTTAATCCGTTGTCTAGATGGGTTGGAATCCCTAACCGTTGCCAAACATGTGTTAGCCACATACGTTTCTGAGTTGTGAAATTTCCTTTCATATTTATAGTGTGGATCGTTTTTGTGTACTATGCGTACTTTTGTTGTCGAAAAGTATGTCAAATTAGGTGGGTATCAGGTTCCCTTTTAAAGTTTGCGATCTTAATTTATATCTTGCCTGGTCCCTTATTTCCATCATCATCCCGTTTGCTTCCCGAGTTCTTTGCTTTTTGTTTGTCTTTGAATTTGTACCTAAAGTGTTTGGTTCAGAGTTTTGTTTAGCTACCCATAATGCAATCAACGTTTTTCAGCGCGCAGTGCATATTTAATCACTGTAATGAAAATTCTTCTCCTGCACCTAATAGCAAACATGATCCATACTTTCGTACGTTGGTAGTTTGTATGTATGTACTAACTTGAACATAATCTAATTCATTAATGACTGACACACGACACATAGGGCAGTGATAGTTATGTGTTTATTGATTGTGCCAACACGGCGAGGTTAGTAGAACAGTGATAATTTTGCGTCAGTTTTAAGTATCTCCCGTGTTGCATGTCTTGCTTGTCTGAGATTTGGTAAATATGAACCATGGCCCAAATGTCATTATACACTATACTTGAACCCAGTGTTGATAACCCGGAGTGTTTCCTTATCCGTAAGAAAGTAGTCCATTGGTTGTAAACACTCACGAGATAACCATATTCACACCTACTGGTCCTGAAAAGATAAATTTATACATGCAACTGACATTGATAACCACGCAAAAACAAATGCACATACCCAACTGGCAGTTTCTTCTTGCGCAGTCCTTACATTTCGGGACGTACCCAACTGACAGATGCCCCTGGGCCAGTCTTTACCCTCATAAATGTACCCAAAAGCTCAACTTAGGGGTGGATCTCAACATGGGGGAAGTGTTGGGAAGCATATTTTACAAACTGCTATGTATTTCTATGTATTGTGTTTTTTTTTGTTTGGTCCTTGATTGTGAATTATGTAAGGGTTATTTTGCAACAAAAAACCCCCAACATATTACATAGCTAATTGGGGCCCCGAGTGGCCGAGTGGTCTAAAGCGCTGTCCGTTACGGATCACTGCCATCTCACCTCTGTCTGCGTGGGTTCGAATCTAGGATTCGGCGAATGTGGATATGTGAGAAAGCTTGCCAGTAGCTTCTCGTGGGTCGGTGGTTCTTTCCGGTGATTTCCCGGTTTCTTCCTCCACCATTAATACTGGCCGCCATGAATAGCCTATCGTGTGCTGAAAAATGGCGTTAAGCCCAACAACAACAAAGCTAATTTTTATCTTTGATTATTATAAGATACTAGCACTTGCACTTAAACATGTTTACTTTGATTTTAGTTAAGGACATTGGTTTTTCTTCTCGGAAAATTCATATTCTACCCGATATTTGTCAGGATAATTCGATAAGTTTAGTAAAAGACCTGACCCTGTTTACAACTTAGAATTTTCTGGAAACGCACTTTAGACAATCATCCTAGTCATCTCTTTGTGTCTTAGATTTTTATATTAAGATTGTTTGCAATAGAATTAACCATTCCTTTCTTTAACTTTAGTTCTATTTGGGTTTAATTTTAAGAAAAAAGTTTTATTTACATTTTGCATTGGAGTTACGAAGTACTCATTAAATTTTCGGACAAATCACTTTTTTTATGATTATTGTGAATTCATTAAAGACACTCTCCATTATATCACTGTGATACATCTAGACTGTTGGCACATTAACACATTTAAATCTGTTTTTACATTAGCGCATTCAAGATTAAAATTTATTCGGAAAACCACTAGAATTAATTCTGAACACTCTTCACTTATGATAGAACTTTTACGACTATTTGGATTTAGTACAACATGTTCCTTTTAGATTTTAACTTTGTATCATAGAGAATTACATTATTTGTTGCATTTTACAAAATGTTTTGGTTTTTGTTTTTTTCTATTACTTAGTTCAAAATCGTAGAGTACTAAAAAAACACAACACTCTTAGCTATCTTATATTTTATTACATTATTATTAAATTTTGTTCGACGATATCCTTTACTTCATGGCATCGTCCCATTACATGATGTCTTTTTTAGGGAGCACTTTCAATTGCGTGCAAACACAAATCGAGTCACGCGACTCAGAAAATTAATTCCTTTGTTTGGGTGGGAGAGTGATTTATTTAATTTGCCTCATACATCAAAATGTAATTAGATCAATGGATTAAAGAAGATTGTCTCTAATAGCGATATCGGTATTCAAAATGCACGGTTGGGGTGCATTTCAAATAATAATGTGCATTTTATCGTTAATTGGATAAATATGGCAATTAGAGTATTAAAAAATCTTTAATAAGCCTTTTTAATGAAAAATGGAGATAACATGTAGTAATACTTTAAGCGATCAATTTTGCAGATAAAAATAATAACCGCAATTTTTAAAATTCCTTTATCCTTTCTCACAATGTTTTACATGTTATTTCTTCGTTGTAATGATATCAAGGTTGGTCCCGGCTGCAGTATCTTGTTCAATATGTTGATTTTTACATACCCTAGTTCATCGAACAGAATGTAATTTATGTGACAAAATGGGCGTAATATTTGGTAAAAATATATCCAATCCCTCCGTTGTAATTGGCAATGATCATAACTATTTCATTAGCAAGTGTATTTTTTTCAATAAGGAAAATATACAAGCATTTGTAGGTGTAATATGAAAATACACTATATCCATTGCATAATGGACATTTATGTTATTTCGATAATTTTAAGATATCTTTTTCCGATAAAATGTCATGAAAATCTCAAAGTTTTGAATCGCTTCTCCCCCCGCAGTAGTTAACAGAGCGTTCGAATCGTAATCGAATGGTCGTGGTTACTGTACCTGTCCAGGCCAGCCAAGTCCCAGTACGACTGTCTCAATGTGTCGTTGGTTAGAGAAAATATCTCCTATTTTCTAGGAATGATATAGTTAATATTATGTCAAAAGTGCCGTTACCCTCACCCTATCGCCAAAACAAACAATTATAATTCGTTTTTATGTTTGCTTCGATGAAAATAGCATAATGCCTGATCGAATCATTTTTTTTTTCACACCCAAACGACTGAACACTAACTCCATGATAATTTACCAGCGAGGATAATATCCGTCTGGTGTATGTATATATGTATATTTGTGATGTGTCGAATTTTGAAAACTCTTACAAGCTTTGTTTAAAGGAATTGTATCAAAGTCAACTTAAGTAAAGTAGAAAGGGCTAGAGATAGTTAGATGATTATTTTTCATTTCATCTCTGAACGTCAAAAGGGAATTCGTTCTAGCCGACGTAACATGACCGAGTCAGATGCTATGGTACAAGAGAATGACATAAGACCTTTCCCCAAAATCTGCAGGGTAAAGGCGGCAGCTGGCTATAGATGATAGTTCAAAGTAATGATTAATTACGGCATGATTAGTTGTTTAGTTTTCTTGTCAATCCAAAAATTCTACGAACAGGTTTAGGAAACAGTCTATTCCGATTGGTTAATATGGATTTATGGGCGTAACTCTGTAAGAAATTAAAGGTTTTACTTTAGGAAAATTCAGCAATCTTTAATCTTTCGCAAGGGAAGTTAAATGATTCCGGGATCGTGTGAGACGTTATCTCGTGATTTGGCAGTAAAGCAAGAGTTTTGTATCAGCAAGTAGGCAAACTCTACATTTTGAATTCGTAAAAAGTACGTCTTCATTATTGAGTAAGGGGCCAGATAGTTGTCTCAGTTAGGAGACAGACCATACGTGAGATTCGTGGAAACGAATATTGAAACGGCAAAAGGAAACAGCTTTCCTGGATTCACAGGAGAAATCCCTGAACAATCATAGGACCAGAACAAATTCTACGCAGAAATCTAAGTCCAGAGACGATTGTTAAATCAGAGTTCGACGGACAAGAGTCCAAGACAAAAAAGCTAGACAGAGATCGACAGAGCAGGGACGAACGGAAGTCTTGATGTCTGCATAAATTAGGTGATGAAGTCTCTCATCGTTGCACTCAAAGGCCACATCTCATTGGCAATGAGGATAACAATTTAACGTTGAAAGTAACTTTACATTTAAGGAAATTTGTATTGTCTTTTTTATTTGAGTACATGTTAGTACCATTTTTCCTTCTTTTGTAACTAAGTCTTTGATTTCTTTTCATTTTAAATTCTGTTGATAAACTGATTAAATTTTATATTTGTTTTTTGAAAGGGTGCTCGTCGTGTTTATTTCTTCAATATACTTGTTCCGTGATCTGCATTCTTCTTTCTATCCATACTGGGTAAATCACACCGCGGAGGTCATTCCCTAGCAACGAACCGTAGTGAAAGAGGTTGGTGTGTTTTGCACACCGTCAATCTGCCACAATATTCTTTTTCTCCAATGCAACCATATCCAAAAGTTTCTTGGGTTGGAGAATTTCAATTCTGACATTGCATTCTCAGAACTGTGTGAGAGAGAAATTGAAGCATAACGTTCTAAAACTTTGACGGTCTATATTTTTCATTAAAGACTAAGGCTAGAATGACATATATTTCATATTTTTTCCTAACTTGGGTCCCTGAATTAGATTCTACTAGGCTGTCACCTTTCGACGACATATGTGCACGTTAAGTATCACGGCGTTGGAAATTTTAGTTTCAGTTCTAGTTTTTCACAACATATTTCAACAATTCTGGAACGGATCTTTGCACGTTAACTGGGGTATTGCAAAAATAAAGAAAAATAGCTAAAGCATACGTCAACGTAGTCATGAAAAATACCTTTATTCGTATGTTCTTAAATACAACATTAGTTTTACCCAAGTCTGCTTATTCCTGATTGCCGAGTAATCTGCACCTTAGTTTTCGTCATGAAACCTCCAAGCGAATATTATTGATCGCTTTTGACTTTTTCAATGGCATATTGACACTAATTGTTTCCATTAGAGTGACATGAAAGCACGTGCCATTGAATTCGGTTTAAAGCGGACCCCCCCGCCTCTAAAAATATCCACGTACTTTAACATTATTTTTGTCTTATATTTTTCTATGGGATTTCATATAACCATCTTTCCTTCCAGGGAATATTGATAGACAAACGTTCTAAATAATGCGAATAATCGCTTTATGAATGTATCGGCACGCACGCATGGTCTGTATCACTTGTACATTGGTAGGCATTAATGGTCGAAATTCAGTCTTTGATGATTGAACCCACTCGGCCCAGAAAATGATGAGCAAGGTTATCGAATTTCATCACGAAGATTATATCATACGCTAGGATGCTCCTGACAAGTACACGCGCTAAAGAAAATTAACTTTTAATTAAATTCTGATAGACTACCTCTTCTTTCTCTCGATCGATCAAAATCAATAGGGAACAAATTAAACTATCGATTTAAGGGGATTTAAATTTACATATGATATCTTTTTTTTTCAGCTAGGGATGAAGTGTAAAAAGGTGTCATATATTATGTATCTAGGCTCGTCAAAAAGTAACAAGAAAAGAGTGAAGACAACAAGGTCAAACAGAACGGAACTGAATTTCTAAAAAATATCAAATCAAGTAGACAAAATTATCATCACAATAACAACTAATGGAGTAAAATAAAAATAAGAAGATTTTAAAACTAACAAACAAACAATTATATTATATTTAATTTAATTACATATACATAACACCTATAACACATAATAAATGTTAATGTGTTGAAAACGTAAAGCTGATATCAGTGTTAATTAATAAATTTGTATAGTAGATACATGATAACTTTTTGTAAGTTAGACATCTATATTAATTATTGATTATATCAAGTAGATATATGTGATGATTAGTACATTAGTAAAGTAGATTTTAGTCATAATTATTACATTTGTAAAGAAGTTATCCGTGATACATATTACAGTTGTAAAGTAGGTATCGGTGATACATATTACAGTTGTAAAGTAGGTATCGGTGATACATATTACAGTTGTAAAGTAGGCATCGGTGATACATATTACAGTTGTAAAGTAGGTATCGGTGATACATATTACAGTTGTAAAGTAGGCATCGGTGATACATATTACAGTTGTAAAGTAGGTATCGGTGATACATATTACAGTTGTAAAGTAGGTATCGGTGATACATATTACAGTTGTAAAGTAGGTATGGGTGATACATATTACAGTTGTAAAGTAGGTATCGGTGATACATATTACAGTTGTAAAGTAGGTATCTGTGACTATTAGTCCATCAGTAAAGTAGATGTTTGTGATAAGTACATTTGCAAAGTAGTTTTCGGCGATAGTACATCATCAGATATCATTGATAAGTAGTACATAAGTAAAGTAAATATCATTGATAATTAGTACAATTCGAAATTTGATAAGTAGTAATTAGTACAAGTGTAAAGTAGATATTAATGATGATAGGTCAATTGGTAAAGTAGATATCTGTAATTAGTACATTTGGTCACGTGCTGTTTTTAAATTTCGGTTTCATGTGGTTGATTTTAAATGTAACATTTGTAATTGGGATCCACATATCCTTCTGGTTTAAAGCAGAGGGATTTCCAGTTGCTGAGATAAAGTATTATGAAATAAAATGAAAAGAAATCGGGACCCAACAAATAACTCACTTTCAATGGGATATCGGGGCCAGACAAATAACTCACTTTCAATGGGATATCGGGGCCAGACAAATAACTCACTTTCAATGGGATATCGGGATCCAACAAATAACTTACTTTCAATGGGATATCGGGGCTAGACAAATAACTTACTTTCAATGGGATATCGGGGCCAGACAAATAACTCACTTTCAATGGGATATCGGGACCCAACAAATAACTCATTTCAATGGGATATCGGGGCCAGACAAATAACTCACTTTCAATGGAATATAGGGGCCAGACAATTAACTCACTTTCAATGGGATATCAGGACCAGACAAATAACTCACTTTCAATGGGACATCGGGGCCAGACAAATAACTCACTTTCAATGGATATCGGGGCCAGAAAAATAGCTATCCTTCAATAGTATATGTTTACTACGCTTTTGTTCTTCGTGGATTTTTATGCTTAGTTTTACCTAGATGTTTTTCGATAACAAAGATTTATAAATCGACGTGCTAGCAGATGGGTCCAAATTGTACATTTAGCTGTGAGGATACTATTCTATAAATTTAGGATGTGCTCTGTATCTCATCAGTCTCAAAATATATGAAAATGGATGACGTTTCATATTAGGATATATGGTGGGATGGGTAGACTTTCGCCAAAATTCCTTTTCCAAATTAATTTTTTATTCCATGCAATTTCAACAGAACTATATGTTAAATGCCTGAAAGTTGTTATTTAAGTGCTGGCAAAGAAAGTACCGGGGATACCAGAACTTGATAAAGAAGCATTTGAGGGAAATATACTATAAAATGGATTTAGTGCAGGTCCAAAGAATGGGATTGGTGCAACTCACACGAAGGGAGAGGTCCGGCAGATTATTTTCCAGGCTATACCTGCTATATATCTTTCATTACATGGTCTTTGAGGAAATGTACGCGATGCACGTGCAATATTTTCTAATTGCATTGATAGCGGAATATGCCTTCACTGCCCCAAGATCCGTTTATAAATGAGGCCCCGGTTTTGTGTTATTATCTAATACGGGAGAACCTCTATTTACATACAATTAATTCTTCCTTGTACATAAATAAATTGTACTTCTCGGTTGTACGGATCGTTGGTGAACTATATAAAATGCCCGTCGTTTTCACGGTCTTTAAGATGTATTTTACCTGGTCATTTATTCACCCTTTTCAAAAAATATCACATCTTCATACTTGTGAAAATTCATAATTCGATTACCCTATGTGGTAGATTAATCATTGTTTATTTTTGTTTAATTTCGAAATATTAATCATCCATGGTGATAGATCCAGAAGCACATTATTTGCTTAATTTCTATTCATTACTTCTTGTTGATTACTCGTGTATGTTACATGTTATGATTCGTTAAGTTATTAACAATATAATTTTCCCTATTAGTTTCTACTTTGTGCGCATCAATTCGTTAAATCTATTTCGGGCTTTTATGCGCGCGAGTTTTGTGTGGGATTTAATCATTTTTTTAATCCAAAAAATAAACGTCTAATTCACGAAATCGCTTTTAGTGTCTTCGCTGTAATCTAATCCTAACCAGGATCATCCTCTTACACCTTTACTCAGAAGTCATGATTGAATATAGCATGCGCAGTGCGACACCGTATGCATGTTTATCAATTAAATAAAAAATGTGGTGGTTTTATTCTAGTCACGGATCATTTTACATCCTGTCACTGTTCACCGATGTTTAAATTTCTGGGTAAAATAGGTTGATAGGTTAATAACGTGTCTTCAATATTTGATAAGTTCGGCTTTGTACATTTACAATCTTGAATGAATACGTGAAGACTCAACTTACTAATTATCCAAAATAGAAACATGCCCTAACCTGAAATTCTGAGTAATAGTGTTTAAATATTTAAATTCTAAAAACAGATTTGTCAGTTTGTAGCGGCTGTTCTTAGCTGCGTCATGTTAAAATAACGTTAAGGACATGTACAATGGACCAGGCATACGATATTCTGCAATGGACCAGGCATACGATATTCTGCTATGTACAACACGGAAAATATTTCATCTTCGTTCAAGTATGGATCATTTTCCTCTTACATGACTGCGACTGCAAAGGGACTTGGATATTAATAACTCCGTATTTGTCAGAATGCCGCATCTCTTGGAACTCAAGCGGCCATAAAACACAATTAATTTTACTATATATTCTCTATTTTTGTTTCTCAGTACTGAACTTTCCACAGTGTGTCAATCAGTACAAATCAGGTAAATATAAAATACCTTCAAAGATGACTTCACAGTGAAGTTCTTGTCACACTTTTCGAGAGGCTAGATTGTAAACAAAGCACCATGCAACGGAACATAGATTTCACTTCCGGATCATCAACAAGGCCTTATTACCCACTGTGCACTGTCGCCGAAATACACACAAATACACCATAAATTTATATTCTCAAGAATAAACAATTACTTTTAAATCCTTACCCAAATTGTACAAATAAACATCTTCTATCAACACCAAAATGAGAGAGAAAAACATGTTCTAAAAATAGATCAAAACTACATTCATGGGTACTGAACAGGAAGTACTAATTGTGACCCGATGCCTAGTGGCGGACTAATGACATTCGCTCTCCAAGTAGGCGACATTTTCACTAGCACGCCGTTTCTTTTATCGACGTTGAAATAGGGCTTATTGTACTGGAGGTGGGTAGTTGGCATTGCTGCTTGAATCTTCTGAATTTACATTATTAGTTTTTTGTTTCGTTTTCCAACAAAAGGCTGTTGGCACATCACTATACATACTAGTCATTACAGGGCACATCATTACATCCAACGTTAGATTTAACTTAATTTTTTCAATAAAGTTTATTCAGAACTCTGATCGTTAGGGCTTGTGACTGTGATTCTACGATTATAAGGGATTTTATTCGCAATATCGTACGTTCCTTTTTAAATTCATTTTCACTTTTTATTCTTGGGAATTATTTGGTGAATTATTTTGTAAGCCTTGGTGCTTCTCACTCTTTTACCTTATTTTAAGACGCAGTAAGAGTCGTAATAATCTATTTCCAGAAAAGGGGCTCAAAGTTATAGTAAAACATAAAAGTAAAAAGTAACCAACACCAGTCTGCCCCCCCTCCCAATAAGACAAATTAGTACTTAACAAAAGTTTTCACAGAAACAAAACTATGGTTTGAGAACTGATAATTAATTTTAAAAGGACCATGTCAGTTGATTTGACTATGGAAGGGAAAGCAGATATAATGAGTCTTTAACTTTTGTTTATTTTAACATATATAAAAAGCTACCGAAGTAGCGCCTTTCTTTTGCATCCAAATGTACGATACTATATTAGCTATGTTTGCCGTTTAAGTGAAAACTATTGAGGAATATCGAATGAACCTAACTTGAAAAAATTTAATCGGAATCTGTCTTTTGTAAGATAACATGATTTTCTTCAGTTTAGTGCAGTTCTTTATGAGTATCGTTATAATTTAACTTATTTACTTTTTCGCAAACGTATATGCTCGCATTATGGTTTTTTTGTTATGTTAACCGATGATGTAAATATGTCTTACTGCAAATGCTGATTTTTCATTCTGAAAATGGAATGAACGACAGGCATTTTTCACAAATAAGACCTGTTCGTATTGCGATACAGTGCAAAATATTGTCATTTCTTATTGGAATGCAGTGTAAAATGTTATTGTCATAAAGTGATTGCAGTGAAAATCAATTATAGCTTCAGATACACGCTAGTCTAGCTACATACTTAAAATGTACATTTTGGCACAAATCGGGATAGTTGTCTTTTTATATTGTTTTTTTGGGTGCTAATTATACTTAACACTACGTTTAGATGTGTATTGAGTCTCATAAGGGGCACTTCAGCAGTAGAATAATATTAAATCGTTCGTTTTGGAAAATGTGCTAACCACTTTTTTTCACGAAAAGGCGTTCTATTATCGACATTGATCTAGGGTTTATTATTAGAGCTAGATATTGGCCAAAACTAAATTCTGGTTTAGCTTACATTCAGTGCAAGTCAGTGCGAAATGATTTTCCATTAATTTATTGGCTCTAAAGCCTTCTTCACTTGGGGTATTTTGGCCATTGTACATTAATTCTACAAAACAATATTACCACAATAATATCAGTCATTTTTTCAATATGTAATTAAGACATGATATTATTCGTGTTCTTGCCTCTGTATGCGGTGTCCCTGCTTATTGAATGGACCGAATTGAGAATTTCAAAGTATTTCCTATTTTTTTTTAAATAAAAAAACAGTATTTTTTTATCATACGGGTTTGATTATCGTTCAATGGCTGTTTATCTTATCTTCTGTTCACTGGTAATAATCTTCAACTTGATTTAAGAGTTTTACATAGCTCTCATTGACCTTGGTCGACTGGGATTATATTGTAACATAATAATTTATTGGTAGATTATTTTACATAGCTCTCATTGACATTTGTCGACTGGGATTATATTGTAACATAATAATTTATTGGTATATTAACTTTCAGCTTTATGCTCTGAAGCATAAAGATGCATTAATGTTTACCAATTATAAATGTTTGAGTGATTTGCTCGCTGACCTCAAACCATTTTTTCTCCAAACGGAAGCTATTTATTTTTGTTTTACGGCAACACTGATCAAAGTTAGCCAATTATTTTTTATGTGATTCACGAGCTCAGGAAAAGCGAGAATATGAACACGTGAGATACCGAAGGCATAGTAGCACAAATGGAGTGGTTTTTTTCAGTTTTAGTTTTAATCATATTGGGCGTTATGTGCCAACTTAATCAAACTACTGACTGTTCAGGGAATGGCTCTAGTTGCAGATTATTATTGGAAAATTGTCTAGAAAATAGGCTAAGCTAGCATAAAAAATAATAGATGTTGATTTGGGATTTGTCAGAGATTAAGTGTCGGTACAATTTAAATAATGATTTTTACAGCCGTTCATTGTTAGATATAAGAGAAGTAATGCTCGAGTAATTAGGTTTTGGAGCTTGACTTCACCGTGGCTCATGGGATATAAATCTGCACGAAAACAGTGGGCTTTCTAAACTTTTAGGTCAATGCTACAGACAATACCGCAAATATATGCCGATAGCTGCCAATCAGACCACCTTGGCTATTTACGATCCAAGGATTGACAGAAATTCGAATGGATCGGAGTATAGTAAATTCGTAACTCCGCGGTGAATCATACAGTCAATCCATTCGGAAGTAGCAGTCGGTCCAAATAGATTAAGGATTCTTTTTTTGTGTAAAAATGAATAATGACATAACAGGTTGAATCAATCTTATATAACGTGAGGGAACATTTTGATTTTAAACAAATAGCATAATGAATTTTAAAAAAATAAATTGCAGAGAACATTGTCATCAATAAAGATTAACGACCGAAACAGATACGTGGCGTGTCTTAGGTCTTACATCTACGGTAATTAATAGATTTTTTGGCTACTTGTTACTTAGAATGCAAAAATACAATTCACTCTCCCTGAAGTTAGAAAAAAATGGAACCTTGCCTTTTTCAATAATGATTACATACACGCGGTGCGGATTTATCTCAGTCGACATATGGTTGTTATGAAAGTAATGCAGTAAACAAATTACCAGAAGGATGTCTATGATGTTCCAACGTGCACAACTGAACAAGCATTATGTGTTTTGACATGCAGTTCTTCGATAGAGAGTGTGCAAGATTACTGACTGAATCGGACTAGAAGTTTTATTCTTGCATGAAAGAATGTTTGACACGAAACGATGTAATTCGCTAATATGTCGACTGTAGAATTAAAAATGTTACAACAGTTCGAGATATTCAGTTTAATTAAACAAATAATATTTACGCATAAAAATTATGCATTTATAGCTTATATGTTATTGCAGACCTACATCATGAATTCTTGTATAACTTGAATCAACTGTAAACAACATAGCTCCTGATCTGCCGGCGCATTATGGATCCGGCATATGATCTACTACATACGGCCATTGCTTTATGCTTATTATTTTATTGGTAGCTACAGACGAGAATCTTTTGATCACAGAAAGAAAGGGTACATGACACAACGAATAATTTTCTTTTCGTTTTCTTTGTTGTTTTATTTTTTTTAAATGTATGTAATAAAATTAACAAGTGCTATTATTCCAACATTAAGGTGCAATTCCTTGTGCATATTGTGCTTTCTTGAAAACACTAGCTGTAGCAAGGAATACTTAAAGGTATAAAATGTACAGAACGTGAAATTTTAGAAATATTACTGTAACGAGTTTTCTTTCTAAAAGACAAATGCTATTTTTCCAGATTTAAATTTGACTCAGTGTCAGTATCATAGGAATTAATAATATTTCTCTGGTTCTAATCATTTTCTTCTTGTCAGTGGAAGATTACAGCAAGTCTGGTAGATGATTTCACAACGGCTAGTTTTATTTGCATTTTGCATTGATTGATTAGTTCTATCTTTTCCAAATAATTATCTCATTGTTGTCTTCTCTATAATGCCACTGTTTTGTCTGAGCATGGATCGATCACCTGCATTAAATTACAAACAAGACTATGACGTCAGGAAAGAAAAACATTCCAACTATTTTTAGAACGCCATTTGAAACTTAGATGCACGAAGAGAACAAATTTCTCCGTTTCTCTAATCATGACTATTTTGGTGTCGACCGCTAAGGTCTCTCATCTATTAAAATGCCCAACTTCTAGGAATCCACGTAATGACGTATTCATAGTGAAACTTTCTCAAAGAAAATTGGTAATTAAACAAGACTTGCCTGTATGTTAAAATTTGATAATTCCATTACACCTAAGTACCCAAGGGATTACAGGAAATGACGTAGAGTCACATGATAGGTCAGTCTTGAGAGCCCCATATATGGATACATCGAATTTACGTCAGCAAAAAGCAATCTTGATATTGAGGATACTGAAGTGAAAAGACACCACAGTATGGGAATTACCAGAACGGGCATATAATCAAGTCCTCAAGTGCAGTGGAATTATCAAACATCAACTTACAGATAAGTTTCGTTTACTTACCATTCCATTGGCTCTGAGCACCCTCGCGGTTACATAGGCTGAACAAGGTCACTCTTTCACGACGGCAGTATTTCTTTAGATTGGATTGGTGATTACTATTAGAGCTTAACTGTCGCAATAAGCGAAATATTTTTTTTACAGCGGTTTATCGACTGACAAAAAGACTTGATATTCAGCTGGTAAAAATATGGAGAGTGGGTGTCTGTTGATTTGATATTAAGTACCGGAAAACTAAATAATTACAAAAAAAGATACTACATCTGTATAATACCTCCAGCGTATTTGCAACTTCAGCAAAGCTATTGCTTCGTTATTGATTTATATAGTTAGAACTTAAAATTCTCGAAAAGTATTTCCCCGATTTTCACTTCAAAACGCCCAGATTTAACTACCAGCAATGTTAGTATAATACAGACTTAATTTCTGTTGTCTGGTCCCATTATTTTTCGACGTTCAAGAAACACATTGGAATTTGCCACCTTGAGACTGTTGAGGAATATGCCCAATTTTGAAGAAACCCTTTAGCTTGAATACTTAGGTACAGGTTTATATAGCGTATAATAAATAAACTGAAATTCAAGAGATTTCAAAAGTAGAAATTGATTTACATGTAGATGACACTTAAATGTGTCAACTTTATTATGTAACAATTTAACAAGTATGGTCACAGGGGAATAGTTATCTCAAGAGCTAAGGAATCAGCTTGTTTGTGATGGTATATCAAACAGTGCTAGTGGTGCATATACCGGTTCGTTGCGGTCTGCTGTTCTTACAATACATACCCCAATAGTTTTCCGTACCGCGATGTTTCACGGTCCTGCTTTCATCCTACAAATCTGTGTATTCCTGACAATTTTTACACTTTAATGCAAGAACCATATTTTCTTGTCTCCTAGATAAATGCTTATCGCGAGATTAAAAGAGAATGTAAAACGCAATGTACAGTACCATACCATCATTCGGGCAAAGTTTGAGGTGGGAGTGGCAAGTGAAGACCAGGGGATATTCTCTCAGATAAATAATAATTTATAACTTCACTTTGCTTCAGATATATATGTCCTTTCGTAAAACGCTAAACGAACAGTACTCAAAAGACCGTGTTCGTAATAACGCTAAATGAACAGTACTCTAGAGACCGTTTTCGTAATAACGCTAAACGAACAGTACTCAAGAGTCCGTGTTTGTAATAACACTAAACAAATAGTACTCAAGAGTCCTTTTTTTGTAATAACACTAAATGAACAGTATTCAAAAGTCCGTGTTTGTAATAACACTAAATGAACAATACTCAAGAGCCCGTGTTCGTAAATATATAAATTCCTCAAACAAAATTCTTTTATTTTCTATCCGTTGCCCGGAATGTACATCAAATAAAGCAAGGAAAAGGGTCATGATGAGTTATAATTTAGCTTCAAAGAATACAAAGAGAACAAAACGTTTAAACAAACAGCTGCCACATCTGATGTTTTCCATGTGAAATACACTGTAGGTCTTATCAAAATGCTTACGTCACGTTAACTTCCTTTTCTTACATTTATAATATTGGTTTAATCAACTAATTTTTCAAGATATTTGACAGGCGTGTTGATCTGAATTTTAAGAATTTATTTTGTTAACAAAACTTTTTTTTGAAATTGTTCCCAACAAAAAAGGAAATACTGCATTTTGGGAAATTTTCGGTTTAAAGAAAAGAATAGCGGTAAATTGAAGGTAAATTGCAAGAAGTGCAATGCTGAAATACGTTATAGTGCTGGAATGACCAACATAAATACCAATTCAACCTGACACCGTAAGATTATGGGGTTGGTAGCATCAGCAGCACTACTTCTACCAAGTTGAAAAGTGACACAAATATAATTGCTGCAATGCTTACAGTTGCATCTACATCTATGTCTAAAGACTCGTGTGTTCGACATAAGAACATAACAAGTGTTATCGATAGATTTAATGTTAAAGATCTGCAAGCTTTCAGCGTTTGTTGCAAACAATTGGTTTCAAAGATATGCTTAAGGTTTTGGATCCTCAATAGTCTAAATATAACTTAACGTGGCACACGTACTTCTCCGAAACGGTGTGCGGGACATGTGTAAAGCTTGCGGAGACATGATTAAAACAAGCCTTTTGGTTTGAATGTGACTGTAGCACTTATTGCAGATGTAAAATAATTTGAAAATATTAAAGTCTTATGGTGCTTGTAAATTGTACAAAAGGATATGTGATTCTCAGTATATCTATTCAGAGAACAACGATCAGAAACCTGTCAACCTGGAGGGAAGTCAGTTTCGTGAAGAACAGAGCAAGCATTAACGATGTTTTTTTTGTTTTTTTTTTTGCATCACGTGTGCTCCGTGCTTGATGAGTCTTAGTCTGGTCCCCTGCTTAGTATGCTCCCTGCGATGCACTCCGCTATAAGTATAGCGGAGTGCATCGCAGGGAGCATACTAAGCAGGGAACCAGACTAGATGAGTCTGGGTTTGTCAAGGTTGCAGTGACAGCGACATGTTTCTGATTGTTGTTCTAGAATTAATATGTTCACAATTATGTCCTTTGTTCTTTTACTAACAGAAGTGACTTTCATTTAATATTTTCGAATTTTGTACAAACAACATTAGAAAGGGTTTAATTGTTGAGATCAGTGACTGTTACCTCTGATATCACGGATATGTAGGTTGCTAAATTTGTGTAGGCATTCGACTAGTAATGAAAATGGTAAGTACCATGTCAAATTTCATCAACGCTGTAGTTTCGTCTCGTCTGCGAGCAGATTTAAGACATAACAATTATAATATTCACAATTTCTCAGAAAACATATGATTTTCCTATCGATTTCATGCAGTTATGGCTCGATGTTATATTAAGGGCTACTTTGCCGTTACCGCAAAGTGGCGGTGAATTCCAACTTTTCGAATGGCAATTGACACTGCTCATATGCCTCAACATAAGTGTCCAAACATAAAAAATAAATAAATAAATAAATAAAATTAGGACGAGAAGAGCCACAGGAAACTAAGTTGACAAGCCACAATGATATTCGTCCGTCCGTTTGTATGTCACATAATGCTGAGTTGTTGTCTAAAAGATTGATTATCCAACTTATTACCTTGACACGGACAGCTTAAGAAGTTGACAGTGGCCGCTGACGACTAGAATTTGTTTTAAATTTGTCATTTAGAATGCGACAAGGATTAACACAGTTAAGCGTTTATATTTAGAAAGAACCAGGAAATCGTCGAAATAAGTCAGTGTGTTTGACTGAAAAAGAAACGTTCAACACATGACATTGTCTAGTTTAAAAGCATCAACCAAGAGCATTGGGCATCGTCTCAGCCACAGCTTCATGTAGGTCCAACCCTGCCAGAAATCATTAGGACTTGTATGTTACTGTGTTTTGTTACTTTGTTGCTATATTTGCTGGTCTTTTGTGAATACTGAGCCCAGACAATTCTTCTGCAAATGGAGTTCCAATTAAGGCACTGCAAGAGGGGGGGCATGACTTTTCAATAACCAATAAAGCCTTATTTAATGTAACATTTTATTAATTAAAACTCTTCTTAGATTCCAAATTTTATGCAAGAAAATATGACTGGAAACCTTGAAAGGGTTATCCTGCAAGAATTTATTTTATCTTATTTTTCACCAGATGAGGTTAATTTAGATGGACCTGTTCTCTCTCAGAGTATGAGCCGCTTTCCTCTTGCATCGATTTTGGGGGACGTTATATTTGCCAGGGAAGACAAGACGACATAGTCCAGATTTGAAGAGTGAAGCATGAGATTAACTTGTTCAGGAATGATACCTTAATAATATTGGATGAGGATCATTTGAAATGGTGGCAAGCTCAGCAGTACCAGTTTCCACTCCTTGCAAAATTAGCCAGGAAAAGGCTTTGCATTTATAACTTTGGTGCCCTAAGAAAGGGTCTTTGGTACAGCAGGAGATATTGCTACTGCACAGAGGGCTGCATTAAGTTCAGACATTGTCGATATGTTAATTTTCCTGAAGAAAAATATACAGTGACTTATTTACTGCCTTTCTAAAATGAATTAAACTGATAATTCAAGTGTGCCAAGACTTTTAAAACAATGCTCCTGTGAAAGTTAAATTGAAAGAAACATACTAGAAATGGCAGTGAGATTTTTATTTACTGATAATTTAACTGCTTTTAGGTATTTGTGGAATTATTTCAGTTTTATTTAGATTTTACGTGTTCGTTTAAGTCTTACAAGGTTACTACTTACGAGATGTAGTTTTCAATTACTAAATGTTGTAGGGCTTTTTTCATTGTTTTTTATTAAGTGTCACTGTATTGCAATACGTAATGTGTTCGGTATATCGCAATGCCATTTTGGGCGTATCGTTGCACCCTATTAAATAAATACTGTGTTCAAAATAGCGAAGGTTCCTAAAAATAATTACCGCTAATAAATTAACATAGTTTTTAGGAAGAATCCTACGTATGGCTATATTGTACGCAATTGGAGGTTTGAACCCAAAACCATTTCCCTTTTATCGCTGCCACCCTCACAAGTATTACCAGATATAAATGGGGAAATATCACCGAACATGACTTTGATACTGGGTTCCATGAATGGAATTTTTTTTCTTCACAAACGACATGTGTAGCATATCATTTTCATAGTGTCAAATTTTCTTCTTGGATATGTCATGCAAAGACTTCAATCATTTTCTGCAAAAGAATAGTAATTTGACAAAATAACTTCAATACCGTCTTTGAGAATTTTATTTAATTGTCTATGTTACTAAAAGACCATTTCTTAAAGTTTGAGCACTTAAGCTTAACAATTTCTTGAATACGAGATCAGATCATTGTTCTTCGTTGATGAACATGTGAATATGTTTCCTCCGAGTAGAGTCATATATATATATATATATATATATATATATATATATATATATATATATATATATATATATATATATATATATATATATATACATATGTATGTATGTATGTATGTATGTATGTATGTATGTATGTATGTATGTATGTATGTATGTATGTATGTATGTATGTATGTATGTATGTATGTATGTATGTATGTATGTATGTGTGTGTCAATCATTATGTCAGGCAGTAACTGTAGTAGATAAACTGTCAGTAAGGCACCGTCCAAATAGAGTCAAATATATATGTCAATCAGTATGTCAGGCAGTAACTGTAGTAGATAAACTGACAGTAAAGCACCGTCCGAACAGAGTCAAATATATAGGTCAATCACTATGTCAGGCAGTGATTGTAGTATATAAACTGACGGTAAGGCACCGTCCGAATAGTCAAATATATATGTCAATCAGTATGTCAGGCAGTAACTGTAGTAGATAAACTGACAATAGGGCACTGTAGAATTTCAAAAAACACAACCATGTCTCATATATCCTTTGCAGGCTCGTAAATTAAAAAATAGATTGAGAAATTTAATGAAATTAAAATTCCAACACTGCCATTTTGACTATTATTCCGTTGCAACAAACCAACGCAGTTTTGTGAGAACTACTCCATCGCAACGGTTCAACCCACTCTTGTAAGTACAAAACTACAATAAACTAATAAATATTCACTGGCATAATACGACTCGAATATTACTGACATTTTTTTTACTGTCGCTATAAGAGCAAAAGATAATTTATTTAACATTAATAATTATTTTCCCCCTGTGTATATATTTCCAATAATGACGAAGAGTAATGTCAAAATTATTTTAGATTGTTAAGTTGTTTCAAATGCTATGCTGTGTTTTAGAGTTTTATGTATGAAATAAAGTGTTTTTCAACAGGTGGATGTATTACATATTCAGAGAATAGTCTTCCTATTTGAAACAAAATATTAAACTAGTATATTTATTTTAATAATTCTAGTACATTTTTTTGTCATTCAACTGCCAGTATAGGAAATCCCCAAAACAATTGTTACCTCCCACGCTGCTCGATTACGTTGATTCTTAGTTAACTAGACTGTTTAACTTAATTGCCAGAAAAAAAAGGGGGGGGATTTATTAATAATTTCTTTAATCTAAAGTCCGTTATTTAATTGTCACAGCATATATACCGACAAAACAAAATCGCAAACTGTTTCATTCAATTTTAAACAAAAATCTAAATTGTTTAATCGTGACACAAGGCTCACTCAAGACGGTGTTAAACTATATAAAATGCACAGTGAATTTATGTTTGTGATTTATTATTATTATTATTATTATTATTATTATTATTATTATTATTATTATTATTATTATTATTATTATTATTATTATTATTATTATTATTATTATTATTATTAATTTACTATTGATGTCGAAATACAGATGGTATACCAATGACAAAATACACATGACTAAGGTCCTGTGAAATGTTAATGACAAGTCAATGAGCCATTTTCAACAGATGTCGGGTACATCTGACATAACACTCTGGCTTATTTAAAGGAATATATTGAGGTGCATTGAAATGATACAACTTATGAAATATTCGACTAGTAATAAACAGATTGTCTTGCGTTTGAAAAATTGTTTCTGTTTTATTTATAAATTTCTCTGGCAGTGTCAGAGATATGTTGTAGTTGTGTAGGTTAGGCGGCAGTACATTGGGGAATTAGCTGGTAGAGCGAACAAAGAAATGTTTAGGCTACATATTTCTTTAATGCTTTTTTTTCACTGTACCAATTTCAAATTCAATAGCTCTTCGTAAAAAACTGAACTGACAGATTATAGTGCTTCTGCGACTGATTACAGCCCCAGGCTCATAGCCCCAGTCTGGGCTAATTGCCCCTTGCTGGGCTAAGTTAGATCATGGTGCCATCATAACTCCTAGTGATCTTTGACCTTTGTTGCAGACTATAGCAGCGTCGACGTCATGGCAGCGTGGCAAGGCGGAAGTGATTCCAGGAAACGGTGACGGCGCAAAACTCCACGGCGCTATGACAACACTCATGGTACCTTGGCCCAACGCCTGGGCCGGCCTCATTTGTCAAATTTAGTACAATTTTGCTAGTGTACGGCCCTATACCGATGCAGTGGTAAGTCACCTGTGCAAATTATTCGTGTTCTTTTTGTGGTTGTTGTGTTTGCATTAATTTGCGAGTTTTGAAATTTTGAATACTTGACATACTTGGCGTTTGCCAATATGTGTTACCAATCGTGTTGGGCGTAAACCGTCCCTTTTGATTGTATGTTTTTCTTTCTAATAATGTTTGTTTTAGATGGTGGGGCCAAAAGGAGCATATTTGTTTCGATATGAGATCTTTGGTTGTGCATGGATTGTTGGATCAGGGATTTGTGGCAGCAGGTTGAGCTTCCTAGACTGCCTTTCCTTTGGTTTTGGGGGGTAGTGGGTAGAGCTTCCCTTCAACTTCACTATTGTGATGGATTGAGTGGGGTGGGGCACACCTTTTTACGAGGAGTAATTGTAACTCGATCTAGTTGGTTACGCTTCTCCGGAACGCTTTTGCTTTTCGTGTGTAGGATTTTTTGGAACAGCAGGAAGGGCTATCTGGACTGCTCCTTTCTTTCAGCTTGCCTTATGTGTTATAGTGGTTAGAGCGTTTCATCTACATCACCGCTTGTCCGATCCCGCCTTCCACGAAGATTACTTGTTGGGGCCACGGTGGGAAATCTGTTGTCAACACTGGCTTGTGGACGTTAGGATCCCACTCAGGTATTTGCTAGTCTGTTTTCCCTAGCACCTCTTTAATGTCCCCTGTAACCTTTCATAAGTTCGCTCGTCCTGGTTAGGTTAGTGCGGGTAGGGGGGGTGTTAGTGAAGGGGATATGGGCATCAGGTAGAGCTTTCCTAACCATTTCTACCTCTGTATAGATGATATCAGTCTAGCGGACTGATATCCTGATATTATATATCTGTAACTGGCTTGATTGCTTCTGGTACGCAGACTGTTTCCTGCATTAAACTAAACATTTGATATCTTATTATAAATGATATCAACATATCTGAATAAACTCGCTTTCAATCTCTTCCTCAAAATATAAATGTTAAATAAATGTAGTTTATTTGTAAGGGTTGGCAAAGATCGTCAGAGTTCAAGTATGAAATATCTATTTTTTATATATATATATATATATATATATATATATATATATATATATATATATATATATATATATATATATATATATATATATATAAGGTTACTCGCTTGCCAATTAGAGAAACTTAATCGACTATCTTGTCTCTAATTTGATCAGCATTTTCAAAAACTAAAACTAATTATAAGTCCTGTCAATAATCATATAATTCATTTGCATAAACATAAATGCCAATTCTCATTTACTACCTAGACCATGGAGCTTGGTCTGTTAAACCAAATGATTAATGTCCCTAAGGCTTTGGGGTCAGTGTACTGTAAAGATTCCGCTTTTATTGCTTTAGACTGCAGAAGCAGAACATTTCTTGAAATGTGGATTCTATCCAATATGGCTATGCAGAAGACTTGAAAATTGGAATACTGTTGAATCATATTAAATGTCCCTAAAACATATATGTTTTAATTCTTCTTTCGTAAATTTCAATTTTCTATTAACTTTTAATGTTACCCACCAACTACGTTTAGATTCATATCCTATGTCGACTGTTCTATGGTAGTAGAAATAGATAGGATATTACCATAGGTACATCGACATTCGCTCAAATATCTTTCCTTTTCAATTTCAAGTCAAAATAACCACCGAAGTGGATCGGAGTTTGTTCCAAGTAATATATCAATATGTTTACTTTTGCTTTGGAATTGTCAATCTTGCAATATTTTTTAAGGTATCTACTGAGGCAACTAAATATTAACACATATTGGATCAATGTATCGTTATTTCGTGAATAATGTTTATATTGGGATTTTTTGGTGCAAATTATACAGACTTAACAGTTACGCATAATCTCTTAGGACTCACTCCAGCGGCGGAATAGTATTGGAAAAAGTCGCCCGGCAAATAGACTACCTAGTCTCTCGCTCATAAATCTGGATAAAGGCATTTGTGGAAACTGGATTAGATACCATTTTACAACCGAGTTGTTTGGAGTGTTAAATGATGGCTTTGAAGTCTTTCATTATTTATACAGAGGAAATATATTTAGTTGATTAGAGCAGCAGAAGTGAGAGGGGTGAAATGGAGACTTCAAATAGAATGAATAAATGTAAATTTTTTTACTGTAACAAATACATTTAACTACAAGCAATATTCTGCAAGAATGCTCTGCTAACATCGATTCAGATATTCGACATTATATGACGCTTGAATTAAAAAAAATGCTTCATGAAACGCAATGAGAAGTATCGGAAAAACTTTCTTTGCATTTTGCCACCAGGAAGACATAGTTTGTATCAATATTTTTTTTTACATTCCGCGTCATTATCAAAAAGTCCTTTCACCGTCTTTTGAGTTTGGACTCTTCGGTTGCTGATATTGCTCATTTTGTCCTGGTCTTTGATAAATCCTCAATACAAGCACCAAGAAGTTTCTAAATTGGTATTTAATACCCCAATAAAAATGTCTGTCGGAAACCCCTCCTCAACTTTGTTCGGGTGGGTTACCTGGATTTGGTAATCTTTATCTAGAGTTGATCGCCGACGGTGCAATTTGCCCAGAACGAATAAATATCAATGTAAAGTGTGAAACTTATAGGTGGAACAAAGAAAGATCTGAGCAGATATATGGAACAGAATAACACGAGCTCCCGTTACAAATAAAGACAAAATTTAATCAAATTCATAATAATAAAATTCATAAACAATTGTGTCAATGCGTTACAATTTGAAAGATACGCATCTTTCTTGTTGAATTAACTTATTCAAGGAATTTCAAATACGAGTATGATTATACCAATAGCCGATCTGTTAGACATGAAATTCTAGACACATAACTTCATAGAATAATCGAGACTATACCTTCAAACGAACCGTCAATGTATTTATAAAGAACAATATAATTGTGCAGACTCAGATACACGAACTCAATTCAGTTATACCATATCAAGAAAATTGATCTACGAAATTAAGCAAATAAATCCATGCAAATGGAAGCAAATAAATTAGCAAATTATCACAGTAGTATCAACGAATTACGTAAGATTGTTGCAATTACCTTGTTTTCAAGCTCTTACTTTCCAGAATTTTCCTCAATTTTTCCAGGCAATCTTTTCTCTTAGATTATTTTACGAGTGAATTTACTTTTTAAATTACTCGGAGTCTTCTTACGTTCGTTTTCTCTTGTAGAAAAGCGTAGACTGATTTTCAAATTTGCTATTAGCACATTTGAACTGAGAGTTTTAATGTGAAATCACGCTCCCTTTCACAGCATGTGCAATCCAAATAAAATGTATTTCCCGCCTGAAGTAGGCAGAAAAAATGCAGTTTGCCTGACAAGCATTGATTACCCTACTGATGTCTGGTAACTTTCAGAAATGAGTTTTCCATAAAGATCAGAAGTTGACCCCTATCCTATTCAGTTTAAACAAACGTAACCTTAATTGAATATCGCTAAACTCATGACAGAGACTGTACTTATCCGTGCATTATGGCGATTGAATCGTGGGCAGATCCCCATAAATCTAATTACTTGTACACGTGTCTAACTAAATGGTTCTTACAGAGAACGACAGACATTACATAGTGATCTAGATCCGTCTTCGTTACTCTAATATCCTTTCTACGGAAAAATGGGAATCAAACAATGCTTGCCACGGATTACATCGTAGGTCATTACCTAGACTCTGTGTAGGCACTTTTTATAAACAAGAAGTACATTTATACTCGCCTATCAGTCACGTCAAACTGCAACTACAGAGATACCGATCTGCTGTGGCATAATGAGCATGCATATTAGGTCTATGCTGTTCATGCTTACTCATAACAAACTGCACAGATCCATATCTTCCGGCGCATAATGCTAACGCAGATCTCGATCTATGCAAATTGGGATTAGTCCCGTCTTATAAATGATCACATGCGGTAGTCGGCTGCATCTTCAATGAGGTTCATTTTCACACAATTTGTATTGTTTTTTTTTTCTTCTGTGTACTTGTAGAAAGATTTTATGCACAAATTAAACACTTTTAAAAATGCTACGTCTCTAGGGACTAACTCAAATGGCGGATTGATATTAAAACATTCGCCTGGAGAATAAGATGCACGGAGTCACATTTTCACAATAAGATAATCTTTTGATGGACATTGGGTTATGTTTTATTGTTACAGCAAAAGTGTATTGGTAAAAAAAAAATTCTCTATTAGTTGTTCATTGATAGATAGAGAGAGAATTTCGCGTTATTAAAATATACCCATAATAATAAACACAAATATAACTTAATCAGTCGTGTTAGCCTCGAATTTATAAATGTGAAAAGATTCATTACCTCGAGTTTGCTGTTCCTACATCAGTATGAAAATTCTAACATATGTCCTACGTTGACAACACAACACTATTTCGCCTGATAGGTGTACTGGCGTACTGTACTGTATTGTACTGTACTGGCCCTTCACATTCGGAACCTGAATTTTTTAAAGATTATTTCCTTGATGCCGCCTTTTGAATAACGATTGATGTTTGGCTGTTGATGGCTTTATTTTGTGGGGTTTTTTGCTTCATGTTATCATAGAGATGAATTATTATTTATATTACGTTATATTAGTGTATTCATATCTTCGTAACCATGTTAATTGTTTTATTAATTAGTAGGCAAACTTTTCTGGCAACTGCATCGTATTGGAATGCTTTAATTATTCGGGTCTTGTTGATGCAAATATACAGAATGAAATTATTCCACGTGTGTGCCGTTTTAACAGCAATATGCAACCCGTATAGCTTATACTATCTGGTCAAACTAGCCTTTTGGTTAAACATCTGATGACTATTGGATGGGTAGTTCTAAACTAATTGCCCTTGTTGACATAGTTTTGTGACATTTATTTTCCTTGCTGGTTAAAAAAACTCTCTAAATGAAATCATTAAGAGAATGAATGTATTATTTAGCGGCTTTTGTTCAATTTTTTTGTCATTCCTTTCTAACCATTCGTCTTGTTCATCACGTACGACCGCACACACGAATCACCTATATTATATGATAATGAAACTTTAAAACAATAGTTCCACGTATTAATGCTTTCATATTAATGTTTGAATATTATAGTTTGGATTGATTTGTTTAAAGTCATAACAATACAGGCAGGTTATTTAGTACAGTGTGGATTAGAGCAAATTGCCTTCCCCATGTGTACACCACAGTAAGAGACTCGGGCTGTTCCAATGGCTGGATTTGTATCTGCAGCCTTTTGGTTGCTATTCAGGTGCTCTAACCAGTGACTCTTGGATTCTTGGATATTAATTTATATTGCAAACACTGCTGTATAAAATGGTTGTCATACTTTGGCATCAGGGTTATAGGACAGTATAGGTTGTATAGGTTTTAGAAATGCGTCTTATTGACATGGAATTAAGCAAAAACAAACGTTTATCAGGTAGAAATCCTCTTATGTCATTGTTACTGTATATGAATTTAGGTGCAAGATTTATTCGAATTTATAATGCATGATTTCTAAGGACTAACTTCAGCAGCGGGCTGACTGATATCAGAGTGAAGTACGAAAATGTTTTTTTAAAAAAACTAATTACTTTTGAAGGTATCCTTACATCAAAATATATCAGATAATGTATCTTGCGTTTTACTCTATTTTCACTTTCTAATTGGCACTCAACAGCTGTTTATTTGAAATGTTTTAAATTAACATGCTAAATACAATTCGGCCGTTCCGCAGATTGAGCTACAATGTTTTAGGTAAGTGTGATGTGTCGAATTTTGAAAACTCTTAGAAGCTTTGGTTAAAGGAATTGTATCAAAGTCAACTTAATTAAAGTAGAAAGGGCTAGAGATAGTTAGATGATTATTTTCATTTCATCTCTGAACGTCAAAAGGGAATTCGTTCTAGCCGACGTAACATGGCCGAGTCAGATGCTATGGTACAAGAGAATGATATAAGACCCTTTCCAAAAATCGATCGGGAAAAGGGCAGGAGATGGCTATATATGATTGTTCAAAGTAATGTTAATTACGGTATGATTAGTTGTTTAGTTGTCTTGTCAATTCAAAAATTCTACGGAACAGATTTAGGAAACAGTCTATTCCGATTGGTTAATATGGATTTATGGGCGTAACTCTGTATGAAATTAAAGGTTTTACTTTAGGAAAATTCTTTAGTCTTCAATCTTACTTGGAAAAAGAGTGGTCGAGACTCCAGGAAAAGCGTGTAAGACGTTATCTCGTGATTTGGCAGTAAAGCGGGAGTTTTGTCTCAGCAAGTAGGCAAACTCTACATTTTGAATTCGTAAAAAGTACGTTTTCATTATAGAGTAAGGGGCCAGATAGTTGTCTCAGTTAGGAGACGGACTATACGTGATGTTCGTGGAAACGAATAAAGAAACGGCAAAAGGAAACAGCTTTCCTGGATTCACATGAGAAATCCCTGAACAATCACAGTACCAGAACAAGTTCTACGCAGAAATCTAAGTCCAGAGACGATTATTAAGTCAGAGTTCGTCAGATAAGAGTCCAAGACGAAACAGCTAGACAAAGATAGGCAGAGCAGGGACGAACGGAAGTCTTGATGTCCGCATAAAATAGGTGATGAAGTCTCTCATCGTTGCACTCGAAGGTCACATCTCATTGGCAATGAAGATAGTATATTAACGTGGACAGTAATTTTACATTTAAAGAAATTTGTATTGTCCTTTTATTCCAGTACATGTTAGTACCATTTTCCTTCTTTTGTAACCAAGTAATTGATTTCTTTTCATTTTAAATTCTGTTGATAAACTAATTAAATTTTATATTTGTTCATTGAAAGGGGGCTCGTCGTGTTTATTTTATTCAATATACTTGTTCAGTGATCTGCATTCTTCTTTCTATCTATCCACACTGGGTATACTACACCGCGGAGGTCATTCCCTAGCAACGAACCGTAGTGAAAGAGGTTGGTGTGGTGCACGCCGCCAATTTGTCACAGTAAGCTAACTGTGAATCCGTAAATGTATGACATTAATATTTAGCATGATTTTTATTTTTTTAGAGGAATTCAATACTGAAGTTACAAAATGTTATAGTCCAACTGAGCGTCGTCTATTTCCACTGAACAATACAAATAAATATTTTTCCATCTCAAATAATATCAAAGTATATCAAACACGTCTACAGACTTAATGTTACAACAGGAACGCTTGACAGAATGACTCTAAAATAGGAATGAAATTTGATCGCACATTTCTCTCCTTATTACAACTTCAAAGTGTCTATTACGACTCTATGTCACAATATACATAAGCGTGACATATCATACTACTTAATAAATATTTCGAAATAATAATTCGTGTGACATAGTCTATCCAATTAGAATTACTTAATTCTTCTAGAACCGTTCCCATCAGTCAATGAGAAACTAACACAAACTCGTCAGTAAGTCCTAATATTGAGATTAGTGTTAGTAATTGTCAACACATATGTAAGCATCTGTTTATGTAATTTTACGCTCTTAATATTTCTAAAACAGACGTTCGTCACGTAGGCAGAATCTAATTATATTAAATCGCTACAATCTACAGCCATGAATAAAACCTATAAAATTACAAAATGGTGCCAAACGCGAGGATGAAAATGATGCTCTTCACATTTTTAAAACATCTGTACACAAGCACTACCTGCAATTCCGAAATTTAAGTACAGTTGGTGGCATACAGTAACACTCTTCAAACCATCTAAAAATGTTCTGATAATGTGAGAATTATATTTTAGTGGAAGTGCGCATTGATTGCGTGAAGGGGATTGTCGTTAGGATCGCTTTGTAGCTGTATCCTTATTACAAATGGCGGCCGATGTCTTTTAATATTACAAATTTAAGCAACTGTGATACAATTTCTGATATAATTTCTTCAGCTTCTACAAGTTTTTAATAGTTTATACACTTTTTTCCACAAAATTATTCATGAGCAAGGTCGTGCATTTTTTGTCACCATAGTTTTCATGTATTTTTTTTCAAAAGAAAACTGCTGTGTGAATAAACATTTGGACACAACAAACAGCACATATTCACTTCTAGAATCAGGAATATTATCTTATTTTCTTCACTACCACGAAATTCTTTATAATGTAATGCAAAAAAAATTGTCTTTAAATGGCTTACCTCAAGTACAACATATAAATATTTGCGATTGGCAAGTGGAGCATGTGTTCCTGATATATTAGTTTCCTCCTTTGTTACATTGTAAATACACTACGGATGAGGTGACAGACAAATGGCCGGCTTCAGCAGCAAACAATATTAAAACATTTTCAGAGAAAAGAATGTTCACGACGTTGCACACTTCCAACAGCACGAATTCTTTATCGACGATGGAATTAGTCTTATTGTTAAAGTTACAAATGTTGGTACAACCCAAAGGATGGTTTAGAACAGTGACCCCCAACCTTTTTATCGCCGCGGACTGGTCAACGTTTGATAATTTTAATTGTATTTAAACATGCCTTCAAAATAAAATAGTTACATCAAAAATGAATATAAAGTGATTTAACATTTTAACTCACTAGAACGCTAAATCAATGAGAACCCTGAACTTGTTTCTTTGCAACGAGACGGTTCCACCTGGGGGTAATAAGAGACAATGAGCTTTTATCCAGTTCATTCCGTTGTTTTGTTTTGGTTGCTTTCACTACAGAAAACCCCGCTTCACACAGATAGGTTGTCGGAAATGGCAATAGGGATATAAGTACTGTGGTGGCAAATTCAGGGTATTCCGTCATGACTTTAATCCAGGACACCGGCAAAGTTGTTGTCTCGAACGTAGTTTCAAAGCCCCCGTCATTTGCAATCTCTAGCAGTTGATCTTCTTGCACAAACAAGCTAGATTCGCCTGGTTTGTTGAAAAATGGGTCACGGATCCATTCCTTACCAGTTCGTGGGTCTTTTGTGGTTGGGAAGTAGCGCTCGAACTCTTTTAAAGCAAAGACAGGTGATCGTGCACCAACTGAGAGAATGAATGCTCATGCTTAGTCTCGCCTAAAATCTCCGCTGTCTGAAACATGTCCAAAATGCATCTGTTCACGCTCTGTCCCCACAACTCCAGTTTGGCTTTAAATGCAGCTACTTTGTCTGCTAGCTGGAAAACAGTTGTCATTTTCTCCTGAAGTGGCAGATTGAGTTCATTGAGCAGGCTGAATATGTCACACAGGTAAGTCAGTTTTGCGACCCATGCCTTGTCACTGAAATGTGCTGCCAGTGGTGACTTCTTTTCTGAGAGAAATCTTTGCAATGGCTCTCGTAATTCAAATACTCTGGTTAACGATTTTACTCTGGATAACCATCTTATTTCTGTGTATAAGAGAAGGCATCTGTGCTCTGCGTCAATCTCCTCACAAAGTTTCTAAAAGAGGCGTGAATTAAGGGCGTGTGTTTTGATGTGGTTAATAACTTTCACGACATCAATCAATAGGTTAAATTCCGGTGACATTTATCTTTCTTGCCAGCATTTCCCTGTAAATGATACAATGCGTAGATTCATTCTCATGTGCAACTTCCTTAATCTGAGCAGTTAAACCAGACAGTCAACAGGTCATTGCAGCAGCTCCGTCTGTGCATATGCCGACACAAAAGGACCATTTTAGTTGTCCTGATAAGTAATCATTCAGTGACTTGAACAGTTCTGCTACTGTGTTGTTGGGTGACAAAGTTAGTTCTTTATAAGAAATCCTCATGAACATCCTTCTGATATAGATATTCGAACATAAATAAGTAGTATTGCCTTGTTGTCGATATCTGTAGATTCGTCAACCTGGAGTTCGTACCACGATGACGTATTAATCCTCTCCAACAATTGCGTCTCAATGTCTTTGGCTATTTCCTCAATGCGCCTCATCACAGTGCTAGTCGACAAAGGCACATGTGATATCTTTTCCACAGCATCCTCTCCTAGAAGTTCACGGCAAATGTCTTTAGTGGAGGACAAGATCAATTCTTCACCGATAGTGAATGGCTTTTTAGGCTTAGCAATACGGTTAGCCATCAGATATGATTTTTTTTCTAGTGCAATAAACCATACCGTAATTATTTACTGGAAATAAACTGATATATGATTGAGGACACTAGCCGTGCGTTAATTTGTGGTTCCCATATTGATGATCTGTCATAAATGCAAGTCATCACGCGATATAACAAATGGGGTAATTTCAAGATGGCGGTCTACGGTTGAGTATTTGCTGTTCTTAAATTTAAACGAAGCACGCACAAGCGGAACAATTGAAGTTAGAATTAAACATACAAATGAAAATCAGATATATCATATCTGCACACGAAACAAATGGTTTCAGAATCAACAGCAATTTTTGGCTTTTGTTTCCAATACTAACTTCACTGAGTGTACCTAGCATATTTGCCCTGATATTGGGTATCATCTTAGATAACATGATCTTGAATCAATCTAACTACCGCCATATTAGTGTATTAGTGGTAGAAAAAGACAATGTCTCACACACCATCAATAACATTGTCACTAGTATGCAAATTCTTTTAGAATACTGTTGGGCAACCCTTAACAAACTCGTTAAATATAATGAAAAATGTCTCTAAACATAAGACCACAATTAAATTTGTCTTTTATAGTCAGGCATGCTTAATTGTGTTTGTCCAAGCACAATAAAATTTATGTCTTTTTCCACCGAAAACCATGGAGCTGACTGTTAGATTAAATTCTTCTATTTCAAAATACTTGCTAATTTGTCATTGTTAAGCTCAATTCTTTTTAATTATATAAGGTATTTGGTGTACTTTAGCATTCATTACAGAGAAAGATAGTTATCATCGATTTGTCACAAATGAAAACAGTGAATATAAACTTTGTAACATAATAACTCTCATGTCAATTAGACACTGACAAGTATGACAAGTATATATATATATATATATATATATATATATATATATATATATATATATATATATATATATATATATATATATATATATATATATATAATTTGTATTATATTATTTGTTGGCTTTTTAATAAATGTATTTTATGTATATCTGTATTTTATACTTGGCCTTGTCCATAATTAATTTCATACTGGTAATGGATACCGTCAGTAAAATTGCCAGGCGATAGATATACCATGGGACATGCTGTAATCTGATGATTTAATTGTGGCAGAAGACTGAGGGACGAACTTTCAGACAATGTTCATCAGATACCAAAGTGCCTTTGAAAGCAAAGATCTTAAAATCAATGCTAGCAAAACAGAAACCACGGTATGCTACAAGACTGAGGCATTCTGGTAATAACTGTGAGCAAAGGAAGTGTATTAAATCAAGTGGAGAATTTCATGTGTCTGGGATCAGTGGTAAAAGCTCTTACAGGATATGAGAAGGATGTCGGGCAGAGCATCATGGTAAACGTGGAAAGACTAATCATGTGAAGTCTGTAAACTAGTCCGAGTTAAAGGAATATTATACAAAACATGGCTGATATAGTGAGCAGAAGCAGGGTCACTAAGGAGGAAAGAAGAAGAGCTCCTACAGAGAACATATATGAGAATGCTATGCTCGATACATGGGAAGTCACTTAAAGAGGGGAAAAGAAATGAAGACATCCGTCAAATAGTTGGAATAGCTTGTATAACAAACATGGTTCGAGAAGATTACGGTGGTATGGGCAAGTGGAACATGGAGAAGAAAACAGATGCACCCGAAGTGTATGGACAAAGGAGCCTAGAAGACTTTTGCATATCAACACATCACAGGTCACTGGCAAATTAACACATTTAAGACTACAGAACAAAAACATTCAATATTTGACTTTAATTGGAATAACATTGGAATTCAGTTGCAACTTTATATTTTTTGATAAAACGTTTAGAACCATTTAGGATACTGAAAGTTGTTTTTAAATTGTCGCTTAGTATTATAGGGAAATACATTATTTGCTGAATTTTACACAACTTGTTGGGTTTACGCTCCTTTGTGTTACCAAATTTAAGGTCAAAGAGTTGTATGTGTGCGTGTTAACACACACACACACACACATACATCGTCAGATTGAAATGTGTCTAGGATGTTGTCTCTCTACAATGCAAATTGGTAATCAATTAGAATTCGCCATCAAGAGTGCCCAAACAACAAAAAGTTGGCTTCAAGTTTTAACTTTTTCAAATTAGTTTTCTACATGACTCCTGCAAACTGCAAGTGAATGAATTTACATAACCTGTTGCTATTTTACGATACACATTTATAAGAAAAAAGTCCATGCAATAAATGTGTAAGCAAAAAAAACTATCTTATCGATTTTCTATGAAAACATTTATTAGTTTAACAAAATACACATTCTGAAGCTTTCTATAATATAATCTAAATTTGTAAGAAGTCTCTGCATAAAATTATTGTAAAATTTCGTTGTTTAATTTCATGTAGTAAAGTAGCCGTTAATCGCATTGACATGTAATGAAGAAATAAATGCTTTTTAAAGGAGTTTGCCTTAAAAATATAATATAAAGAAAATCAGCAGTTTTTTTGGAGTAGATGTAAGTAAATATTTCATTTATTGTGTGGAAACATTTTGTATTGTCATAAGCGATGTTTCCACTTTACTAATGAAATATTTCCGTATTTCTATTCAATAAACGGATATATTTAAATGATTACACATATGGACTAGAAACACGTAATTTTAAGAGCAAGACATTATTGTTTCTGAAGATTTGTAATTCTTCAATTACAAATTTCTTTCCAAACTTATCTTCCTGCCCACTAAAACAATGAGGTGAAATAAATCTCATAACAAATCCATTTAAATGCAAACAAAGAGTAATTATTATCACAACGATTTAATTTTTTTTTCATTTTGTTTCAAAACAGTATTGTGTTCTTTTTCAGTGGGTGTACTAGTTAAATATTCGGAATTGTTTGCAGTCTGGCCTAATCGTTAACGGAAGTTAATTACACCTTGATTGCCATCTGAAGTTTCAAAACCTTGCGCACTCATTTTCTTTTTCTTTCCCAAAATAGACCCTTATGCTACTCGACCATCGATGGATTTTTTTTTGAAAAATAATGCGGATCCTTTTTTTTTTCTCTGCTAATATTATGAATTTGTTAATGTTTGCTGGTATCGATTTTTCGTGGTTTTGTGAAACATTACATTGTAATTGTTAATTATATTAATGCATTAAAGAAAGGTTTCTCATAGTCTCCACATGAATAGGTCTTAGAGTCCACATGAATAGGTCTTAGAGTCCACATGAATAGGTCTTAGAGTCCACATGAATAGGTCTTAGAGTCCACATGAATAGGTCTTAGAGTCCACATGAATAGGTCTTAGAGTCCACATGAATAGGTCTTAGAGTCCACATGAATAGGTCTTAGAGTCCACATGAAAGGGTTTCCAAGAATCTCTCTAGAAGGATAAATTCTCTTGGAGTCTTCATATTCGTGATTTGTTATAACTAAGCAAAATAGTAAATTGACAGTGTGTTATCTAATAGCTATTGGGGACCAAAAATGGAAGATCATTTTAACAGTGTTTAAACGGCAATCGATATTCATGTTCATGCAATGTTCATTTTTATTTCCGAAAAGAATTGTGTTATTAAATATTGAGCGAAATAAATATTGTTCTCATCCAATAGTGTTCTTTATTCAGTTTGAAAAATGGTGGAACTTTTGCCTTGAAATATATGGTAAGATTTACGGAGTTCATAAGTTCACAAAGAGTGGTTCACCTGATAAGATTTACAATCAACCTTTATTTCATGTAAAAATCGACAATCTGAAATCACAATGCGATATTTAGAATAATACGGATTGTCTAAATCGGTTTACAGGACATTGTTCACCCGTTGCCTCGAAGTCATGCTGGAACAAAGAGACTTCGAGATTGATCTGTGCCTTTTTTCCACTTAAATCGGTTTACAAGATATAATGAACCCGTCGCATACCACATTCAACCAAGAAACATGTCAATCATTTATGTTCGGATATAATTGAAGCTGTGTCTCATCGGCTACCATGCACAATGTCTTAAATATTTTCATGAATACGAAAAATGGATCATTAAACACCTGTGTAAAACTTGTCATGGGATTTTAACCTGCGGTATGCTGATTTTGAAAATCTAATAATATACGTATACGCTTCAGTGGTGAAGGTGATTTACATTGTCAAAACAAAGGTCTTAGTTGTTTTGATGGGATACCACTCGATATTCAATTTATTATGCCGACCTTAAATGTAAGCAGTCGCTTTCAATTTACTACTTTTAGAAGTGCGGCGTTTTTCGTGGATTTCGTGATTGCTACAAGCTAAGAATGTAATGACCAGTAGAAAAGAAATGTCGTCAAAACGGGCATTTTAGAATAAAAAAAAACAACAGGTTTATGTCCATTCTAAACAGGATTTCCGATAGAACATGTTTTCATCAATATACTCGGTGAAACGCATTTAAAACAAATATTTACTCGTAAGCACAAATCACGGTGCTAACATGGACACTTTTAGAGTACAGACTGGTATAGACGAAAATATCAGTCGATTGAGCCTCAATGTTAGCTCACGGTACTTACTTCTAAGTATGCTAAGCCCACTCTCCTTGATGTGCAGTCAAACAGCAGTTATTATACGTATCGATTATATACACTCCAAGCTAATGATGGTATAATGAACATATAGCTGAAGATACAAAAGTCACTCAGTCCTGAAAATTTGGATATAACAACCTAGTTTTTTTATCATTTAGGTATGCCTCTAAATTCCTAGTTTAAGAATGATGGTATCAAATGGTCTAGAGGATTGAGGGTGTAAGAAACGGATGACTGAAATGATAAAAGGCACTTCAGAGTCCTATTAGGTCACAAATGCTGGCGAGGAGATACAAAGGCCGTTATGGGAAGTTGTTCCACATTACTTGTAACGTCGTTTGCAACCAGTTAAGTGATTTGCTTGTTTGCTTGATGTAAGATTGAACACATCTCATCCCCTGGCCACACTTTCAGTGATATAATACTTATCGCTATTGCTAACAACCACAGCTGGTGTTCCGAAACCAGGAAGGAAAAAGAATCATACTGGATACGCCGCCTTAAAACATTGAAACCAAGCGGTCTAAACAAAGAAGACTAGAAAATGAAAACTATGCACTAGTAGAATTTAACATTTTCTAAATCTTCTTATTATCCTTCAATTTTTACTATAAGAATAACCGGTGTAGAATCAAATATCCGGGATATAATCTGCGTTACATAAATGTGCAAAAAGTAAAAATAGATGTTGCTTTGGCTTGTAGACTTTTAGGGAATTATACACCGTTTTCAGTTTCCGCAACTAGTCTATAGTAGAGGTTTCCAAACACAACGTTTTTGTGTTTATTTGTTTGTCGTATATATGTTTTGTATTTGCCTTTGAAAAAGACTCATTAAGAGTCGAAAACGCTTAGGCTAGTTAGTTACTAGTTTCGTACTGTTCGTCGTCAGTTTATTGCATATATATATATATATATATATATATATATATATATATATATATATATATATATATATATATATATATATATATATATATATATATATATATACACACACGCCGTTGATTAACATGTTTTATGATACAGATTGTAGACGTCCTGCAGATAGAATGCCGAGTCAAAAAGTCACTGACCAGTCGACATTGTTTACTGATTAATGTAAACAACTTGATAACAATCATATATTTGTCTAGGTTGTTTATAGAAATGCCAAATAAAAGTTTGGACGTGGTTTTGGAAAAAAGCCATATGTTAAGTCTGGGCCTCTAAAGATATACTCCATCAATGCATTATTATCTATGGGTTGCTGATAAGTCATGCCAAGGGCACTTGGGGCTATAATGTTAAATCTGCATCGTAAACTGTAGATTCAAAATGTTGTTTTTATTTTTCGTTCTGCTAATTAATTTTACATTTCTACATATCAGTACGTTGTACAAAACCCCTTTCATAAAAAATAGAGTAGCAACGTCTCAGTGTATAATATAACTCATTTTACATCAATATAATGATACCAATAACTCGATAAATATTAATTTTACTGTTGAAGGTGAAGTCAGGAATGTCGGCTTTTCAAGAGATACAGACGAATTAGGCAGAATTAGTCTAATGTGCGTAAAAGTATTCTTTAATCTCTGAGATCTATATGGCTTCTCTCGACTGCTGGAATTAGTTACTGGCTCGTGGTGTTTTTTTTTTCGTGCACACGAACACGCGCGCGCGAGAGAATAAGGCTTGATAAGTCTTTGTTAGAAAAGCCGCTAAAATTATCAACGTGACAGTGTAAAATATAACTCATTTTACATCAATATAATGATACAAATAACTTGATAAATATTAATTTTACTGTTGAAGGTGAAGTCAGGAATGTCGGCTTTTCAAGAGATACAGACGAATTAGGCAGAATTAGTCTAATGTGCGTAAAAGTATTCTTTAATCTCTGAGATCTATATAGCTTCTCTCGACAGCTGGAATTAGTTACTGGCTCGTGGTGTTTTTTTTTTCGTGCACACGAACACGCGCGCGCGAGAGAATAAGGCTTGATAAGTCTTTGTTAGAAAAGTCTCTAAAATTATCAACGTGACAAAAATATTTCCAGTTCTTAACAAATATTTCATTGCTTGTATACAAAGAAACATGTCATGAAATATGGTGAAAAATGCTGTATTTTTAATCTTTATACACTTAACAAATATCTTCATAAAAATATTTATCAATGTTTATTGTTATTTTGACTTTCTCTCAACCTCCAACCCATTCCGAGTTTTAGCGGGTTTATATAACCATCTGTTTGTGTTTTGGCCTGGTAGGTGATACTGACATTATAAACGTATCAGAACAACATTTTCTGGTTACAATCCCATGAAGTTTCTTTATTATTCAAAGTTTAGTCACATTTCAAAGCTAGGTTCACAGCAAGCCGTTAGAGTTAGTTTCGAAGCAATCCTGTTGCCAGTTAAAATGTTCTGCCTTTATAAATCGCCTTGATTTTTATTTAATTTAGGCATATGCATCAATATTTTCCATCATTTTAAAACCAGGATTCATGGGTGTTAGAACCACTTTATATTCACTCCAGATAATCAAGGATTGGTGATTTGCAACCAGATCTAATTGGGTTTTGTTAGATGGTTGGAACACATCAGAATGTGTTACTGTTGTACTCAGACAATCTAGATAAGTTTTATTAAAGTTGATTCTTCCTGTAGTTTTAGAAATGCAGTTTAATATCAATGTTTTTTTTTTTTTTGCTTCACTGATTATCATATGCCACATATTTGATTATCATTTGACATTCTTCACAGATTATCATTTAACATTCGTTTGTATAAATTTTCACCAGGTCATTTTGCGAATATCTGATTTGTGATATGTTCACCGAACTGTGTAACAGCGTAGCTTTCAAGTAAATATAAATATTGTTGTTGTTGGTCTTAACGCCATTTTTCAGCACACGATAGGCCATTCATGGCGGCCAGTATTATTGGTGGAGGAAGAAACCGGGAAATCACCGGAAAGAACCACCGACCCATGAGAAGCTACTGGCAAGCTTTCTCACATATCCACATTCGCCGAATCCTAGACTCGAACCCACGCACAGAGGTGAGATGGCAGTGATCCGTAACGGACAGCACTTTAGACCACTCGGCCACTCGGGGCCCCTAAAAATATAAATATAAATATTTTTAAAAATATTTTTAAAATCCGACTTTGTCTCCTTGCAAATTATTTGTAAAAGTGAGTACCAATTAAAATCTTTGTTTTTGCTTTTAATAAAAGAGTAAAGTTTGAGTTCCTTATAATGATAATATTAAACATTACACTCAGTATTTAAAAAATGGCTGTTCTTCCTTACTTGCATAACTTTCTCATCCGTTATGAAATATTGTGTATGTATAGTGGAAGGAAATAAATTACAAGTAATTGACCGTTGTATAATGTACCAAGACTCGGTCGAAAACATTGCCCTATATATGCACTACTCGTACTATTAGGAAGATCGTGCAAACCTAAAATGTGCATGGACTAATTAAGTCAGCAGATATGAAACAATAGTCTCGCGTAATGGATAATAATACTGTATAACATAAGAACACGGGAAGGAAGGACTTAATGAAGCGTTTCTAAATAAGAGAGTCTTCCGGTTACCCTTGAAACGTGTAAGGCATACTTTTAAGGGTTAAGTGTTTGTTTCTACTATTTATTCTCAATTTTGTGCTCTGAAATCGTTCAATCATTTTATATCACTTGACGCAGATAGATTTAATTATTGGGAATCTTTTACGAAAGAAACAATTTCAATTAATTACGCAGCTTTATTTCTGATGTGTACAAATTTGATGCCATTTAACCCCCGTTTTAAACAAATGGATGTCTGTTACAGATTTTGTTCATGAGAAATTTCCATTTATAAATGCCCTGTCAGTAAAGGTGAACCTCAAAACATTCAATCTGAATGTGTGTTATGAGAAAGAAATTTAACTGTTGTTAGACTTTTATGTAATAATTTATATGGCGTTGTCACTGTTCGAGTTATCAACAAACTACTTTCTTTTGGCGGGCATTTCATTAAGTAAGTAAGACAAACAAACTGGTTTATGTTTCACGTTTCATTCGCTTTGATACACGAAATTACGATTTCAGTTTCGCGTGTCCTTGTATGCCATTATTGGAGAGTTGTGTACCCTTGTCTGACGGATACATTTCTGGTTTTTAAAACTGTATCTTTAATCTTCGCTGTTTATCCGTTGCTCTTTTTAATTATCTAACTGCTTCTGTAAACTCTATGTGTCTTCTAGATATGTTAATAGATGGATAGCATACATCCTGTATATATGTCTATGTGACGTTAATTATCTTTCTGGATATATGTCTACGTGTGGATTATTGGCCATCAACATATATGTCTATATGAGGATAATGTACCTTCTGGATTTTGTCTATGTGTGGAAAAAAGACCTCCTGGATATATGTCTATGTGAGGATAATTGGCCATCTCGATATTTGTCTATGTGTGGATAACAGACCTCCTGGATATATGTCTATTTGAGGATAATTGGCCATCTGGCTATTTGTCTATGTGTGGATAATAGATATTACCTCCTGGATATGTCTATGTGTGAAGAGCAGACCTCCTGGATGTATGTCTATGTATGCATATTTGGCTGTCTGGATATATTAGCATGTGTGGATATATGGCCTCTTGGATATATGTCTATGTTTGGATAACTGACCTCCTGGACATATGTCTTTGTGTGGATTATTGGACTTCTGGATGTACTTTTATATGTGGCTAATTATCTTCCTGAATATACAGCTATGTTTGACTTATTGGCCATCTGCATATATGTTTATGTGTGGATAATTGACCATCTCGATAAATGTCTGTGTGTGGATAATTGACATAGAAAATGAAATTGATTTGAAAACTAAGAATACAAAATTTCTTGATGGTTTAAGAAAGTAATTGAACATTTTTTTTGAAAAAAATATCTAGTTAAAGTCAATTTCATTTTCATTAGAATATTTTGATCTTGACTGTATGGCTTTTTTCAGTTTAGTACTAATCTTGCTTTGTTACATTTGTTTTTTGATCGATCAGCCTATTGATTGCATGTCTTTACCCAGTGGGTATCTCCTCTCCTATGCATGTGATTCATCTTTCGACAACTCATATCGGATCTGGCGAACAGCGTATTTTATTCGATTGACATGATCACGGATTATTAGTCAAAGTTAGATGGGCAATCTATTTTTAAATTAAAACCAGTCTACCTGTTCAGGTTCTGGCACCAGTTTCAGCATTCTACATCGCCATTGATCGGTTGATAGAGCATCCGAATCTGAATCATTAGGTGACTCACGCCTTGGTGACACGAAGACCGCTACAAACGATAATCAGTCTTCAGTTTCGTCTCCGTTCTGTCTTTATTGTATGATAATTTGATTTCAAGTATAGCATTAATTTATATACATAAGCCTTGAACTCTTGTGAATATCTGGGTCCAGTTTTACTACAATGCTTAAATATTTTCATCACATTGATATTTTATTTAGCCGAGATTTGACACTTTGCCAATAATGGAATTTTTTATTCTTGTTACACCAGCTGTCTTCCTTGCAGCAGCATCCATTGTTTCCAAACTGTTTCTGTCTTATATTTAGGACATTTCCTCATAATTTCCATTTCCCATACCCTGTGCACCTGCAAGTCACTGATTAATTTAAGAAAAACATGTATTAACAAAGGATGACAATGTGTTCTTTATATAATTAGTAAACATCAAAGAACTATTTAAATTCCATAAAACAGTATCGAGAAGTAAGTTAAAGTTCAGCAAATCATCAGATTCTTCTCAGGGCAATACAAATAGAATATTTAGGAAAAATTTAAGATCTTATGACTTCAGTTTAGTTCCAAATATCCACTATGTTTAGTGCAAATTTAGGTATAATTAGTTGAGAAATAGGAAACATATTATAATTTAATTGCAGGATGCAAATGGAAATCTTAAAGATTAGGCGCTATTGCAGTCAGAAATATTTCACCTGGGACCAAATTTATAAAATTTAATAAGATACATACAATATCCTATGTTAACTCATTATGGGGCAGGAGGTGATAGCCTATTTCTGAGCTCTGTAGCGTTAAGGTCATGTGTAATACAATGAAGTGGGTGGTATTATAGAAAAGTAGACAGATGTAGCTTTACGATGATAAAAAATAATATGGATATTCTTTGTTGTACTACAAAATACAAAGGAAAAAACATCACTTTTTGGATCCGAGTTTTTTTTTCCAGCCGAAATTCACCCGAGGTCGTGATCCGGCTTTGTGTCCGGATTTTAGACTTTTAGCTTGAGATCAGACCGGTCTGAATTGCACACAGACAGGTAAACCTTTGCAAAAAGTAGGTAAAGATGGCATTTAGAATGAAGAGTGATCTCGACATGAAAATGATGGGTCCGTGAAGCAAAAAAAAAAAAAAAAACAACAACAACAACCCCCGCCAAGTTCATTTTTTACCCTTCTGCTCATGCTCAGGCGAAAGAGCCAATGAAAATCGATGTTTCTAACACAAATAGGCATTAAGCTAACGGAAAATGTATTGAAGGTCGATGCATTATAATGTATTCAGAAATATCTTCCAAAATTGATTTCCTTTTCGCATTTCAGGCGAAAACGACAAAAATCTCCAGGGGTTAATGAGTTAAGGTACACTTCCCAATACTTAAATTCTGTTTTACTACGCAAAGCCCTTTGTCTGACTGTAATGTGCCGAATTTTGAAAACTCTTAGAAGCATTGGTTACAGGAATTGTATGAAAGTCAACTTAATTAAAGTAGAAAGGGCTTGAGATAGTTAGATGATTAATTTCATTTCATCTCTGAACGTCAAAAGGGAATTCAAGAGAATGACATAAGACCCTTTCCCAAAATCGACCGGTTAAAGGGGGAAGCTTGTTATAAATGATTATTCAAAGAAACGCTAATTACAGCATGATTAGTTGTTTAGTTGTCTTGTCAATTCAAAAATTCTACGGAACAGATTTAGGAAACAGTCTATTTCGATTGGTTAATATGGATTTATGGGCGTAACTCTGTAAGAAATTAAAGGTTTTACTTTAGAAAAATTCTTCAGTCTTCAATCTTTCTTGTGTTGAGTTAGGAGGTCGACTCCGGGAGCGTGAAAGACGTTATCTCGTAATTTGGCAGTAAAGCGTGAGAGTTGTCTCAGCGAGTAGATAAACTCTACCTTCGTATTCGTAGAAAGTACGTTTTCGTTTTTGAGTAAGGGGCCAGATAGTTGTCTCAGTTAGGAGACGGACTATACTTGAAGTTTGTGGAAACTTAAAGAAAACGGCAAAAGGTACGCAATCTTAGTTTCCCGATTTTAATATGTTATTTCATTTGTTGATTTATTTGCAAATGTATTCATGATATGATGTATGTATGTATGATTTCATTTTGCAGGATTTTAGTAAAATGCTAGTCACGACATTTTATTCTTTGATTTTCTATTTATCAATTCATTTGGAGAATTGCCAAGATTGAAAGTAATTAAAATTTCATTAGAATAGTTGACAAAGTTGCATGCAATTAAATGATCGTTAAAAAATTGACAAGATTGCATATAATTGAATCTTTAATACCTAGGAGTGATTAGGAATTTTCATGAATTAAGCGTAAGGAATGATGGGTGATGTTTCATAGTTTTATGGATTAATTCTGTCTAGTATGAGTATGACATAATATTACATGTATATCCATATACTAGTTTGTAATATTTAATTGATCACTTAAATGTATATTTATATGCTAGTTTGTACTATTTAATTGGGCGAGTAAACTATTTTAGAATAGTTAGATCTGAGGGTCTAAGCCATATATGTAACTTAACACTGCTAGATTGGTAGAGTAAAAAGTCAAGGGGGGTTATATACGGGTTCATACGGGAGCCGAGTAGAATTTAATTGACCACCCCTAGCGTGACCCGAATTAAGGTCAGGACAAGCATTGACCATCTATGTAAACATAGGAGTTAGGGAGCAATGAGTTACTGCGGAAGAATTTATGCCTTTTGTTTTCTGAGTCCAATTAATGTAAAAATACAGATATACTTGGGAATATGACCTATTGTCTATTGCGAGACATTTTATTTATGGAAGGAAACAGCTTTCCTGGATTCACCTGAGAAATCCCTGAACCAATCACAGGACCAGAGCAAATTCTAAGCCGAAATCTAAGTCCAGAGACGATTGTTAAATCAGAGTTCGACGGACAAGAGTCCAAGACCAAACAGCTAGACAAAGATCAGCAGAGAAGGACGAACGGAAGTCTTGATGTCCGCATAAATAGGCGATGAAGTCTCTCATTGTTGCACTCGAAGGTCACGTCTCGTTGGCAATGAAGATAGAATATTAAAGTTGAAAGTAATTGTAGCCTTTAAAAAATTTGTATCGCTTTTATTTGAGTACATGTTAGTATAATTTTCCTTCTTTTGTAACCAAGAAATTGATTTCTTTTCATTTTAAATTCTGTTGATAAACTGATTAAATTTTATATTTGTTCATTGAAAGGGGGCTCGTTGTGTTTATTTCTTCAATATACTTGTTCAGTGATCTGCATTCTTATTTCTATCTATCCATACTGGGTAAATTACACCGCGGAGGTCATTCCCTAGCAACGAACCGTAGTGAAAGAGGTTGGTGTGTTTTGAACACCGCCAATTTATCACACTGACGCAAAATTCGGTTTTACTACGCAAAGCCCTGTATCTGACGAAAAATTCTGTTTTACTGCACAAAGCCCTGTGTCTGACGCAAAATTGTGACACTTGGGTGGAATTTCTTATCCTACACCGATGCATACAAAGTATTCTAATCATCTGGCCATTGGACTAATCAGTTGCGCTGTGGTGGCAGATCCTTACAGTGATCTGGCCCATGGACTAATCGGTTGAATTGTGGTAGCAGTTCGTTACAGTGATCTGGCCCATGAACTAATGGCTTGCATTGTTGTGACAGTCCGTTACAATGGATTAGTCAGTTGCATGGTGGATTGAGTTCTTTTACACTGATTTGACCAATGGATTAGTCAGTTGCATGGTGGATGGAGTTCTTTTACAGTGATTTGACCAATGGATTAGTCAGTTGCATGGTGGTTGGAGTTCTTTTACACTGATTTGACCAATGGATTAGTCAGTTGCATGGTGGTTGGAGTTCTTTTACAGTGATTTGACCAATGGATTAGTCAGTTGCTTGGTGGTTGGAGTTCTTTTACAGTGATTTGACCAATGGATTAGTCAGTTACATGGTGGTTGGAGTTCTTTTACAGTGATGTGACCAATGGATTAGTCAGTTGCATGGTGGATGGAGTTCTTTTTCAGTGATTTGACCAATGGATTAGTCAGTTGCATGGTGGTTGGAGTTCTTTTACTGTGATTTGACCAATGGATTAGTCAGTTACATGGTGGTTGGAGTTCTTTTACAGTGATTTGACCAATGGATTAGTCAGTTGCATGGTGGATGGAGTTCTTTTTCAGTGATTTGACCAATGGATTAGTCAGTTGCATGGTGGTTGGAGTTCTTTTACAGTGATTTGACCAATTGATTAGTCAGTTGCATGGTGGTTGGAGTGCTTTTACAGTGATTTGACCAATGGATTAGTCAGTTGCATGGTGGGTGGAGTTCTTTTACACTGATTTGACCAATGGATTAGTCAGTTGCATGGTGGTTGGAGTTCTTTTACACTGATTTGACCAATGGATTAGTCAGTTGCATGGTGGATGGAGTTCTTTTACAGTTATTTGACCAATGGATTAGTCAGTTACATGGTGGTTGGAGTTCTTTTACAGTGATTTAACCAATGGATTAGTCAGTTGCATGGTGGTTGGAGTTCTTTTACAGTGATTTGACCAATGGATTAGTCAGTTACATGGTGGTTGGAGTGCTTTTACAGTGATTTGACCAATGGATTAGTCAGTTGCATGGTGGTTGGAGTTCTTTTTCAGTGATTTGGCCAATGGATTAGTCAGTTACATGGTGGTTGGAGTTCTTTTACAGTGATTTGACCAATGGATTAGTCAGTTGCATGGTGGTTGGAGTGCTTTTACAGTGATTTGACCAATGGATTAGTCAGTTGCATGGTGGTTGGAGTTCTTTTACAGTGATTTGACCAATGGATTAGTCAGTTACATGGTGGTTGGAGTGCTTTTACAGTGATTTGACCAATGGATTAGTCAGTTGCATGGTGGATGGAGTTCTTTTACAGTGATTTGACCAATAGATTAGTCAGTTGCATGGTGGTTGGAGTTCTTTTACACTGATTTGACCAATGGATTAGTCAGTGGCATGGTGGTTGGAGTTCTTTTACACTGATTTGACCAATGGATTAGTCAGTTTCATGGTGGTTGGAGTTCTTTTACAGTGATTTGACCAATGGATTAGTCAGTTGCATGGTGGTTGGAGTTCTTTTACAGTGATTTGACCAATGGATTAGTCAGTTACATGGTGGTTGGAGTTCTTTTACAGTGATTTGACCAATGGATTAGTCAGTTGCATGGTGGTTGGAGTTCTTTTACACTGATTTGACCAATGGATTAGTCAGTTGCATGGTGGGTGTTCTTTTACAGTGATTTGACCAATGGATTAGTCAGTTGCATGGTGGTTGGAGTTCTTTTACAGTGATTTGACCAATGGATTAGTCAGTTACATGGTGGTTGGAGTTCTTTTACAGTGATTTGACCAATGGATTAGTCAGTTGCATGGTGGTTGGAGTTCTTTTACACTGATTTGACCAATGGATTAGTCAGTTGCATGGTGGGTGTTCTTTTACAGTGATTTGACCAATGGATTAGTCAGTTGCATGGTGGTTGGAGTTCCTTACATTGATCTGGCCCATACTAATTGGTTGCATAGTCGTGGCATTTTTTTACAGTAAATTTGGAAGAGGACGAACGTTTCAGAACTATTCTTATAATATTAAAGACGAACACTTGCAGAAAGTTATTTGACATCTAATGGATGGTTGTGGTACTAATTTACGACATTTTCTACTTTATTCATCTGATATCGGATGAAAAATTTTTTACCATCCGGACAATACTTTTTGTTATTGTGTACAAATTAAAAAAAAATTAATGTCAGAATTTACATTTGATTTAAGTTCAAAAATCTATTTTAAAAGATTATCGTATACACCTTATATTTTTTTTACAATTTTGTATGTTATGATTGCATTTTCCATGTAAACACAGCACATAAATAAAACTAACATCCGAATATATGTGCTAGATTAAGAAATTCAAAGTCTCGAATTTTTTTTCCTGTAAAGGGATTGGTCTGTTTATATTAATTACAAGTTAAATTAGAATTTTACAGAGATGTTTCGTTGACTTGTACTGAGTGAACTTTGTTAGAAATGGCATTAGTACAAAACTATCATAATTGGTATTCAGTAGTTTGAATAATCCTATATGAATTAAAATGTAATAATTTTATCATGGTGTTATTTCAGAGATGAAAACAACAATTACGCTTTTATGCTCTTACTTGAAAAAATAGTTAAGGTTGTAAAATATTGAGAGAAAATTCACTTTTGTACTTTTTTCATGTACCCATTAACACTTTTACTGACTACAGGACATCACCCTTTTGTTTGATTCAAAATGTCTCAAAACAATTAATCACTCCAAGGAAAGCTGCATCATATTGTTCTTACAGCTAAAAACTATTAACTTCAGGGCGCCATATTTGTATTCAAAAATCCGGATCGTAGCTGTTTACAAATCAACAAAATGAAAACTTTACCATGTCATGCATAACATATACTATTATTTTGGATGAATGATGCACTCTTGTATCCTTGTAGTACTAATGGAGGAGTTGAGATTATTAAATTTATGACAAGACTGCATTGTTCGTACATAAATGACTTCACTAGGCCTCTCTCTCTCTCTCTCTCTCTCTCTCTCTCTCTCTCTCTCTCTCTCTCTCTCTCTCTCTCTCTCTCTCTCTCTCTCAACCGCTCCGGTGGCCTAGTGGTTAGAGCGTCCGCGGTAGGTCGTGGGTTCGATCCCCGGTCGAGTCATACCAAAGACTTACAAAAATGGTACTAACAGCTGCCTCGCTTGACACTCAGCATTAAGAGGTTAGTGTTAGGACTGGTCGGCCTGGTGTCAGGATAATGTGACTGGGTGGGACATCATCCTACATGTCTGGGGCATGATGCCCCAGTGCTAGACATCACTATAAACTGCCACACTGCAGACATCGTAGTGATATGACTGAAAAATTGTTAAAAGCTACGTTAAAATCATAAACACACACACTCTCTCTCTCTCTCTCTCTCTCTCTCTCTCTCTCTCTCTCTCTCTCTCTCTCTCTCTCTCTCTCTCTCTCTCTCTCTCTCTCTCTCTCTCTCTCTTAAATTAAGATAGAAAAGAATGGGGTAGTGAAAACATGGATCAAGTTGTGCTTTACTTCGTTGTTATCAGTGCAATGCATTCCAGATATAAAAGGATGATATATGTTTAGAAAACTCAAGGAGTGTAAGAGTCTTTATACTGAGTCGAGTTTTGTTTCAAGGAAACTTTAAAAAAAAAAACATTTTTTTATAGTATAGATAACCAGATTATGTCTAGATCATATTTACTTCCCTTTTAAATATCCGCGAAATACCATTTGGATCTTTCTCAGTACGACGTAAAATCGACCGAATTTTTCTGTACAAGTAGCAAGTTGATCAACATTTAGTACAATCAGTTCTTTTCCCGATATATTAAACTTTCCTTGACCATGATGCAGTCAAAAAAGACAAATTTAGACTTAACAATAATTGGACATATGCAGACATATGGAATTTTTTTTAACTCTTCAGCCATCACTAGAAACAATTAAGGTTACAAGTGAAACCATCAAACACAATTATGGATGTCACGTGACGATTATATACCTCTCGATGTATGTTGAGACCTTATATTCCTATCTTTGTGTTGGCTATTTAGACAAGATATCTTGCTCTTTAAATTATGTCTGTAAATTCTGTTTAAATTTCTTGCTTTGTTCAGTTGTGGGGGTATCTTTTATGCTTGAATTTCTTCAGTGCTTCACGTTAAGCCTTTCATTGTCATTTGTATCGTCCAAAACAACAGAAAAAACGATAAAAAGGTAAACTAGTAGGTACTTGATAATATTTTATTTGACTTGTTGGCATTTGATCTGACTTGATGGCATTTGATCTGACTTGATGATATTTGATCTGACTTGTTGGCATTTGATCTGACTTGTTGGCATTTGATCTGACTTGATGACATTTGATCTGACTTGTTGGCATTTGATCTGACTTGATGACATTTGATCTATATTAATCAGGATTAAAATCCTACATGAAAGAAGAAGAAAAAGGCAGGAGGAGTGTAAGACGAATAGAAAAAAATGCTGTCCTCCGTGTAACAATATTATTCCTCAGTAATTTATTTTAACTTAAGTAGTTTTTCAGTAGCTATCCATTAGCCACAAATCTTCCTGCTATTATCACGATCACGTGAGGAACGATTATTGATATTCTTTTCATGATTGTTTTCACAATCACCTGAAGAACTCAGGGTTCTATTACAACTCATATACTAAACCTACGTTAACATATCAGGAATTAAATAACTTGAAATTTGTAAATATTCGCTATCAAACCTATATCTCTCAATACAGAGGTATCACTGATGCCATATTATGTATGGAGAAACGGAATTTACATGAGGCACATGAGTTAGAAACATATTCATCCAAGTTTACACCTTAAGAATTTTGTGCTACTTTCGATAGAGTTTAAGTCATGTCTGTAAAAGAACCAAAACTGCATCAACAAGACATTGTCTCAGTGTTGTTTTACTTCAAGATAAGCTATCAAAATATTATTTTTACTAATATTTTACTTTTTAGCATTAACCAAGCACGATCCTCTGGTTTCTAGACAGGTTCCCATTTGTCAAAATAATTAGTACTGAGAATCATACAATGCAAATTAGAAAGATGGCTCCAGGAGATCACATGTCCTCAACGCGAGTTTGACGTTAAACAAAAATAATAATAAGGGAAAATAATTATACCAAGTTACAAAATTGCATCAGATTATCCGTTATGACATAGAATCCTGTCAACCACCATACTATGAAAGAGACAAGAGACGTAACTGTTATAAATTCGACCCACCCTTAACCCTTGATTTCCTTCTGCTATTAACGTCTTTGCAGGCACACGACCATAATCTATACCTTACTTTACTACTGAGATATTTTTTCTATTCATCAAGCCATAACTGATTTTTCTGAGTTGCACCAAACTAAAATTATGGACATCGAAACGTACAAAGTTCGCGAATTTTGCCTGCCAAGACAAATATCATGAAAAACATGATATGATTGGCTCAAGATGTAACATCATGAACCAGATGAATGGCACTTTTTTAAATATTACCCTTTGAGCCAATCATATTTTGCCGTGTGCTTAATGGGTAATCCGGCACTGCTGCCATCTCACCTCTGTCCACGTGGGCTGGAGCCTCGGGAACGGCAAATGTGGTAATGTGAGAAAGTTTTCATTTAGCTTCCCGTGGGTACGTGGTTCGTACCGGAGTGTTCACTGGTTCTTCTTCCACCAGTTACGCTGGCCACCATATATCGTGCGCTGAAAATGGCATTGAAACAACAACAGTAACAACCTGTTTTGGTCGTGGTGGTGCTTGTATCATTGTCCCAGGAAGAATACAATATGAGAGAGAGAGAGAGAGAGAGAGAGAGAGAGAGAGAGAGAGAGAGAGAGAGAGAGAGAGAGAGAGAGAGAGAGAGAGAGAGAGAGAGAGAGAGAGAGATATTTGCATATGTGTAGGCCACATAAGACTGTAGCAGCACCATCTAAATTAAAACAGAGAGAGAGAGAGAGAGAGAGAGAGAGAGAGAGAGAGAGAGAGAGAGAGAGAGAGAGAGAGAGAGAGATTTGCATATGTGTAGGCCACATAAGACTGTAGCAGCACCATCTAAATTAAAACAGAGAGAGAGAGAGAGAGAGAGAGAGAGAGAGAGAGAGAGAGAGAGAGAGAGAGAGAGAGAGAGAGAGAGAGAGAGAGAGAGAGAGATTTGCATATGTGTAAGCCACATAAGACTGTAGCAGCACCATCTAAATTAAAACAAAATATGACGCGTACAAATCTTTAACATTTTCAAACTGTCATAGTTAAGTACCTCTCTTAGATGGAATATACAGTGACAGTGCATTTTGAGATGTACCACTCTCAAGCTTGCAAAGATCGCGCTTTTGGATTTCGTAGCTCGGCCTACTTTATGGAAGCATTTATTAGATACATGAAATGCATTGTGATTTTTTTCCTTTATCAAAGTTATGGACCGTGACATGGGAGTTGTGCCTATTTTTGTGGCAGAATGTGCGAACAGTTTCTGGATAACCTTATACCATTTTGTCATGTATATTTAGAATAGTCCATATAAAGCAGCGAATTTAAGCCATTGGAATTGTTGAATGTAACTGTTGTGAGTTTTAACATTTTTATTAAAACATAAAGATGATTTTCTGTGAAATACCTATCCCATTGCTGCTGCATCTTTCGGTATAAGACCCAAATAAATGTTTTCCCAAATTGAAGAAGAGACAGTGTACATGCCAAAAGACAATGCCTATAATTTCACCTTCCATTCTTCTGCCAACCTGCGGCTGCTATAACGCCAATTTCACGAGCGCACGATACATTTATTAATCCTTCAATGAACATAAATTGATTTTTCTAATTGGCATATGGTGCTGGCCAGGTGTGTCACCCGAAAGTAGTTGTTAGTTTGTTAGTTATGACGATGTCAAGCGCGCATATATATATATATATATATATATATATATATATATATATATATATATATATATATATATATATATATATATATATATATATAGAGAGAGAGAGAGAGAGAGAGAGAGAGAGAGAGAGAGAGAGAGAGAGAGAGAGAGAGAGATCAACACACACACGTTATTGAAAGAGTGATTTTCAACACTGCAATGTGATTAGAAATGTAGAGATCGTAACTTTGAAATCTTTATGAAATCGTTCATGTTATGTGTCAGGTGTGATCGCCGGTCATGTAGTAACAACTGCACTGCTATCAAGTTCGGTCTTGCATTGTTAAACATTGTATAATTATACTTTATATGAATTTATGACACCCATTAATACTTTATCACACTGAAATTCCCATCCAAATCGTCATTTGAAAGTACTAAGCTCAATGACTTCATGAGCTAACATTACGAAAATACGTCTGCAGTCAAGATGGCCAAAGCTAGATCTCAAGACTGGTTTAACACACTAAATTTGTAAAGTTTCACATTTGTATTAGAATTCACCTGGTAATTGCAAATGCTTGCCGACTATTTATTATTCAGGTACGAGTGTGTGTGTGTACGTGCGTGTGCGCGCGCGCGCGTGTGTGTGTGTACCTGTTTACCTCTTCATCCATGCCGATTGGTCTTAGTTATGACCTACAAGGCTTTGACATTTCTGGAACAGTACAAAGTATATAAAGTTTATATAACTGTGCCTGCCTAAACGTAAACGGAAAAGTGATACTAATTAAATTGTATATTAACCCTCACTTTGAGTCACTTGTTGTTGAGTATCTTTTCGGCACAATTTAACCTCGTCAGTGTCCCGGACGAGCAACTATTGGTCAGAATTACGTCACATGATTGTTCCGAAGAATATAAATAGGAACGAAATTCGAAAGACCGGCATGCAGCTGTCATCATTCAAAGCCTACATAGATACAAATCTCCGCTACTTAAAAATATTACTGATTTGAGGTAGGTATAATTATAAATTTACCGGAATACGTTAAGAGGCTACGACGTTACTAATAATAGACATGTGGATATTGCAAATATATATATATATATATATATATATATATATATATATATATATATATATATATATATATAATAAAAACAAACACCACGAAATTAAAGAACAGAAAACATACTGAAAATAATTAAAATAAGAAAATAGTATAAGGTCTTTAAGTATGTTCATACAGTTGAAATATGTGCGTTTTAAAAGCACTCTTGAATGAGATCACTGTGGTTTTGTGTCTAAGTTCAGCGGGCACTTTGTTCCACGTTGCTTGGCACTGGTATGCAAAAGAACGTTGTACATATGATTTCATTTTCGTAGTGGGAATAACGAGAATACGAGTGCCAGAAGAACAACGTGAGTCTCTTGCTGGTGGGTACCCATGCGTGAGGTCGGATAGGTGTGTAGAATTGGAGTCCGTCAGTGAAACCTAGCACAGAGAAAAAATTTGGTGTAAATTTTGGATCGAATGGATAGCCAGTGTAGTGTACAGAGCAGAGGGAGGCGTTTTCTGATCGTGGTACTCTAAGGACGATCCGAGAAACCGTGTTTTTAACTTTTTGAGTTTCTGGAGTAGTAGATATTGACACGAACCAGACAAAGTTTAGTTACAATAGTCCAGTCTTGAAAGTACTAAGGAACACACAAGTGTTTTAGTAGGATTCACTGAACGAATCTTGCGAATGGAGCTGATGCGTCTCAGTTCAAGATATGACATGTTGGTACAATGGGAGAGTGCTGTCGAGAGTATCACCAAGGTTTCGTCGACTGTATGAATTCAAAGTTGGTGTTGCTGATATTTTTTGTCTGGGGCAAAGGATGGAAATTAGAAAGTCTTTGTGTTTAAATCAGAATGGCTTCAGTTTTATCATTATTCATCTGCAGCTTGTTACATGTCATCCATGATTTTACATAGGAAATGAACAACTCTACACTTGGGATGGTAGCTTCAAATTCAGATGGGTGGCTAGATTTGTATATTTGGGTGTCATCAGCATACAATTTTGTGACATTGGATGATTATCTATGACACTTGAGAGTGGATGGGTGTACAGAATAAAGAGAACATGTCCAAGAACGGACCCCTGTGGAACACCACAACATAGATCAATTGGGCTGGAGTGTTTTCTATTTGCGGACACAATTTAGGTCCTGTTCACCGAGTAGGACTTGAACCATAGGAAGACCTTATCATGAACGCCAAATACATGCTGGAGACGGTGAAGTAATATATCGTGGTCTATTGTTTTCAAAAACCGCGGGAAAGTCAAGGAGATTGAAGACTGTAATCCTTCCGCTGTCCAGAGAATAGAGGTCACTAGCTACTTTAAGAAGAGTACTTTTAGTACTGTGGCAAAGGCGATGTGCAGACTGTACATCGCTAAAACGACTGTTTGAATTCAGAAGAGTTATATGGTGGTTAAAACAACTTTTTTCTAAGATTTTTTTTACATGAATTGGAGATTAGAAACAGGGCAGTAGTTCTTTAAATCGTTTTGGTCGAGTATTTGGTTTCTTCAGCAGATTTTTTTTTGAAAAATGATGGGAATTCCCCGGATGAGAGAGAGGGGTATTAATAACGTTGGTACTTGATCTAAGCAATGAAGCAGCAGTGATGTCGGAAGTGCGTCAAGTTCACATGACTTTGGTGCACTCTTCATCACGATTGTACGTAATAAATCCATAGAGACAGGTTCAAATGCTGCTAACGGTTGAAGCTGAATTTCTGTATCGCAAATGTATGGTGACGACGAGTCAAATGAAATTGTGTTGTCAAAATTATATTCTACCAGTAAAATATTTTCCGTCAGGTGGGATGTAGGTTGGTTCGCTATTTTATATTACGGGATGGGCTTCATGACAGGAGATTATTTCCACTCTCGAATGTTGTTGTTGTTGTTGTTAATATGGGGCTTAACGCCATTTTTTAGCACACGATAGTCTATACATGGCAGCCAGTATTAATGGTGGAGGAAGAAACCGGGAAATCCCCGGAAAGAATCGCCGACCCACCAGAAGCACTCTCGAATATATTTCGTTGTTTTCACAGTGTCACGTTTTGAGGTAATCGCATTGATAGCATATCTTACATTCAGTGAGAGAACATGATGTGCAGCTAGCAAACATCAACTTAATTTGTTGTGGTTGAGTATGAGTAGCGGTATTAATATTAGTACTAGACGTGCAGTAATAATAATGAGATTGTATCTTTTGTATAGTCCTATATAAAACCGTGCTAGATGGTAAGCTCTCTCTCTCTCTCTCTCTCTCTCTCTCTCTCTCTCTCTCTCTCTCTCTCTCTCTCTCTCTCTCTCTCTCTCTCTCTCTGTGCCATCTGTTAAACAAAATTTTCTCTCAAAATCGCCTAGTTAGCATAGAATTCTCTCTATATACAACAGCTATTTTAGGACATTTTATGATGTTTTTGTTTAATTCTGTTCTGCTTTTCCTTCTGATTTGGTTGCAGATATAATGTTTTTTTTTTTTTTGTATGTACGTCTTTCATTTTTGTCCTCGCTTTTCTCTTTAACTGTGTCTTCCTCTTCCAATGTGTCTGTATGTATGGGTCGTTCTTCTGTCCTGACTACGTGTTTCCAGAAACTCTTTGACTTTTGAATTTTTTTGACCCCCCCCCAACAAGCAACAAGCAAACTAAAAGAAAACAAAAAAAAAAAAAAAATGAAGAAAAAAAAGACGTTGAGCTAAGCAGACTTTCCATATTTCATGCCGTTTAACTTCGCTTGTTTAACTCGACTGGTAAAAATAGGCATCTGTGTTACCATCCATAATTATGTTAGTCTCGCCTTAAGTGTCTATTATTTATGTTACTATTTCACTTATAAAAAAAAATTCCTGTCTCTACTGTTGTAATTGGATGTATAGTGGCGTGTCACGTATCAAGCATACAACATGTCAAGGAATGATGTGATAACATCTTGACGATAGTCAAGACGATCTTAACCAACAAAAGCCGAATGGCTATTAAGCAGTACAATATTATACTACACTCTCTGTGATGTATCTGCGAAATCTTATGCGTAACTAAAATATCTGAATAATAAGATATTTGTTTTCGGATGGGGAACCGCAGTGGCTCTGATAGGGCTGTCGGACTCAAAATCGCTGGGTTGCATTTTATAATCCTAAATGAATAGCCCCCGTTTATGGACATTGAATGTCTTAAATCATGTCATTTTACTCAAAATGTATTGTCTTTAATGTGCTAATGTGCATTTAACCATCAATCAAACAGGCAATCAATCTTTGATAAATATAGATTAATAGTTCGTCTTTTGTACTGATTTACCTCTTTTCAAATTTAAAATGTGCACGTCTTCCTGTGTCTCCTTGTCTGATTTGCAGCGATGAAGATGAGGATACTGTTTTATTGATAATGTTTTGTTAGAAACGTTTAGAGACTGCTTTATTTAGGAGGGCTAATTTTCGCCTGTATCGTCAGTACACCCATATAGGTCAGATCCAACCGCAAACAGCATACACCCAGATCGGCCGTCGCATAATGCAGCAGCAAAATATGAATATGAACAGTTTCTTGGGAGTAATAAGCAGATCAGGGTCTCTGTTGCGTCTGCAGTTGAATCCATCTTAAATGCGAGTATAGAATGTACATCATTTTTTCCCTGTACTTTTATGAATGTTTCTGACTGAAATAAATAATTCAAAAATAAAATTGATGACATTTTAAAACATTTCCCATTATATTTTTAATGTAATGTTATTTCATTACCTTGTTATTGTCACACAAGTCTTCTTTATACGTGACTAAAGTTTGTTTGCTCGTGAAATTAATTGTTCATAAGAAAACAGAATGTCGATATTTAGGGAGTACTCATGTAGATGCTGCTCTTTTACATCTAATATTTGTCAGTCTTGGACACAGTTTGGGCACGGGGATTGGACGCTCACAAGAGCGACAACATTAAAAGTATTCCTTTTTGTATATACATATGGATATCCCTATGGTCAGTTGATCAATACTTTGGCCAGGAAGTCAAATGGGACGATCTGAATCAGCACTCAGGCTAGAGACCTATCTGTGATGATCTAGGATATTGGTCAGAGATATTTTTAGTGATTTACAGAATATCTACTTCAGAATAAAAATGGTATAATTCAGTTGGATTACATAAAAGTACATAATATAATTTTAAAAATAAATGTATAACCTCTTTATGAATTGTATATATAAAATAAAATGTTAGTCGTTCTCCTCCGTTCACATATCTTTATTTTGTACTTTATGATAGAAACAGAAATAATTTAATTTAAAAGGACCTCTCGTGTCCACTCACAGATATTAGTATGAGTGTTAATTTCATAACGCAAAGTTAAAACTGAAATAATTTTTCTAGCAAAAGTTAGTAACAAACTTTCTAAATGTGATTATTTTGAATGTAAGCTTGGAGTGAGACCAGGCTGTGTATTAAGTCCTCTCCTTTTCTGCTTGTTTTTGTTTAAACGATTTATTACCAGTAATGAATGAAATGGTAAAATGAAGATCTTTGTTGACAATGAGTTATGAAATACTTTATGTTGATGACATATGTACCGATACTGTTTTAGAATTACAAAGAAAGAGAGACACACTTGGGCTCCTTTGTTGGTAGTTTTAAGAAGTTTGAAAGGTGGACTTATCAAAATGAGAATCTCAAAATGTTAGCTATTGTGTATTATATTGGAGTAAGGTTTACAAGCAGATTCAACTGGACAAAGCACAGTGACTTATTATGAATTCTTATTAAACAGTAATGTCAGTCAATAAATTAAAAGGAAAACCCATTCCTCTCTATTCAATTGAAATTTGGAGATTCAAGAATAGAAAACCTTTAGACAAATGCCATCAATAGTTTTGTAAATTTTACCTGACTCCTGGAAGATAGTCTTTAAACACTGGAGCCCTTTGTGAACGTGGAGGTTATAATATGTACGTTGACTATTATCTTAGATGTGTAAAATATCTGTGTAAATTACTGCATATCCCTAGCTCTAGAAATCCTGGGAAAATATTTAAAATTAACTTCCTTGCAAAGTATTATTACTACTGCCGATCTTATGAAAGTTTGCAATTTGCTTTGTAATAAATCTGATGAACTAATCAGAATTATGACACAGTTTATATATTTTGCCTTCCAGCTAAAGGAAAAACACTTTTCATATATATATATATATATATATATATATATATATATATATATATATATATATATATATATATATATATATATATATATATATATATATATATATATATATATATATATATATATATATATATGATTCTATGATTTACCACCTTAGAAAATGCTATAGTAATCTTGGACTTAGGCCATTGGCCGTATACACAGATCAATTGTATTTGTATTCGGCCCTATGGCCTTATAAAAAGACGATTGTATTTATATTTAGACCCCAATAAAAAAAAAAAACTAATTGTATTTGAATTCGGGCCTACAGACTTATAGGAAAAACGATTACACAAGTGTTTGGGCAAATTACTTTACATAAAACACAACAGTATGTACATTTGGTCAATTGTCCTTATAAAAATACAATTGTGCGTGTATTTGAACCAATGGCTTTGTGCAAATAGGTACAATTGTACTTATTTTTGGACCAATATCTTTATAAAAGATACAATTGTACATTGGGCAAAAAGCCCTATAATGATGTTTTATTTGTATATTGTTTCTAAATGTGTGTTCTTTTTTCCTCTACATGTACCACACATACAAATCTTAGTACACGCACTTCTTCGAAACGGACTGACATAATTCAAATATATTTACAATTTTTGTATCGTCAAATGATTATAACATTATTAACCACTGACATTAGTTTTCATTCTTAACTTCTATGATGTGCGTCGTGTAATCTTAATTTCAGACTAGATTGCACGATTTCTGTAAAACTTATCAATGAGTCAACTACATACATATGTCAGTTGACTGGCATGTTTTCTTATACCAACATTTTAGACGCTCGACAAAAAGATGGGGACTGCCGTGAATCCGGTTAGTAGAGCCACACAAAAACTCGGTCTAACATTACTGACAACTGTATCAAACTTCCAGTACTCGTGAGACTGCATGTAACATAATACTGATCGTGCCTCGAATTGTATGTCGACAACTGCCATTTGGACTACATCGACTATTTACGAAACAATGATTGATCGAGATATTACGAATAATCGAACTATTTGTTTCATTTGTAACATTTCGTTTAAACTTAGTCAATCTAATGATATAAATAGCCGAGATAATAGCATAGACTGGGTTTCTTTTATTGTAGAGAAATTTATGGCTGCAAAATGTATGATTTTCTGTAAATTACTGCGCTGACATAGATCCGATTCATAATTTTTTCTCGTTAAAATGGCTGAGTTACTTCCTTGTAATAGCATAATACTCGAATCCATGTAGTGAATCCATGTACTTTGTTTCCCATGATGCACAGCGTCCATTTGTCTGCTTATAATGATATATGCTATGAACTCCGCTCCATTCTCCAAATCATTACATATAGATTCTACCAGTTATCAGCCTATGATATTTTCTTGCAAATTGTTTTTTTTTTCTAAATGATTTATTATCAGTAATTGTTTATGGTGTGATTCCCTTGATGATAAAATTTATTTACCAGTAGCCACTAAATACGTTTAACTAAAGACAAAAATATCTGGATTAAACCAGAGGAATCAACAATGTATTTCAATTTTGTGCTGCCTTGTTTTGCTTTCGTCATTATTATTATTATTATTATTATTATTATTATTATTATTATTATTATTATTATTATTATTATTATTATTATTATTATTATCATCGTTGTTGTTCTTTGTTGTTGTTTTCAAATATTCTTCAGTTCTGTCATCTCAGATTTATTATCATAGTTATTAATCTCTTCACTCCCATCACCAGAAAAAAACCAGTAAATAGCTAGCAAGTACATTTCACAATACGTTTTATCAAACCCTCGTCTTTCTAGGTAAGATGGCGTTTGAGTCAACAATGCATCTCCTTGTTTATCTTAGCGTCACGAATGTTTATTACAGTAAGGTAACCCGAGATTTGCTCGTGATGGGATTGTTTATTCTAGAGCAGAGATCAAGAAAAAAATATGTATATACTTCCTGATTTGTAGCTTACTGTCGCTACTTAACCCCCTCCCCCCAAAAAAAATTATCAGCTTAGAAAAATGTATTACCATGAGTCTTTTTGGGAACAGGTGGAGACGTAACGGTATTTCATGATTGTTATTTTCTTCCTTTATCCTTCTGCGATCTTTGTTCTTGCATTTGTCAGTAGTGTTGTTGATTGTACATTGTGATTGTCATCCATTTTGAGAGGTTCACGACTGGATAAAAAAAAATCGCCTTCAGAAAAATGATGATTATTGAATTTTGCACCAAATAAAAAAAATATCAAAGTATAAGAGGAAGTTAAGACAAGCCATGTATTTGCATTTAACATTATATATATATATATATATATATATATATATATATATATATATATATATATATATATATATATATATATATGAATGTGTGTATGTGTGTGTATATTTATTTATTTATTTAATATATTTATTTATTTATTTGACCAGCGGATGATATAGGGCTGTACGGGCCAGGTGCAAAATGATGACAATGATCCTCCAAAATTACATTTCTTTATCAACGAAGAATTTCTGTATAAATTTCATAGCATAACACATAAAATTTTTAAAAATCAAAATTTATTTTTTAAATAATCTGCTTTAGCTATAATATTTTAAATAAACTCCACAATTTTCCGGCACCATCTTCCCAACTTGCGGACGCGGTGCGATCGCGTCTTTCGCAACTGGCTAAGCCCGCTACCGTATGAACACAACCCGATAATCATAAACTAACCAAGAAAACTTAAAAGGGCCGTTTCGAATGTGGGACGGAACCGACAACCGCGGGATGCAAAATTAGCATATAAACAGTTTTTATTTTTATTTCTGATGGCAATACAAACACTAATGTTTTTAGAAGTGTTTTACCTCTTAATGCTTTTTAAAGTCAATTCCCTCTTAATAAAGGTAGTAGTCTTGTTAATTATTCAAAGAGAAAGCATTTTAAATTCTGGATTAAAAAAAATTAAAAAAAATAAATAAATAAACCATATCTCGTTCCAAAGCAAAAATGAAGAGGAAGATTCTTTATTGAAATTCATGTTAAAACAATTGAGAATTGTAAATCCATTTTCATTTTATTGAAAATTTTCTGGAAAATCTAGAATAAAATGTGATGGAAGCTGATGATAGAATCATATAAAATACCGGCTTGTATTATTAGCAAATTCGCATTCTCGCAGGAATAACTCATATTCACATGCAACTTGACCTTTAAATTTTTTAAAATTAAATTCACTCTTGACTGCAGTTGCGATTTTTCACCATTTTTACAAGAATTTAATTTTTCATTTACGAAGACGCATTCATGTTCATGCAAACAACAGATTATTGCCATTCCGGGAGGACTGACACGCGTATGTAAGTTGAATCCAAGCCACTGCAAGAGGACTTTAAGAAGGTTACGTACGGTAAATCCAACTACAGCAGATGGAAGGGTTATCTTGTCTGTTATCTATCATAGTTGTTTATATGATGTGTTGGCAAAAATAAAACATTTCACTAGTTATTTATCTTTCTCTATCGACCCTCTGTTCACAACTTGTCATTTTTAAAAGAAAAATGTAGCAAATGATGAGCGCGAAGCGCGAATGTTTTCTTTCTTTCTTTCTTTCTTTCTTTCTTTCTTTCTTTCTTTCTTTCTTTCTTTCTTTAAAAACCCCAAACTTGTTTATTATTATTTGGATTTATTCCCACGTCACTCAGTCTCTCTGTCCATACTGAATAAAAATTTTCACAGCAGCCACTCGTGTGCGTGTGTATCTGTGTGTGTGTGTGTGTGTGTGTGTGATATGAAGTAAGAGAAATCGAGATAAATCATTAAAGTTTTAATTTATTTTTGATACTAATCAATTCATGTAGGGATATAATAACACTGCAATTAGGAAATTAGAGAACACAAAAAACTTTTTTTTTTACTTTGTGTTATAGTCAGTAGTTTTGCAATGCTAGATCATAGTATCGTGAGTTACATAATCTGCATACTAGATAAATAAGTAGGAAACAATAGAACTATTATATAATCCGCATACTAGATAAACAAGTAGGAAACAATAGACCTATTATATAATCTGCATACTAGATAGACAAGTAGGAAACAATAGATCTATTATATAATCTGCATACTAGATAAACAAGTAGGCAACAATAGACCTATTATATAATCTGTAAACTAGATAAATAAGTAGAAAATTATATTATTATATATTATATAGATATATATTATATTAGATATTATATAATCTGTATACTAGAGAAATAAGTAGGAAACAATAGACCTATTATATAATCCGCATACTAGATAAACAAGTAGGAAACAATAGACCTATTATATAATCTGCATACTAGATAAACAAGTAGGAAACAATAGACCTATTATATAATCTGTATACTAGATAAATAAGTAGGAAACAATAGACCTATTATATAATCTGTATACTAGATAAATAAGTAGGAAACAATAGACCTATTATATAATCTGTATACTAGATAAATAAGTAGGAAACAATAGACATATTATATAATCTGCATACTAGATAAACAAGTAGGAAACAATAAACCTATTATATAATCTTCATACTAGATAAACAGGTAGAAAACAATAAACCTATTATATAATAAGCATGCTAGATAAACAAGTAGGAAACAATAGACCTATTATATAACCTGCAAACTAGATAAACAAGTAGGAAACAATAAACCTATTATATAATCTGCATACTAGATAAACAGGTAGGAAACAATAGACCTATTATATAATCTGCATACTAGATAAATAAGTAGGAAACAATAGACCTAATATATAATCTGTGTACTAGATAAACAAGTAGGAAACAATAGACCTATTATACAATCTGCATACTAGATAAACAGGTAGGAAACAATAGACCTATTATATAATCTGCATACTAGTTAAACAAGTAGGAAACAATAGACCTATTATATAATCTGTGTACTAGATAAATAAGTAGGAAACAATAGACCTATTAAATAATCTGCCTCCACTGTTCAATACTATGTAATGAGGTCATTCTTTTTAAAGAGCGTGATTACAAATCTAGATGAAAACATCCCAACAAAATTCTACCGAATAATATGGTCAAACCATTTCGTTGTATCGCTTGATAAAATAACAATTTAAAGATATCTAAGCTTCATTCATTTTGAATTTAAATTTAACCCCAAATTCATGTAGATATACCAATTATTGGTTATATTCTAAACACTGGTAAGTATTATGTGACAGAACAATAGGAAGTTGTACAAAAGAAGAAAAGTGAGTAAGAATCACGAGAGGAAGAAGGATTATGGTTATGACAGTTCTTGGAGGTATAGACGACGAAACATTACTATTTCGAAACATAAAAAACACCAAAGAACAAAAGCAGACCAAAAACAACCAAAAAAAGTTAAGCAAAACAAAAGCAAAACAAATTAAAGCAATGTGTATATGAAATAATGGAACCGTTATTTATAGGATAGTGATGGTTTAAAAAACTGCTTCAGTTTATTTCAAAACAGGTGAATGGTAGTGGATAATCAACTACCTGTAATCAATCCATGAGGATGTAATTTCGAAGTATGATCTCAACTAAGTTGTCTATTGTCCTTTCGACAACCTCACCTTCGGCAAGGAGCTTCGCGTATTTCTGCAAGATGCTTTCTTTACAAAATTGTTTACAATAAAAATAGAAAACGAGTTAATGCCAAGAGATGCAAAATAACATATTCACTACTCCACAGCAACCAACGTATTACTCAGTCAATAATGCCAGTGATAGCTGATATTACTTTAGATAATTTAGGCAAATTATTATCAGCCTTTAATTTTGGCAAGGAACAAATCATCTTTGCTAATTAGGGACACTGCCGCCAACTGTTCCTCCGCCTCAAAATAAACCATTTACGAAGTCTTTGCTTGACGGAGCGACAGGTGATGCTAAACTGCAACAGCTACATCAGTTATTTTAAACCCTTTTTTCTTAAAAGGATTTTGTTTCTCTGGGACTATTGGGTAGAACTTAAAATAATCACGTAACTATAAGCTTCAAATTCTAAGTCTAAAATAGAAATAGTATCACAGTCATCTGATAGTTCAGACAAAATTTCCGCTACCTATATAATTTGTTCCTAAGTTGCACTCAGCTGAGTTTATTAAAAATTTTATTGGCTTGTTGCTGATTCACAGCCCATGATTTGTTTGCATCTAGGTACATATTGAACAGTTATGACCTTGACCTTTGTACTCGCAATCAGACTTTGTCTTTCTATCTTTGTCTAAGTAATGTCCATGATTTGCATATCTATATGGTTTCGTACTGTTTCAATTTCGTATTCCAATTTCCACTTCATAATTTCAATTTAAATTTCATATTCCAGTCTCAATTAGCAACAGCATATCACAGTGTAAAAAGTTCAAGATGGATGGACGGACGGACGGACGGATCGATTGGTGGGTGGTGTATAGATAGATAGATAGATAGATAGATAGATAGATAGATAGATAGATAGATAGATAGATAGATAGATAGATAGATAGATAGATAGATAGATAGATAGATAGATAGATAGATAGATAGATAGATAGTATGCTTCTCTTTATCTAACAAACTGAACAACGAACTGTTATTTGGCCTCTGTTATTTACTGTGTCTCTCTTCTGTCTCTGAAAACGTATCGGTCTGTTTGCTGCCTATCGGATAGTTGGCCGGTTTACTTACCTGTCTTTGTACCTTATATATAATGTTAACATAACACGAAATTAAGTATACAAACAGTCAGAAATTCATATTACTCTGACTCGAAATAGTAACTTTAAAGATAACAATTTAAATTGACTAAAGAAAGAAAACAGAATGATCGTTCTCGCTTGATGGTGAAATTCTATCGTGGTCTTGTTTGAATTGTAATAAAGGCTATGTCTGCAGATAAACTTATAAAAGAAATGCTTCCCCACATAGCCATTTGTTAATTAAATTTTAGAAAGCTGATACCCGTATATCGCAATTCTTATTCAACAATGTATGTGGCAATCCATCAAGTTCGGGATTCAACGCTGAACGAGGCATCACAATGACTTTAATGTTGGCGATGCTCGTGGAAAGCTATAAAGGAATTGCAGAGTATCAGCAATGATTGTCAAAGTTGCTTTGCATGCGTTTTAATCCGCTGATATTAGATAAGATCAGCTAACAAATGGTTCTGAGCGTTACGTTCAGCACATTATTAAAATAATCGTGCTGAAGAAATAGTATCTAAGTGCAGTTCTTTAGGCCACATTGAGTCACTTGACTTAGACTGGATTGGGCAGCTATCGAACCTGCTAACCTTGGAATTTAAGTCCAACCCTATCAATTGATTTGGTAAGGAGAAAAATTGAAATTAATTAATTGAAATATATCTCGCTTCCTATTTTTTTAGTGCATTGTTCTCGTTCTTGTTTTAGGATTACACTATCAGATCTGACTGCAAAACGATTTTGCGAGTAAAATGTTTTTTTTTTTAGCTACACAATGCGTGAAAGCAAGTGTCTAAATTTGTATGTCTGTCTGGAAATATATGCTCACAATAACTCATGCAGCACTGCATGACACTGGATGGTATAGGAAGAATTTATTGTTTGAGAGTTTACGGAGCTACAAATTCGAAAGAAAAGTAAAGGACGACGAGGAGAGTGAAAAATAACTAATAATCAAGGACAATAATTGGGGTTGCACAAAAGAATTTCTACTCGATTAAAACCACAATTACAACTGCGCACCTAGTTCAACTTCACATGATAATGACCTAAAATTATAAACTGATCAAAAAGCAAACACAGCCATGTTCCATAAAAAATCAATAATTAATAATTTAATCTGTAAACAAACAATGCACAAAGCTAGCAAAGAAGAAAATCATAATTATAAAAAACGCTTTACGCGATCATTCTTGAGTACAATTTAATCAGTCTAGGAGAGAACGAAGTCATGACAATTAATTTCCTATCGCTAACACTTTCAGCTTTAAATTTCTCAGTTTGCTTGTCAAAAGTGAAATGAGCGGTCGAGTGTACCCTTTGATTCTCTGCCAAATACCAGTTTTTTTTAGAGATAAAATTTACGATAAAATAGACTAACCGTATGAGTGACACCAATGCGTATTGATTTATGCACGTACGGTATCGGGTTTCGCCGTTTTCTTGTATCAGGATGAAGACAAAATGGAGGTGACAGGTACAACAAATGGGCGTAATGAAAGTGAGGATAAAGATTTAATTGATTGCATTTCACAATGAGAGAGAGAGAGAGAGAGAGAGAGAGAGAGAGAGAGAGAGAGAGAGAGAGAGAGAGAGAGAGAGAGAGAGAGAGAGAGAGAGAGAGGGGGGGCAAGGTGTTAATGCTTATATAATTTGTTTGTCTATTAATTAATACTCAGGCGCATAGCCACATCTTCCTGGACATAAAAAAAACAAAAAAAAAAAAACTCAAGACAAAAACAAAAACCAGAAGAAAAAACCCAACTGAATTTGCAAGTTATTATGAGCTCACTTGATTAATAATATTGTTAATATTATTTTGCTCGTGCTTCGTTTATGGGTGTATACTTGAACATAAAATGTGATGGTCTGTTCTTTGCTCAGTTAACTAGCAATCAAACAACAAACTTTCAATCAGATTGTACAAGGTAATTCAAGGTAATTCGAAGCCAGATCGGCGCCAATTTTTTTACTGCGTCCCTAAAGTTGCCTTTTCTGAAACAATTTTCGATACCACAGCAAGGGGTCGTGTGCGAGTGACATCGATCTCACGAACCGGACTTTGTCTAACTTTTAAGCGCTAACTGTGACACCCTTTGTAACAAGAGAGGAACTTCTAAAAACAGCCTGTCATTTAGAAAGTAATTTTCATTTTGTTTACCTCCTGCGGATATCGATAAGAATCGAACTAAGCCGATGAACTAGTCGTCTTCGCCATTGAGGTCAACATCCATTTTACTTAGGGTTAGTGGTCCCGTTATGATGCAGTGCACAGGATGAAAAGACTGTTTTTAAATAGAAAAATGAACAAAATCGTGTAGGAAGATATGACGCCTTATTGGCTGAATATTTTGGTCTGACATCTGTTTCTTTTATCTATAAGTATGATGTAATTTGTTTTCACTTTCTAGGGAGTGACATGGCAATTTTTTGTCGCAGCAATTAAAGAGTTATTAAACGGTGAAAATAAAGTGGCACGCACTTAAATCCTGGATTATTTACGGAAAGAGATTAGACTGTCGAAATAGTTAAAATAGTTAAAATATTTATCAACTTGCACTGAAAATGTCTTATATATATATATCTATATATATATATCTATATAAATATATATATATCTATATATATATAGATATATATATATATATATATATATATATATATATATATATATATATATATAATCCATCTCTGAAGTGTAAGGCAGTTTCTATTTGTGATAGCTAACCAAGTACTCATTTTTATTGCTGCCACACGCAATGAAGCCTCGAATGGCATGATGGGAAATCTTTCATTTTCACATGTGAAATATACATTTTTATTCAGGAATGAAAATATTATAATTATTTTGCCAATAAGTCTCTATATTTCACATTTAAGTTTAAATTTAAAAGCTCGTGATTGATAGAAAAGCAACCCAAATGCCAAAACTACATAGAATGTTACTGAGACAGACTCGATACGGCTTTTGGAAAGGAACATGCGCATAAAACAACAGTACTTACAAAACAGACGTGATGTACCTGCCTGTATTTATAAACATTGGTTACATCAGACTGGGTACAATGATAATACATGTACCTCCGTCAAAACAGGTATCAGGTACTTGGTGATATTTGTTTTTAGTGTCATATCGTACAAAGTATTAATTCTTATTGTACATACCAAGGTTTTAATATCTCTTCCTCTACCTCGGGTATAAGTAAAAAAAAAAATTCGACTTTATAACGACTGGGAAAAATGTATACTGTACACATTATGGGTTGAAAAGCAAAGTTATGCAGGTCGTTAACCTCAATTTAAGACATTTTAAAATCGATGAACAAAGACTAGCGATATAAAATCATTCCAACTTTTCAGTAACTGGACTATGCGAAGCGTTTCTTGATTGTAATGTACTCTACTGTGTTATTTCCATTAGGAACTGTTCGTTGTAAAGACGAGATCGACACCAAAGCATGGGAGATGGATAGTTATGTTTGTTTAAATAGCGCAATATTAAGAAAACTCATTTCGAAATATCCACTTTAGAACCAATATGGATCGATTTAGGATTTCTCAATATAACTGCTCAGCTTACGGTCCTCCAAACTCCCTATCATCATGGACTGACCGATTTGAACGTGGGCTAAACGTCAATTTAGCATTCAACAATGAAGTAATTATCATTGAAGACTTTAACATTCATTTCATATGATACACGAGTTCGTCCATCGAGTCCATGAAGACCACTTTAGTCATCCAGTTTTATAGCGGGAACCAAAAATGTCTGTGGGTGTGCATGTGGCTGAAGAGACTGATGTGCGCCCTGAATGTTCATTGGCATTGTGGACAGTCGATGGCAGATCGATGGAGGAGCACTACACGCCCCTGTCCTTGTCAGTCTGCTTCCACGTGTCATAGCTAATGCCAAATTTCTCCAATGACTTCTTCAAGGTTTCATTATACCGTTTTTCTCTGGCCTCCTTTATTGCATTTTCCTTTTTCACGTTCGCCACAAAAAAAGAGGGTGCTTTTTTCGAAGCCGCTGGTCTGTCATGCGAGCTACGTGGCCTTCCCATCGTAATTAAGACTGCACCAGGATGGTAGAGATATTGGGGAAGTTTGCTTGGGCAAGGAGCTCAGTATTCGGATCCTGTCTTGCCACTTGACGTTGAGGAGTCTTCCGATGACAATTATGTGGAAGTGGTTCAATTTTCATGGCGCTGATAGACTGTTCAAGTTCCTCGGGCTTATAATAGCGTAGGAAGTACTTTTGTTCTGTACACCTTCAGCTTTGTCTGTAGACTAATGCCACTTCTGTTCCAGACATTGGCGTGTAGTCTACAGAAGGCCTTTGCAGTCCTGGCATTAACGTCATCATTGATTACGACAAATTGGTACAGAGTGCTGCCAAGATAGGTGAACCTATTCACTGCGCTCAATTTGTGGCCGTAGACTGTGTTGTTTTGCTCAGCATACAGCTTTTCTGTTATGGCAATTCAGAAATGAAAAGACCTTTCTAACTGTAGACTCATATCTGTTCTATCCGTATTTTAAATAAAATTATTTAATTGTCAACAAGCTTCAATCTGGATATCTTAACAAGTACCAACTCCTTCATAAATTAAAAAAAAGTTACCGATAGAAACAGTCGTGTTAAAATGCACTGACGAAACGTATATGCCAGTGGCTACCAATGTTCCCTCTAAACTGAGCGAATGAGCGATCGCTCACTAATTTTCGAGACGTCGCTCACATTTTTCGGACCGTCGCTCACAAAAATTCCCGACCAGAAAAAATAATGGCTCTATATAAATTACTCTCACACCTGTCAATTTTAAGTTAAGCCACATCCGGCGACTTCCGCCACGTCTATATCGCTCTTGGTTCGGCAAATTCTTTTGAGTTCTATATTTCAAACTCAAAGTAGTGTAGTTCAGCGCTAAAATTAATTATTTTCTAACCATGTTTAAACGAGAAGCGGAAGAAAGTTCATGTAAGTCAGCGAAAAAACGTTGCATGAAATTTAAAACGGAGTGGTTAACCGAATGTTCTGTGGTAACGGACTTACCACATGGGACCGGACAACACGTGCTCCTTGGTGAAGTTTTTGAATACTCAGAGACAGATGACATGGTATTCTGCAAATTTTGCGTTAAAGCGCGATGTACTAATGAATGGACAACAGGAAAATCATGGAGCGACTGGAAAGTGGATCATTTTAAAAGACATTTGACGCAGAAATATCATACCGAAGCGATCACAAAGCTTAGAAACCAAAGTAGAGGACTGCTGAAAACCATACTAACGGAATCTGTACAAGAACGCGAAATTAGAAAAGAATTCGCTCAAAGAAAGCAGGCAACTCCTGATGAGGTAAAGGTTTTAATAGACAATGTTCTGCTGGCTGTTAAAATTAATTCCTCAATGCTATCAGTCCAGGATATTCATGATCACGTGGCTAAGTATGTTAAAATACCAGAAAGTTGGCGAAGTAAAAACTATGCCTTTGAGTTCATCAATTGTATAAATTCAACCATCAAGACTGGTATACTGAAGGAAATTAAGCAATCAGCTTATCACACTCTGATAGTTGATGAATCCACTGACATTTCGGTGTCAAAAATGTTAATTTTATATATGAAATTTCGGAATGAAAGTGAATCAAATCACAAAACTGTGTTCGCAGGCATTATTAAAATAACATCATGCGACAGTGTGTCGATCTTAGGGGCCATTCGAAAGTTCTATTTGGAAAATGAACTGAATTTGAATCAGATGGTAATGTTTACATCGGATGGCGCATCGGTCATGCTGGGCAAACGAAATGGTGTGGCTGCTCTTTTGCGCCAGTCCATTCCACACTTATCTGAACAACATTGTGTGGCACATCGTGAGGATCTCGGCATAGATGATGCATGGAGATGCATACCCTTGATGAAGGAACTAGAAACTCTATTTCGAACCGTTTATACTATTTTTTCCCGATCGTCTGTTAAGAAGGCAAAATTTGAGGAATTTGCTAATACTGCAGAGGCTGATGCAATTTCTTTTAGACCACTTAACGAGGTCAGATGGCTCTCCAGACATTTTGCAGTGAATGCCTTGGTCAAAAACTATGATATTTTAGTGGAATACTTGCGACAAGTTGTTGAGGAAGACAACGATCCTGTTCACAAATACTGCCTGCAGAAATTAGAAAATCCAGAATATCATGTCGCAATCGTAATATTAAATGAAATTCTAGCTGAGCTAGCAGATCTGTGTAAAATTCTGCAAAGAAGTGTTCTATCAACTGTAGAGGCTTTTCAGTTTGCAAAAGCAAAAGTCATGAAACTCAGGTCACAGTATCTCGGAGATAAGCCACATTTTCATAAAAGTACACTTGATTTGCTTTCCTCATATCATTCTCCAGTGAAAACAGATTCAATTATTATGTTCATTCAGCAGACATGTGACCACATGGACCATCGATTTCCAGATGATGAATTGAAAGATTGGCTAGTGTTCGATAAAGACTGTTTCACTGCATCTGCCAATCTAGACAATTATTCGTTTGGATTTGAGCAAATCAAGAGACTCGCAGAGAAATATTGCGGTCTGCTGAGAAAAGATGGCAAATCCCTACAAGCGGATCTTTGCAACCAATATCCGGAGTTCAAAATACTGATCAAGGAAAAATTACAAATGGGAGCAGTGACAACATTTTCAGATATAGTTTCATTTACTGCCCAACAGGATCAATTCAAGGAACTATTTTCACTTTTGGACATCTGTGGCACATTCCAGGCCTCAAGTGCTGACTGCGAAAGAGGATTCAGTCTGATGAACAACATAAAGACAAAATCTAGAAATCGTCTCGAAGTTGAACATTTGGACAATTTGATGCGAATTAAATTCTTTTTAAATTCTGGACAGATGGTGGATATTGATGCGGTCTATGACTTATGGAAAACAGAAAAGAACAGAAGAGAAACTGTTTTCAAAGCCGACTAAACAGGCTTCAAGTTGAAAACTTATAATAAATTGTTTGGTATCACTTACGTCTATTTTTCAATACTTAAATTTAAGTTCTTTAAATATACATTGCTGTAATATACAAAATTGTCTAATATGCATTTAATATATACAAAATTGTCTAGTATGCATTTAGTATTTAATATTTTAAATATTTAATATTTATTTTTATTTAATACCAAAATGCACCGCTAAAACTGGTGCTCAGAAATTGCGGGTTTAAAAAATTTGTCGCTCATACGAAAAAAAAATTGCTCACTCTTGGTCACTCCTTAGAGGGAACATTGGTGGCTACTAGCAATCGAATTAGGCGAACGTCCTGACGAAATCTTCATTGATTATAAAAAAGCACTCGATATGATTGAAAATTCGAGGTTCATTAAAAAATCTGTTAACCTACATGTTTTATTCAAACTCAATTACTTGGTTCATGTCGTATCGCAATAACATAAGCCATTTGTTTGTGCGGTCATTATACATCCGATTCAAGTCGTATTTCCAGTGGTGTTCTTCCAGGATCTACATTAGGGCTTCTTTTTTTTACTTGTTAAGAATGGAGCCTTGTGTCCAGTGCACTCTAAAACAGATCAATTAGCTGGCGACTCTACATTGACTTCTCGTGTTGATAAAAGAAATGATAACAGAAACGTAATTTTGTCAAAAAAATTAATCAAAAACATCTATTCTTGCCCATTCTCTTTTTCTCTTTGTCCTTTTGCAGCTTTTTTCCCACCACCATCGCCCTCCCCCTCAAAGTAGGTTGTCAAAATTTCTGCTTAATTATATTTTGTACTGGAACCCCGAGTGGCTAAGTGGTCTAAAGCGCTCTCCGTTACGGATCACTGCCATCTCACCTCTGTCTGCGTGGGTTCGAGTCTAACATTCGGCGAATATAGATATGTGAGAAAGCTTGCCAGTAGCTTCTCGTGGGTCGGTGGTTTTTTCCGCGGATTTCCTGGTTTCTTCCTCCACCATTAATACTGGCCGCCATATCGTGTGCTGAAAAATGGCGTTAAGCCCCTGAACAACAAATATTTTGTTTCCAAATTTATTTACTTATATTTACAACATTTTTTTTACATTGAACAACCTACGTTCAAAAACCCATGAACTGCAATTTCCGATTTCACTGTCTTCGTTTTAGATATTAACAAACATGGCGTTATTTCAGCTTGCAATTATTTTGCCATAATTCTGCACGAGTGTCCGAAAGGTGCTACCAGTAGGTGGGCATAAATGAACTTTTTTTTTCAGGTTATACAGTTGTAAACAAACTCCCAACGAATAGCGAAAGTACATCTTATTTAAAACACAGAATCAACGTTGACGCGTAAGTGATTACCACATGAAAAATTTAGGGAAAAAAAGAAAAATTTCAAGAATATTGAATCAAGCAAGGTTCAATCCAATGTTCAGTCTGCGAATTTTATTGCTCCATTAACGAAGACAACATTGTCAAGGGGGATATAGAAATATTCCTAATCCTCAACGGCAGACGGAAGATGTGTAGGGGAAGTATAATTGGTAGTATGATCGTTAGAGATCACCACTAGTTAAAAAATGCTGCAGATTTTGTGTGAAAATTTGCAAATCATTCCGTCAATGGATTGAATTTGACAGGATACATCAGTGTATCAGAATTTGCAATGATGTTTTATAGCAGATGGTTGATTATGGTCGGCGTCAAGATGAACCAAGAAGATATCATGTACAACAAATCAAACAATTTGCCATGTAATTTTCAATTTAGAATTTTATTCCTGTTTACCCCTGAGATATGTATCTCCAAGGTATAGCCTCACACATTTCGGGAACTGTGTAGACATAAATGTGTCAGAGATTGATATAGTTAGATCTATCTATTTGCTATTGACAGGCTGTCACACTGTTGAAATCGGTGCGTAAATTGAATAATTCCTTTATAAATTATGCTTAAAGCAACTATTCCATAATCAATGGGAAATGTAAGCCCTTTCGTGGGCTTTTTATCGATATATTAAGTAATATATAGCAATCAAACATTTCTCTCAGAATACATTAACTGAAAAATATATACAGTATACTCGTTAGCATCTGGCCGTTCAGAGAGAGAGAGAGAGAGAGAGAGAGAGAGAGAGAGAGAGAGAGAGAGAGAGAGAGAGAGAGAGAGAGAGAGAGAGAGAGAGAGAGAGAGAGAGAGAGAGAGAGAGAGAGACATGTCGCTGCGACTGAATGTGATCGCTGAAAGATAATCCGTTAGACGATCGGATTTGAGTCGACTTCTGACAAACAAGACGGACAGATGGTATATGATTTAGGATTAAAATAATTGACAAAGCTGATAAAACTACTACGACTACTACTACTACTACTACTACTACTACTGCTACTACTAGTACTGCTACTGCTACTACTACTACTACTACTACTACTAATAATAATAATAATAATAATGTAATAGAATAAGTCTATGTCATTTTTATATTTACTGGTATGTCAGTGCATTTGTTGCGTTACTAATTTGAGCTGAAATCGGGCTTCTGACTTGGTCGCCAAAGAGAAATGAGTATTTGTGACTGGAGTTCTGTGGGGTACATAATAGTACAACATCATTTGATATTTATTCAATGTACAAAATATATTTCTTTACCTTAGTCATCATTTAAATGAAAGAAAATTGATGAGTGAATGATGTTGTATCACAATCTCTGAGATATAACTTTGGGCTGGAAAGGATTGCTACTTTTGTTTAAGCTCTCACCCCAACTACCCATATATAATTATATCACGAACAACACTAAAAAAAAAACTAATGGACGAATTATATGAACTGCTCTAATGATCTAAGCCGAAAGAACGAGAGGCTGTTTCAACAACAAAAAAGTGATTAAAGGAGACCAGAAATTAAAATAAATATAGAAAAAAGTATTATAGATTTAAATCTTATTCTGAAGTATTATCTGCGACCATAATGCCAATATCAGCATATCTTCAAGGCGCAGAATTTCCTTGACCTCGTATGCAAAATTTCCTTGCCTATTCTGTTACTTTCGTGATGTGACGTTATAATAGCGACTTGGCATCTTGACTGGCAGTTGCCAGTGTAAAAGATATTTTAAATCCTGGAAAAAGTGTTAAACGTGTGAGTTAGGAAGATAGGCAGAAGGCCGAGTAAGTGACCACAACATGTAACAATCAATTCACATATATTTTATCTACGCTAGCAGTAGCAGTGATAAAATAATTCTATAACGGTTTAATTATTAACCCGACACTCGAGGTTCCTCTAATTTTAGTTCAGGCCCATTCTGTATTCAAAGTGAGGTGCCCATTGGGCTTATGGAGGAAACAAAATGTTTGCCTGAGGAAATGAGTATTTCAGGATGTTGACGTACGTGCCATAACACGGCACAAATCACCGTAGCTATAGATCTGATTTTAATGAAAAAGGGGCTCTGCTAAAAATTAAGATTCTAAACCACTTGCACGGTTGTGTTTCGAGACAACACAATTTTCAGTAATCTTAACATTTAAAATATTTGTTTGTTTTTTGTTTTTTTTTTTAAATCCAACATAAAAGAACTTTTCCGTCTATGCCAGTTACATGTAGAATGTATAAACGGTAATCTATAGTGAATGAAACTGATAAAAAAAAACTTTCTCTTGGGCAGTTTCAATAGCAACGATTAAAATAAAAGAGGTCTGGTATAAAATCAAAGTTTCACATTAACTGGCTGACATTAGAAATTGGGGTGAGGTGACTATTGCCCCCACCTCTTTTCCCAATGTGCGAGTGCTCAAGGGACGCGCCATTTCCTTCTGCGATACACCTTATAATTCCCCGGGACAAACCCTTTTATATATTCTAGTCCGAAGTGGCTAAACTGCAAAGTAGGTGAGGTTTTGATTTTATTACACAAGCAATCTTTATCCTTGTATTTATCTTGTGAAAAAGACTGCCGTTTGAACTGTGTTCGACAGTGCGTGTAAGTTGTTGCTGTTGAGCTTAACGCCATTTTTCAGCACACGATAGGCTATTCATGGCGGCCAGTATTAATGGTGGAGGAAGAAACCGGGAAATCACCGGAAAGAACCACCGACCCACGAGAAGCTACTGGCAAGCTTTCTCACATATCCACATTCGCCTAATCCTAGACTCGAACCCACGCCGACAGAGGTGAGATGGCAGTGATCCGTAACGGACAGCGCTTTAGACCACTCGGCCACTCGGGGCCCCTTGCGGGTATGTAAGCACCAGCAATTAAATTGATAAATAAACGATTCCCTATTTTGCTATAACTTACCATGTATATAGGTTTAAGTCTTAAGGCTTGTAACACTTGCTTATTGAATGAAAATATTTATTCTGAATTAGTTTGGGGATTTTTTGGGAGGAGGGGGGCAAATATCCTGCATGGTATTATAGTTTTATTCTTTCTTTTAATTTAATAATGGGGATAAAACTTTACATATACGTTAGAGAAATGTCAGGTGTTAAGTGGCCAAGTTTCTTTGGCGGATATGGAGATGCGAATTTGTTTGTAGAGATAATTGCTTCGTATTCACAGTGATCATTCACGGGATTTAAGTTAATAAATGACAATTTTATTATTTTTTTTTTACTATAGTACTGCTGTAGTGGTTTTAAAAACTCTGAAATGTACGTGAATAATGTTTGATCTTAACATTCTCTTTATATAAGAAAAGAAATGTGTGACATTAATTATTTCGTCTACTGTCGGATTTAAACATAGCAGGGGCCTAAGCTATGGGAAGCTGCAGAAGCCATATTTGGAATAAAATAAATTTGAGATACCCCCTTCTAAGAATTTGAAGATATTACTAGATCAGGAGGTAGGTGAGGAAATATCCCCAAATTGGAATGTTTTTCTCCCGGCTTGAAAGTTGGCAGGTATGAGCTGTCCGGTCTTATGGGATTTCAGTCAGGGTTTGTAAGTTCATTCAAGTCACCAGCCCCGGGCCTGTGCCTAAAAAAATTTCTTTGATCATTGATTAGTACAGTACCTAAAATATTATACCAGACATGTATAAATAATCAGATTTGTCAATAAGCTAACTGAGGCCTGCATGTAAAATACACTGTAATTGAACTATAAGAAGGAAGCTCCTTGACGTTTAAATTAATTGCTTACAATTTCTGCTTTACAGATTTATTGGTGATTTCGTTTTTTGAAAAACTAATGCTTAAGTTAGGACCGATGAAAACCCTTCTCAATACCTTTTTACACCTTCCCGGTAATTGATACTGTTTCACACAAAAGTCAGCCCAGAATTCAGTATTATCTTTCAGTGTTTTAGTGATGGATCAATATTTTCAAAATATTTGTCCTTAGGTGGTGTGTTGAGGGTAGGTAATTAATATGTCATTTACATATACTACGCTTGACTCTCATCCTTCTTAAATGAATTTATTTCATTGTAGCAAATTTTTTATTTTCACACAGGGCACCATTACTTAATCCTTATCATATTCTTGTACAGCACACAATGTTTAAGTATTTATATTAAAATTACATTGCTTTTCTTTAAATTCTTAACACACAGTTCATCAGATATAAGTTATGAGCAGCTATCGGAAATAGATTCATATTTTTAATGTGCAACCCAAATCTGATTTCCCCTGTATCGCTCGTTTTCTATGTTTCAGGACTGGCTACTTTTGCGTCACGGGACCACAAGATCTGTCGTCTCATTAAAAACTCGAAAAATCTCAGCAATTTACGGAATCGTGGTATCTTCCGCACAATATAATCACTATCCGCTTATAATTTGTAATTTATATACATTTCAATCGAATTAAAATTTGTAGAAAATTACATACATAAAAGGAATTTTTTTTTTTTATCTTTGGTCTCCTTTAAGTTAGAGCTGCATTTCCAATTGGAATGATCAGTGAAAATAATGCTGCACACGTAATCCTTGTGTTATTATCATCAATAAAAAAACAAGACATTGCTGAAAATCGGTACTACCATGGGCGCAAGAATTTTAACGCACCCGAGGGACATAGTGTTGTGAAAACATTCCTTAAATATCTTGGGTTATTGTTTTTCATTTGAGTCTCTCTCTCTCTCTCTCTCTCTCTCTCTCTCTCTCTCTCTCTCTCTCTCTCTCTCTCTCTCTCTCTCTCTCTCTGTATGTATGCATGCATGCATGCATGCATGCATGTATGTATGTATGTATGTATGTATGTATGTATGTATGTATGTATGTATGTATGTATGTATGTATGTATGTATGTATGTATGTATGTATGTGTAAGAAATAATCACTAGGTTATCATGCGAGTATCTGCTACGCACGAGTTCATATAACACCGATTCAGCGACATCATTGTTTGGTGATGCGTGCTTAGTCGTTACGGGATATGGGCTGATGTGTGCAGGCAAGGCGATAGTTGCCATTTATTCATATACCTGGGTTTGAAACTCAGTAGAGTACAAATTAAAATTATCTTACTTGTAAGATTGTCTTATCTCTATTAAATTATTAATTCTGCGTACTATTATCAGGCAATCTTCTATAGAATCCAGGGATAACACTTTCGGTTCTGTGGGGTATATATTTATATTCTTTGTAATTAAAAAAAGTCCTATATGCCTTGATTTATATATTGGACAAACTACATCCACATGCAATGCAGGTCTTAGCACACTCATTGGTTACAAACTTTTATCAGACAGATGTCTATATTATTTATAGTTCGATGGCTGGTTAGCGTACCTCAGCTCGTTTAAGTGTCAGACATGACAAACGTATTATACACCGATGACAACTTGACGAACATTGTTTAGTGGCAAACCTTGAAAAAAGTATTGTTTAGGGGAAGCTTCATCGCAGCTCCAATACTGATTTCCTGTTCGCTGTCAAGCACTTAAAGCTCCCTGTCGTTGATACCGATCACGTTCGGGTATCACAAAAACCTCACAATTTGTTAATGTTTGTCCTTTTCGACAGAAGAAAAGCGTTTTCTTTTGTTGTTGTAGAAAGCATGATACGATCTATATAATCTCCACATTTGTGTGTCCAACTTACACGGGTGTTTTCCTTTTTCTCTTCTTCATTATATATTCTGAAAACAGAGACTACTAATCTATTGGCGATAAAGTGTCGGAGCATATTTTCATCTGTCAAATAATACCTTTCTCAGACAATTGCAACTGAATGTCGGTGCTCAATCTTATATGGCCATTTTGTCTTCAGAACCACCAGGTAAATCACAGAGAAGACATGTACTGACTCGATCTGCATCCTAAGAAAAAAGTCAGCGGACAAGAGGGTATAGTGCATAGAGCAGTAATGGTTTGCCCCTCGTGTTAACCTCTTGATTCGCTGAAGATATCACTAACATATATTTTTTCTTTCTATCTTTCTTTCATGAATTTGGTAAATATTGTCTCTTTTTTGTTTTCTTTACTTTTTGTTTTATTAGTTGCAAACAATGTATGCCTAAAATTTCTAAAATTATGGTCAATTGATTTATTTTATTGTCCTATATTTAAACCAATAATTACGCTGATGGTAACAAATTACGATGGTGGCTCTGGATCGAAGAACCTGCTGCTTAGACGATGTTTTTAACAATTCTATCTGGGGAACCGTTTGTACCATTCATGAGCTTGCTAGTGGGTGTTTTTATTGTGCTTTCAAGAGATGTCTTTGACAAACACCGTTCCTAAATCTAGCTCTTTTGTTATATTTTTCATTCGCATTACGAGTTGTTGACGCTCATGACAAAATAATTTGTTGACACGTATCATCAGATTTCTACGTCAGTGACTTTGTTGAAGTTCCGCTAATTTTTCTGACCACTCTCAAGAACTCGGCCACTTATACTGTTTGTGCACTGCATGGGTCCATTCTCGTCCTTTCTAGACAATAACTGTTTCTTTTTCGATTATATGATAAAATCCAGATGACCCTCCGCCAGTTTTCGGATCCAACATACTTCAATTAGCTGTTGGTGGAGGATGTATGGACTTCCAATTAATATCTAGTAGTGAAGAAAGGAAAATTTAATTATTACTAATCGTATGATGTATTTCGCACTAAATTTTATTTGAATCTCATCACTCAATTCTGTATTGCTATATTTGTCTTCAGTACCCAGGCAAGCCCGAAGACAACCTGTTTCCGTGACATATTGGGCTCCTTTATGGTTAGAAGGAGCTAGAGTTATTTTTGAGGAGGATATGTTTCATCTATATATCTGATACGGGAGAAAAGTATTTGAACAAAGCATCTTTCCTACTTTTAACTCATTCGCAATCCAGTATTGTATAATGTTTTTAAAGTACGGGTAATTAATATACATGATCGATGAATATTATGAAGCTTTGGGCATGCTATTAAGTCATTCGGCTTTTAATATATAATAATATAGGGGATTATATCATTCGTGCTTTAACATCTAGCACTTTCAAGTTGTATTATGTTATGACCAGTAGTTTTGGATAGGAATCATTTTTGTTCAAGTAATTGAATTCAAGTGATTGTTTTCTCTGGGAATACATAAATACTCTGATACAGTTTTTGGATAGAGACATTCACTGGAATTTATAGTGTATTCAAACTTTGGACTTATATTATGTTGGCACATCAGTTACAACAGACACATCAGCACCGTCATTTTTGGGATTTGTTCTCAACGTTTCCTGAAGTCTATTAAGGACCTGAAATTGCTAGGACTTGTGTTTGTAATTCTTGTATTATAGTGGGATTTAATTCGCAATACCGTAAGTTGTTTTCTTATTTTCACTTTGTTTTATGGGGGGATAAATTATTTGTTAAATTTTACAAAGCTTGTTGTGTTTTACTCTTTTCTGTTACTTTTTTTAAGAGCATAGACTCGTAACACAATAGCAACCATGAACCTTAAGTGTTATCCTAGCACGGCTTCCGGAAACGTGCTCATTAAACTACGAAAAAAGTTACTGGTTTAATTGTCCATAACTGAAAAGTGTACCTTCAGCTACCATTAGAATGCTGCATGTCGCGTTTCTGTTCATTATTTTAGCTATCGTCCGCTTCATAACCACTGGGTTCAGATGGGTAAAATAACGAGCGTACCAAGAGAAAACGTTGTCCACAAATATTTCGAATGCACAGCATATAACTACCAACGTCTCCGCAGATGATTTTCTAAAGCTACCCTGCTTGCACAAGAGGTTCTTTCATACCAAAGTCAAACCTCGTTTTGATTAGTCGTAAGTGTCATTTTCCGTTCTAAATTTGACGAAAAGCGGATACATAGAGGACAAGCACAAAAATGATGAATTTGTTTTTGCCTTCAACTCATAAAACAAAATTTTAACAAGGGATTTCATTTTGTGAAACATGAAGTCTCAAAAAGAAGTAATACCAAAGTGAACGCGCCACCTAAAGAAACCATGGTTGATGATAACGACGGTGGCTTCTGTTTACAGTGACATATCGTCTTTTTCATTGCTTTTTGTATTGCGACTGCGATGAGTCAGAAAATATTTCTTAATCGTTACTTGTTTAACGACCCTACAGACAATCTGGTCATAATGGACAGAGTGCAACATTTTGTTAAATATTTCTCCATCTTCAATTCAGGAGATGCATGCACGTCTGTTCAGACATAAGAAAACTTTTCTCCTTGATGTATATTGCAGTTCTTTTAGTTGAAAGCTTGAAATAATGTCTTTATCATACCAAACAGTCAAAAAGTACCGCCTGTTTTCTCGAAAAGGAGTAAAACTTGAGGGTAAACTGATGGTTCTATGCTATCTAATCTCAACCGGTATCAAAGAAAATTAGCTTTATGGCACAAGGATGAAAGTGGACAGCATACGGCACTTGTTGAACTGCGAATACCCCATTGACATAAAACCCGATGGCTTGTTAACATTCTTCTGGCTTCCCTACAAGTATTTTTGTCAGGTGTATCAATAACACGTTCTCGGTTCTACTTCATAGATCATTGCTCTAGAAGGGTATAACAAGACAGCTGAATAAAGTGGTTACACCTGTTAAAAACCGTTTGGAGGACAGTCAAAAACAACCTCTCCAGTTGTATAGGCATCTGTCTTAATGATAGAAATTGCATTCAATATGGCGTTGCTAAAATAATCCTTCGTATCTAACATGTTATTTCCGTAATTATGTTATTAAACTTGTATGTACTAGTTGCAGATATATTTGTTACTTTCAAACATCGCTATCTCCTCTTAAATGTGTGCGTCATTATGTGAATCCAATTGTGATGCTTTAGGAAAATTTGTCAAACTAAAGACGAAGTGTTCCAATTGCTAAAGAAAATTTTCAAAAGATTGCTTCCGTTATTTTTTTAAAATGGTTGCCTCTTTCACATTTTAGAGATATAGCTTTTAGCACTAATATTATAGAAGATTTATCTTCAGTGGCATTTTCAGTTTGAAGAAACAATGAATGGACAACGAGACTGGATATGTCGGGTACGTTTTGTTTTAAACCCCATTCAAAAATCCGTATATAAGGCAGTGTTCTCATTAGCGTGGCAAGAGCACCAAGTGGAGAGTAGTCTTTTTATGTTGTTAACGATTACCCCTTGATCCAACGACATCCGCTATTATCCCATTATGTTTTCTCTCCGAGTCCAAAATGCTGCCAAATTAATTTTTTTAGCGACTTATCTTTAAGTCCTTTCAAATGAATCTTTATAATGTGGGCTGAGTGCAGGGATGCATTAATTTACATCTTTCTTATAAATATATTTCGAAAGTGTTTAAATACTGATGGATGAATATCAAAAGTTCCCGTTTCCTAAAACTAAGTAAATCTAGAAAGCGGTTACACGATTATGTCTTTTGTAGTTCAAGAAAAGGGCTTTGGTTCTATTGAAAGCATGAAAAAGTTGTTATAAAGGAATGCCTCTTGTCTGCACACAAAGGTGGAAAACTGGCCTGCAAACGTTGGGACATCTGCTATTTACGATAAATTGGAATCAAAGAAAATTAGTTTAATTAAAACTCTAACGACATTATAATCTGGATGACATATTGACATCTCCAGGCTGTCATTCACAATACGTTTGTTAAATATATCAATTAATGACGTTGAGATCTAATATAACGATCTTTGTTTCAGAAGCTGATAACATGAGAGTTTCGAGTAAGGTAAGACTCTTTTGTTGAGCTCTGTTAAAACCCACTTTCAACCAACCACGTCAATAGTGCAAATTATTTCTCACGTAGTGTTGATAAATACCCCCTGACCCGCCAAAGAGCATGCTTTATGACTTCAAAGCATCCTTATTTTGAATTATCATAAGTGTCATGTTTCATTCAAGTTCGAGGAAGAAAAGAGGATACGTAAATGATGTCAAGCTTAGATATATTCGTACTTTTATTTAAAACTCGAAAAATCAATGTGTGTGTGTGTGTGTGAGAGAGAGAGAGAGAGAGAGAGAGAGAGAGAGAGAGAGAGAGAGAGAGAGAGAGAGAGAGAGAGAGAGAGAGAGAGAGAGAGAGAGAGAGAGAGTTATTTCTGCACGATTTTATATAGCACAGCTGTCTAAATACAAGTAAGATGATCGAGGAAGATTGTTGCTCCTGAAGAACAATTTGACCTTGGATACACAGACAACACTTATTTCCCAATCAGTTCATAGTCTCTGAGTGCGTTTTGGACAATTACGTATTATTCATAATTTGCTTCTGGGCTTTTAGACAAATTTGGCTATGATCGATTTTTAGTGGAAACATATTGTTATAACTTTCTATGAAAGTCACTATTCCACCAATGATATGTTCCGCTACTTTTTTCACGCATAGATATAGATCGATAGCTCCATTTTCCTGTCCACTCAACCAAAAGACATTTATATAATAACGCAATTCAAGACGAGTAAAATTTTTCGCGCGTTGAAGTACATTGCAGTTTGTTTGGCCGAATTTGTGAGAATAAAAATAGTTACAAGCCAGGGGTTTATGCTTGACCGAGAGGTGTCAAAACCCTGTCGCGATTCCCGCTAGAAGTCATAAGTTTACCCCAAAGTTCCAAAAGACTTTTATACAACTTCAGTTGTAAATAAGAAAGCCCGACGTGTCTATTTTATACATAATTTTTACTCAAATTAATGCAAGACCACAGATTTCACAATTTGCCAAATATCTATCAACCGCACATCTGGATAGTTTCTCTTCATCAACTTTCCGTATCGTCAGCAGTTCACGCCGTAAAAATTCTACAACTATCCCCTAACAGAGGGAACTATTTTAATTACGCCACCTTACGTCAGTCAGTATATGGCTTTAAAGTGACACAACAGTTTATCCACATTTATTCAGTTCATTTCTTGGTGAATGAGAATATATATATATATATATATATATATATATATATATATATATATATATATATATATATATATATATATATATATATATATATATATATATACACACACACACGAATGTAAAAAAAATCCGATTGGAAAATTTTCAGTGATAACTGAATGGGAGGCTATAGAATACCACGTTCGCACCTGTCTACGAAAATAACCGAATGAAACTGTTGACCACTTCCGGTATCTAGTGTCAACAAAGCATGACATCACATTTTGAACACTACTGGCAAGCTAAGGCCTAGTTAGTCATATTACGGAAAAGTCTTGAGAAACTCAAGACGAAAGCTGCGATTCTGAAGGAAGTGAATTGCCACTGTCCTGCGTGTCTTCGCCATTCACAGATTGGGAGTTAATAAGCTCAGAAGATTCTGATAATGGTGTACAAGCGGCTGACGTCACCCAAATTCATCCGTACCAGTTTGAAGACTAATGAGTATATTTACAATACCGACGATTCCGAAAGTGCAGATAAAGATGATGAAGAAGAAATACAAGATAGAGTGACAGACAATTCATGGTAATTATTTTCTGAATATGTCTACGACCTTAAGTTACTTTAGATATATATGTATCCGACGACATTTGTATAGTGTTCAACAGTTTCATGTTCGCTTACAAATAGATTCATTTCTCACCTTAAGGATTTGTTTCAGTCCTGTATATAGATAAAGATCAAGAGCATCATTAAATATTTGTTTCAACAATACCTTTTGCATGTCAATTGGAAGTTTTAAATCCTTTTTTACCAACTGATTGAACAAGATGTTATATTATGAATATCTAAAACTTCAACTCTAAATGAAACCGCATACATTTGGTATGATTATGAGTGACACATTAAAAACATTAACACTTGTCGCATTGACATTTATTTCACTCTGGTTGTTCACTTCATTAAGGCAAGTTAAAAATGAATATCCATGCAAAAACATTTTGAATTTTTTTTTCTTAACCTTAGCAACATGCCAGATAATGGAAACAATGTTGAATGTCTGTCATATTTTGCCTCACCCATTTCACTATTTGGACATGTCTGTCTGTAATTAAGGTATGTGACCAGAATCCCATGGTATTTAAAGAATTCCACACTCCTTACAAGAGTCTTCCTTTCCCATGTGGCAGCTGCTCTTTACCTCATTACTCTGTAACATAAGTTTGGTACAATATTAAATCATATGTAATTTTAAATTTGATCTTGAGCTGTTTAATGCTGCGCCCAACAATATTTCAATTACATCAGCCAGTTTTGCTAGTAAATTTAGGCATTTAATGTCACTTTTAACAATAATACAGTTGTTTTGTGTTGACCAGTGTAATTTATGGCGAAAGCTATAACGTATATACAAAACCTCAGACCATGCACAAGCATTGACAAACTTCTGAAGGTTGTTAAATATTAACATGCTTATGCAAGACACATTCATGAATTTCATATTCTTCTGTCTGAAAAAGGTAAATTACACGAGTTTTATTACTTTTGAATACTGTACTTTCGGCAAAGTTTGGAAAGTTTAAGAAGATGAAATATTTTTATAAAGAAAACAGTTCCCAAATTTGCTTTGACGAATTCAATAAAGGCCCATATCCACCTTAACAGAAAGTGTTTGAAACATTTAAAAAATATATTTTTTGATGCTATTTTTTTCCTTATGATGAGCAAACCTATACTTTTCTCCAAACGTTTAGGCTGTAGTTCTTTCTTTAATTTATTTATAGACGTCTGACATGCATTTTGTTAAAACATGTCAGAAATGAAATCTCTCTCTCTCTCTCTCTCTCTCTCTCTCTCTCTCTCTCTCTCTCTCTCTCTCTCTCTATATATATATATATATATATATATATATATATATATATACATACACACACACATTGAAGCTAAATATTATGTACCTCTTTTATAAAGTCAAATAAATTTTCTAATAGTTTATCCTGAGTTGTCACTAGTTGTTTGTTGTGAATAATGTTCCTCGTGTGCAGCAATAATCTAAAACAAAATGTACCTTATTAGAGAAGATTTTCAGTCACTTGTACTGATGTCTATTCACGGACTTAAAAAAAAATAATTACAATCATGATACGACTGAAAACGTCACAAACATGATAATACAGCCACCACCCGATTATCATAGCACAATATTGTCAAATTTCTTCTTCATATTGTTTTGTAGAGATTTTTCTTAATTGCGGATGGGAATAAACCTCATCATGTTTGTAGATATCTATATGCAATATAATTCTTACATTTGTCGGACAATGGAATATACATGAAAGCCTTCTAAATCTACCAGCAGAAAGATTTTTTTTTCTATTTCCATGGTCAAATAAAGTTGAAGGCAACATGAAAATTTTGACATTATATATCAAATATTTGTATCTCAGTTCTTGATTTATTACATATTTACTGGAAAATTTGTTTAGGAAACTATGAAAAACATTCTACAGGGTATTAAAAATGATAGGTGACTGACCTATTGAATATCGTAGATATAGTAATATGGTATTTGTCATTAAAAACTCACCCTTGCTGCTTCTCTCTTTGAATAGCCTCTTCTATTTTTCTTTGAAGGTGACACTTGACAAGTAACTACCTCTGCTGGTGACAAGATTTCAAGCCTACAGAGTTGATGCCTTGGTGTTGAAGGTTTTGATTCATTAGCATTTACCTTAGAGCTTGGTTGTCAGTTTTCCTCATACAGTGAATGGAAGGGACATTATCGTCATTGAGTTTGACTCTCATTGAGTTTGACCATTTTTTATGCCCTACCTATACACTCAACCTCAAATCTACACCTAAATGGGAAGCGAATTGGTGTGAAATGAAAGGAGCAGAGGGCAGAAAACTCAGTCGGACCATCCCAGTTTGTTCTTTTGATTCTCACAAATCTTGTCCACTTACAATGTCGTACTTGATCTTTCTGGAAGGCATTCGTGGAAAACCCATCAGCATTTGTATTCCCGTAATTTGCTGCAAAACTCCTGACCCCGATGCCCTTGCTTGTACCTCCACGATCTCCTCTTGGCATGATTGTGATGATAAAACTGCTGAAACTAATTAATATGGAACGGAACACGTACTTTGTTTACGTTTCGATAGAAACGGAAGTAAGTTGCGTGTTCAAAATATGACGTCAGGGAATATACACAAGCGATAAAATCGGTCTGATGTGTATTATTTTCGAAAACACGCCAGAGCGTATTTTTCAGTTATTATGGCGAACTTTTCCATGAGATGTCTTTTTTTACCGCTTCCAGAATTTATATTTTATTCAAATAATATTGAAGTTTATTCACTTTATCTACACTGGTATGGCATTTTAAGGTACATCACGCCATTACAACTGCCTCACATTTGCCACCATGGTGAAATAAACAATATCTTCAGAGTCCCATCTTGTTTATTCCATTGTCTAATTTACAGGTTTCTTACCGTAAATACTGCCACTACAGTAACAACGCCAATGTACACAACTAGATTTTAAAACGGACTATATTATGACAGGTGCAGTCATGGGGTTTGGGTTTTCACTACTCATTGACCATGGCATCATGGAAACTCCTTAACACTTTCTCTCTGTGAAATTTGCGCCTAGAAATTAGCTAATTATTTCGGGCTAATGAATATTTCCATTGCACCAAATTCTAATAATCAAACAAGTAATCACACAAATCTAAGAATTGCTTAAACAGGCGATATAACCAAATGCGCATCTCCAAAATTTTTTAACAAAAGAAGGGTTGTAAGTTATCAATCTATCACAAGGAAAAGCCTCTTCTCTTAAAAAGGAAGAAAATGGACGGTTTTAATACCACAAGGTACAAGCGATATCGCTAACAATTATTTTCAAGTGCTTAAGATTGTGCTTGACGTCTCACGAGAGGACAGGAAAAACACTTGATGAGATGTGACTTAACCATTGACTTAAAAGCCGAATGACTTAATAGCATGCCCAAAGCTTCATAATATATATCGGTCATGTATATTAATTACCCGTACTTTTAAAACATTATACAATACTGGATTGCCAATGAGTTGAAAGTAGGAAAGATGCTTGCCGAAGACAAATCTTGAGAAAATGTAAGGCATTCTCCAGCTGATGGTACAAACGGACAACTGATATCTAAATGGTATTGTTGGGCAACAATGTCTAAGCAGCTGGCGTTTTAGTGTAGGGGTGTGGCTAATTTTTAATTGTTACGGTATGGCCTTTTTCAAATGTTCATTAGAAAAGAAAGGACCAATAAAGTGACGATGACAATAAATGTTCATGGAGACTTTTATTTAATTTGTCCACATCTCGTACACTGACACTTAGCAATATAATCATATCCTGCATAATAGTATTGAAAATATCCACTTAGAAGCATTATATTGCTGTAATTAATGTACTGACAGCCCCTTTGTCCGAATATTTTTTCTCCCGAATCCCATATATATATATATATATATATATATATATATATATATATATATATATATATATATATATATATATATATATATATATATATATATATATATACACCTGACTTTCAGGTCACAATTAGCCTTTTCTAAAGAAAAAAGGAAAAACATTATTAAATGAAAAAAAACCCAACCTAGAATGATCCTTTGTGTTGTTGTTTTTTTTTTATCCCAGTTCTATAATGATCCTGATGTTTACAAAATCAAAACCATAACTGATTAAACATAGGAAATTACAAAACTTAGGCCTAAATATACATTTTTACTTCTTCTATTAATAATTATTTTAAAACACACACATAAAGAATAATTTAGGTATTTATTAGTTGTTTACAATGAATAAAATAAAATGTCAGTTACGGTAAAGCAGATATTAACTCAATTTTGGACAAAGCCAAGTATTATATATATATATATATATATATATATATATATATATATATATATATATATATATATATATATATATATATATATATATATATATATATGTATATGTATATGTATATGTGTATATATATATATATATATATATATATATATATATATATATATATATATATATATATATATATATATATATATATATATATATATTGTTACATTACAATAGCATATAATGAAATAAAACAAACTAATAAACGGCCAAATTAAATATACATAACAAAATAGTAAAATGTAAAAGGGTCGATCCCTTTTTTTTCTTAGAAGCTTTTTGAATTAATAACATGACAAAACTCAAATGAATGTTCGAATTCTATAGGTACCATATTCACCAAGAATAATAAACTTCAACAGCAATCGATGTACGGACATGTAGCTAGCAGATTTAGTCCGAGTGTTAAATGGACTTGTACCTGAAACAAAATTTGAATACATTTTGAAAAACCATAGTATCCACTGAAGATTTCTTAATTTCCACCTGAGAATGTCATCACTAACATCATCAACACCAGCTATTGTCATATTGGTCGTCGGAACCTTCGCGCACACTGCGAAGAAGAAATATTTTGGCGCCATATTGGACCCAGTGATTCCAAATAATAATAGAAATTAAGGAGAAATAAGAGATGTTCGTTCAACCAGAATCTTTCGTCAATCTTATCTAATATAAGTTGTGCTAATGATGTCAGTACATTTTATAGATTAGATTTTAAAAAATAGTGCAAAAATATCATCTTTCTTATTAAAGGAGTTTGCATGAGTTGCAGACACAATTATTTGGCATATCTCCTATTATATTCAAATCCTCTTTTGTTTCGTTGGTTCTTGAAAGAAAATGACAAAAAGCTGACTGCTGTATCAAGGGGCATGTACTCATGGACAGACAGCGTCAGTTTGTACTATCGACCTTATTCACGTGGGGTAGCACGGACCGTACCAGTTTTCCCTCACCTCAAAGTAGCACTAAACATTCACATTTTTCTTTAATACATATACAATCTATTCTACTATCTTCTCCTAACACACACTAAATACAAAGAGGTTCCAAGGATCGAGAAACCGGTATCGATTTCATATCACAACCGGTTTCCCGAATAAAAAAAAAAAACCCTAATAAAAGTAAGGAACAACTTTTAAAAAATTTGATCCATGAAGCCAGCCCTACAAAGACACAAAACAGCGTACATGACAAATAGCAGAAGCATATAGCAAACACTGGGCAACATAGATCCTTGGCAAGGATCACAGACTTTAAGTAAACTCCGGATCCAGCCTGGGATAAGGAGTCTTTTTTAAAATAGAATAGGAATGGTGTAGAAACCCTAACTCAAAATTAAAAGTAAAAAATGAAATTTAAAAAAAAATAATACAAAAAACACACGCCTAAAAAACAAAACAATTACATATAAAAACCTTTAAACTTTTGGAACTAGGGGGTCCCTCAGATGATGAAAATACTGAGAGGGACCACACCAATAAACTTATTCAAATTGATGAGTCTGGACGGTGCTTCCAGGTGTGTTTAAACAACCTTCTTTTGGTCATTTTCAAACTTTCTTGTTATTCCGTCGTGAACAATGGTATGTGGAGTAGACTTTGGCAAGAGTATTGACACGCACGAGAATTGTCGGAGGTAAGTTATTAAAGCACCTGGCTTTAAGATCAGCTTAAGAAAGGAATTTAATGCTAGCTCACGTGCCCCGTGCCACGAGGCACTTCAAGCTCACTGTGGTCGTCATCAGTTTTATTTAGTGTGTGTGTAAGAACCCCCAGTTTACTGGTCGATTTGTATACCTTTTGAGAGTACAAGAACCTTTTTTAAATAAAGTGATAAGGGAGTGTATATTTACATTTCGAGGTTGGGTCGGGGTAGGACCTGAGAATTTCTTTCGAAATAGTTTTGTTTTTCTTTAACCCCAAGATACCTTTCCCCCAACTAGTATAATGGATATAATTAAGAATGGACAAGGATGTCAGGACCCGTTCGGATTTTACATCACCCAGAAATACCCAGTTATGTCAGGTTGTTCGATGCATGGTACCCAGACCAGGCAAAATATCAATATGCTTGTAGCATCGTTAAATTCATAAAATGACCCATCTTGATAACTTTATGGACTTGCCTGTTAGTCGAAACACGCCATGCAAATTATAACAGACACTTGTTTTATTTGGCTTGTATCACATATTTACGTGCACCATTTCGAATTTTACTGTGAATAAAAATATGCAAGAGTGCAACATGGAGAAAACATTGAAACATGACTAAGATACATTGAAAAAAAATGGAAACTGTAATTGTTGAACCCTGATTTAATAGCCAAAAGAGACCAAGGCAAGGGAATCAAAGGTATCTGTAAAAATAACAAGAAATTGCGAATGCATCCGGGTCTTTTAATTGACACTGTCCTCGAGTAACCTTGAAAATAAAATTCAGTATAGGACGTCCTTTTTTCTGTTTTGCATTTGCTTAATTTGTTTTATTTTATTGTTTTATGCATCATTTTGATCGAGCCACGTTTTCGGTTTTCATCCTACTGAAGGATATAATCGGATTTTTATACATAAAAAGTTATCAAATTAAATGTCGAAGTCGATCCTGTGAATGACACATTAGTATTAAAATGATGAAATAATATACATCTATCTGCTAAGAATATTTAAGTTTGTATCAACTAGGTAAACTATTTCCTTTGGTCGGAAATGCGGCGCCATTGATCTTTTTTTTGGAATAACCTTATTCTGTAGGTTGTAGGTGAAATCTCTCGGGATACATGGTAATGCATTGTATTGACAACTGAGTTCGTATTTATTAGGGCAGACTGGGTTTGCTTCTATAAATCACTCGATTAGTGCTTCGAAAGAAACGATTTTTTTTTGTTGCATATCTGAACTATAAACCTTTGAATTGTACGTGTGTGCTGGTAATGAAGTTTTACGTTTTATTTATTGACAGTAATTGGAGTTGATGTAGAAAATGCTCTTATAGCCCCAAAATAATGTGCTATGATTTGTCTGTTTAGTTAAAAGTTGTGTAAATACACACACACACACACACACACACATATATATATATATATATATATATATATATATATATATATATATATATATATATATATATATATATATATATATATATGCTGACGAAATATTTTCAAAGCTTGTAAAAACGCGACGTGAGAAACTTTTTTTCTTTTGATATGAGATTGGAAAAGTAATCTTAATTTTTAATGGATCTCACTACTTATTTTGGGTGCTGATCTCATTAATTATCTAAGATGTAGAAGTTAAAGCCACTTTCCTCTAATACAGTTTCACTAGAACTCGTACCATTGAATTTTTGGGACAAAAAGTCCTGGAATTTCCTTTCAAACTATTAGTTCATCCACTATAAAGGGCATGGATTTTTGAGGATAGTATTTATGGTTGTGTTTTTTCAAGTCAGAGTAATTTTATTTTAACAAATTGTCATTTTGCATTTGCCCTTTTAGAAGAATTTAACACATTGTATTATTCATGCAAAGATACATAAATTGTATTAACCCGTGATTTTTTTTCAATCAGTGACACTATCATCATCGTCATCGTCATCGTAATTGTCATCTTCATCATCTTCTGTCTTAGTTGTCATGAAGATGACGAATAACATGCTCGGATATTTGTTCTTTTAGATCAACGGAATTTAAACTGGTCCTTCTTGCTATTCTTGCATTTGGATTTCTTAGAGTTATAGCACCAATATGAAATTTGACAACTGTAATGTCATTTGGCTCAATGTAATAATACTATTGATTTATTTGTAGAAACCTCAAACTGACCTTTCTAGTGTACTCAAGAAATTGAGCCAGTTGTATGCATTATAACATTTGGCGAAGTTTGATATCTTTTTTTTCGCAAAAACAATTAATACAACATATCCGATATAAATAGTATGTATTGATACAAGAATCACAGATATAGAGTGTGGAGATATCATTTACATCGTAACCATTGGGCACTCGAGGGGAGCATTTAACGCAATAGACATTTACCAGATTAGGACGTTTTCAAATTGTGTGCTTTTTCCTCTATTTCAAAACAGTTTTATTGTACCGTATAAGACTACTTATTGTGTAATGAAGAAATGTATATCAAAATTAGTTTAGTCCTTGGATGGCAATATGTTTTACATTACGCCACGTTTTCTTTAGATGTAATTGAATACAGTTAGATAACGATCTTTAGTAACTCACAAAGACACATATATCGTAATGATTAAATAACATATGTTAAGCATGTATGTATGTATGTATGTATGTATGTATGTATGTATGTATGTATGTATGTATGTATGTATGTATGTATGTATGTATGTATGTATGTATGTAGGTAGGTAGGTAGGTAGGTAGGTAGGTAGGTAGGTAGGTAGGTAGGTATGTATGTATGTATGTATGTATGTATGTATGTATGTATGTATGTATGTATGTATGTATGTATGTATGTATGTATGTATGAAAAACAAAATTATGTACCTTACATTTTAATAGAAAGCGATTTCCACTGCTATTTTACTTTTAGATTATACTAGTTTAATTTCTTCATCTTTCTGGGCATCGGCTTTGTAAAGTCAAACTTTATTAACAATTTTGAGAACTCATCATCATCAGTTCGTGTGGATAGTTTGGTTCTAATGGTTCTACATTAGAGTAGGAATTGGTAGTCAGATTAATTCCTGAAAACTTAACGAGACGCGAGTTTGCTAGAAATGGAAAGTTTCGACGGACAGTAGCTACAAAAAAATTATCCAAAACAACAATTTCATTAAAATCAGATCGACACTGTCCTAGGTAAAGATCAGACACTGACTACTTAGGGGTCATGGTGACCTTTGAATTAGCAAGTTGAAATGCAGCTTTCAGAAATTTGAAAGTGAATCAAATCGTTTGGCACACACTGATGATAATCAGCCATATTGCTCATTGTCCCAAATGCGAAGGCATAGGACTTCATCTGATTGGCTGAAAAAAATACTGAATATGGTAATAACATAGTTCACCAGAACATGACCCCTAAGTGGTTGCTGTCAGATCTTCATGTAGGATAGTGGAGATCTGATTTTAATCAAAATGCCCAATACCATCACCTTTAATACCTTTGCACTTCTTCTGACGGCAGGCGTAGGACGTGCAAACCCCAGTTTCTGCACAGTGTTCCATACATTCTCAAGGCCGTGGAGAGCGATCATGAGCCCTGGGGTAAGAAACACCCGGGTTTCTCCTAGTTCTTGTTCAAGCAAAGTTTTTCTTTTATTAAATTATAAAGTGTTCTTCGGCTAGAAGATATATCCTCGATTCTCCCACCTCTTGTCGGCCTTGTATATTCTGACAAAAGTACCAATAGCATCAGCAAATTATGGCGTTTGGAAATTCAATTTATACAGATTCTATAAATGATGACTCAAAGTCGCAAACAACTTCTTTGAAAGAAAATAGTGCCATATAACTGCCCAGATTTTGGGCTTTCACAAGTCGATGATTTTGTCGTTTTGTCGTTAATACCAGCATGTAGTCATTAACGCCCTTCTTGATTGGCTGAATAATGGTGTTGCATATAGTCTATCTGCATTCAAACCAATCAGCTTATTCTGAATGACTGTAGTCCTATGAATAAAAAGAATCTTATGATACAAAAGAAGTATTTTTCCTAGTTAATATTGTTTTACTTCTTTAAATATGGTACACCATCAGCTCGGTTGACTAGCATTTGTCGACAAATGGATCCCTCGGTTTTGAAAGTGCCATGTCTCTTCAACCAAATTTTGATGCATTGTATTTGTCTTTTTCACCATTGTAACTAGTACCCATCAAATCAATCTCTCAAAAATTCGGTCATCGGGAAAAGACTGGAGTTTTCTCTCTCTCTCTCTCTCTCTCTCTCTCTCTCTCTCTCTCTCTCTCTCTCTCTCTCTCTCTCTCTCTCTCTCTCTCTCTCTCTCTCTCTCTCTCTCTCTCTCTCTCTCTCTCTCTCTCTCAAAATTTCGATCGAAGAACAACATCTGCATAGCATCATATGTACTCGCTCGTCTCTAGGGCTAAAAAGACCCAGACTAGCAGACATACAGCAAACTGACGGACAATAGTCTGGTTCCATCCATTTACAATTTTTAGCGAAACGCATAAATCTGGAAATAAAGATGCATTATACAGGTTCCGATCTGGTTTCAGTCTGTTTACAGTATTCTAGTATGTATTTTCCAGGACTTTTGAAAGCACAAATACAAGTGTTATGAAACTGAACTGTCTCAAGTTCACAGTGTATTCCAATGCATTTTATCCACCCAATCGCTATCAGCGTACACACGGATACGCTTTGCATATTCACCCGGTAGATAAGAGACAATTTTTTTAGTCATTTTCTGTTAAATAAAAAAGGTAAACAATTATATGCCTTTGCATTATGAGTTAAAAATATATTTCTCTACTTTGTTTGAATGTGGATACATGCGGAAATATTTCCGTTGTGACGTAAAAAGTTTTTTTTATGGTCGGCAATATATTTTCTTCGTAGTATTTTGCGCTTCTTTGCTGCAAGTTTTAACCCTTTATCAGAATCTGTTTTTGAATCCTGGATTATGGCCTAGATTTCGAGATTTTATAGGTATTGTAGCATTTGGTTCTACCGTTTTCTCCAGTGTTATTAATGCAATCATACAGAAGTTCTGAAAATAAATAAATACAGAGACGTGTAGATGCTGAAAATGAAAGGTTCTGACATCTTTTATGCATATTTAATTGTAAATTGTCATTTGCCTTTGTCAATCAATGTCTGTATGAGCTGGGCCTACATGACTAATTTATTTTTTTTATAAAACAATCTTACATAGCTAATTCTTATCTATGATTTAATATTAGAATCTATGATCATTATTACTTGAAAGTAAACATGCTTATGTGTCCTTATGACCATGGAAGTTTCTTCAATTCGAATATTGAAAGTGTTGATGTACCAATAACCTTAAATAGTGTTCATGTAGTCATAATGTAGCAATATATAAATGTCTTTAAATGAATTCAAAATAAAATCAAAATAGTGATTAAGCCCTAAAGTAGTACTGAGCACGTTGTAATTCCAGTGAATAATTAAAAAAAAAACAAATCCTCTCAAATACTTACAGTAGTACAACTAAAATAAATACCTCTAAAGAATGATGGTAAGATAAGATTAATGAATTCATGTTACTTCTCCCATATGTAAAAAAGGACACAATAACAGAAACATGATGAAAGTCATTTTCCCATCGAATTCGCACACAAGAATTTCCTTCCTAAAACACTTTAACAAGCTTATAAGAGAATGAATAATCATCACTTTCATATAAAAATTCTAGAGATGCTCAGCTTTCCTCTAATATTTCAACACATTGTAATGGCAATAATCACTGTCTACTCAATTTTCATTATCATGCCAATAAATATTGTGCATGGACTCATAAAAGAAACTAATTGGATTCATAAATTAGATACTGTGTATCCTAATGGCCTTAATACCAATGAACTATATAAAATTGTTTTGTTTTTTTTCAAATTGACTAATTGCACAGTCTTTAAAAAATATAGTTATATATTTGACTGTTTGTCTCTATTTTATTATCATTATATATATATATATATATATATATATATATATATATATATATATATATATATATATATATGTATGTATGTATGTATGTATGTATGTATGTATGTATGTATGTATGTATGTATGTATGTATGTATGTATGTATGTATGTATGTATGTATGTATGTATGTATGTATGTATGTATGTATGTATGTATGTATGTATGTATGTATGTATGTATGTATGTATCCTGTACATGTTATTGATATTGTGTATGTTAAGGATACTGTAATATAATGATACTGTTATGTTAATGATTGTGTGCAAATGCTATATTGAACTGACGTACGAAATTGGTTCAAACTCTATTTCATCACTAAATACCAGCGACTATAAATATATTATTTATATGCATTATCTGATTTTACATGGAATATATTCATTTATTTGAGTTGTCTAAAACATTTATTAAAGAGGTCAAGAAATTTGGACCATCAGCTAAAAATGTTATAATGTTAATATGATTTGTGGGGTCTGGATATTTAGCGAAGATTTAAAAATTTTTCATTTATATCGCTGCGATGTCTGGGGTGTGGCAGCTTATAGTGATGTCTAGCACTGGGGCATCATGACGCAGACATATAGAATGATGTTCCACCCAGTCACCTTAGTAGCCTGATACCAGTCCGCAGGTCTAAAACTAACCTCCTAATGTTGAGCCTCTAACTAGGGAGTTGTTAGTACCATTTTTATAAGTCTTTGGTACATCTTGGCTTGGGTTCGAAACCGAGACCTCACGCATCCAAGGCCAACGCTCTAACCACTATGCTACCGGAATGGTCTAATGTTAAGATGAGCGTCAGATAGTGATATCTATGACGTCGTTAACACTCAACGTGGACCTATCGTTTAAATCACTTAACGACGAGCCTAATTGTAACCTGTACAGATCCAGAAGTGCTGCCGCATAATGCTTTGTTGTGTGCAGTATTCGTGGTGGAAGGGCGTTAATCAACTCTCGTTTTCGCTACCAGAGGGACGGAGAAATTATTATATATTCATTAGAGATCCAGTCCGGGTTGTGTGCCCCTCCAAGGGGGCTATTGCTCAGCCTAGGGCACGGAGAGCTCTGCCATCGCGGGGGGGGGGGGGGCTTCTGGTCTCTGCCAAGGACTGTAACCAGTCGTAAAACACAAATGTGTAAACACGACTTTAATTTCTAAAGGTTCTAAAGGTTAAAGGAGTACACTCGGCAGGTATTTAATTTTTATTTGACGTGGAAAATGAGATTTCATTGATTCTAATAATGCAGGTATGTTGAAATAAATAAATTAAATAGTTCCATTCCTTAGGTTCTGTGTTATTGATTTATTCAATAATTGTATCCCTGCATTGTTCTTTCTTCCTTATCTGTGTAGTGGAAATTATCTAAATTTCATCTATAAAAATCCGTGAAAAACATTTATCTGATATATTGATTCAACGGTATCAAAACAGATGTTGTTCATTTTCGAATAGCACAGTCCTCAAATCTCAAATTATTCATACGAATTCCCCTTTTCCCACGTTTGTGTGTGTGTATATATATATATATATATATAGATAGATATATATGTATATATATATATATATATATATATATATATATATATATATATATATATATGGACATTTTCTTCGTAAAAGTCTTACTGCTGTTGGCGTGCTAAATACGATTATGTAGCTATATAATTAATCCAAGGATTGTCCCAAAGGCATGTTTAATGAGCTCCAGCTTCACTTGAAGCTTCTGACAGTTTCCAGATTATTGGACGGGCGATGGTTAACTCAACCATCAGTAATATTATACAACAAAAATTCGGTTAATATAACTAAACTGTATCATGGATAGTTGACCTAAAATTCATGACAGTAAATAAGAATGGATATGTTTATTTACTTGTGAAACGTGGATAAACCTGATAGTTGAAAGAACCTAAAGAATTTACTAAATCGGTTGCAAAGGCTGGATAATGTAGCATGATATATCTTTTAAAAAAAACCCAACATTTTCTCTACGTAACGATGTTTATTTTGATAACCCATTTTCTGGGCTTTTAGTTCCCGATAACGATGAACGGACCTTTCTGACGTGTCAATCAATCAGGCTTAGCTACTTACGACCTTACCTTTGGCCTTTGGGAGGGCTTACTTCGGTATCTTAGTCCAATGAGAGGATAGGGATCGTAGACAAGGTGTGAGTAGCGTATATTACATAACCTGGCTCACCCCGCGTTCCCGTTACTCTGACTGGAAATAACGGAAATGTGTATAATACATCTGAGCCGGATTATGTTATAAACTATTGCTTTGATATTGCTCAAATTTTATAGATTGTTTATTTAACTTTATGAAATAAGATTGAAAAAAATATATTTTTAGGCTGCAAACAAAAAGAGGCTTAATAAAGTATAATAATATAATAAATATGAGCATGGGTGGTTTGAGAGCAAAGGGCAACTGCAATAAAGAACAAAAAAGTAGCAGCCTGTCGAGTTGAATTTGCCGTTGGTAACCGAATATAAGTTACAACTATACTGACCGAGACTTATAGACGAGCTTTTAAACAGGACCGATAAATCAGCCCGATAACCGTGTTGATATATACTTGCGGTTGTCTGATGTCTCCTATTCATTAAAACCTGCAAAAATCTGCAGAAAATCTTGTCTGCGCACATCGGTTTATGTTATACTATTACCGGTATTTCTCGCGGCTGTGAAACTAACAATCAGCTGAAGGTTCTTTTGTCGACATGTATATATCTCCGATGTTTGGCGACTTGTAAATCCACATTTTAAAAAAAATCTTCTGTCATGTGGCCATTTTGAACTTCGCGTTAGATATGCTGTTGCAAAAAGAGTTGCATGTAGCAAGACTGAACAGTTTGATGAACAGGTGACACCATAACCCCCTATCTTCCATCAGGATCAATATAGATGGAGGGTAGATTTATCGGACTACTCTTAACCTTGCAGTTGAGCTATACAAGAGATTAGGGGTTTATGTGCATTTTATTTTTAAAAAAGAAAGTAATGACGTTTCAACAAGCACGGTATAGGCGCCGGATATCTGTCCAGAATAAAAGTCATTTATGCTTAGGTCGTTTCTACGTTCAAATACCTACGTACCTCACTCTATTTGATTATTATGGGGGAATTTACATTTGTCCAGATTATGGATTATCAAACCAAATCATTAACTTTCAAAACAGACCATAAGCTTATTAATAGAAACAAATGTTTGAAAGTTGTCTTAGTTGACAAAATTTCTTGCAAACAAAATATTGTATAGATTTTCTTCATAAAAGAAGTAAAATACTGGCAAACTTGAAAGAAAGGAGTATCACTACGAAATAATAAGGTATGGACCAAATAATCAAGTGTTGACCAAATAATACAGAAACACCACGTAACGAACGGCTTTTCGTTTATTTATTTTTTCAATGATTTGTAAAATGATAGATTGTGCAAGATGCAAACAAATATATTTAAACTGGTAAGTAAGTAATTATTGCGTTGAGACGTTTCAACACAGGTCAGCCGAGGATTGATTAGAATAGATGTGAATGGTGGAATGAAATAGTCCTTCTTTTCTGCCTGCGGCTATGACGGCAGGTATCAAGAAGAAAGAAGATTGCTAACGATGGAATAGATCATTACCTGTCCTTGCCCTGAATGCACTGAGAGGCTTAGGTTTGACACTTGCAGCAGGGCGGAGTATGCGAGCAAATAAAACAAATTTCTCTTGCTAAGGGAGGTGAAAACGAATTACCGAAATGATTAAATATAATAACCATTACCAAAGCCACCATCAAAACTAAAAATAGCTAATTATTATAGACAACAGGAGGCGAAGTAGGAGATAAAGGAGAGGAAGAAGCTTGATAAACAGCGTGAGGCAAAAAAAACCAAAAAAAAACAAAAACAAGAGGAGGCTGCGAGAAAGGAACCTCCAGCCATTGCAACGTCGACCCAGAGAAAGGAACCTCCAGCCATTGCAACGTCGACCCAAAGAAAGGAACCTCCAGCCATTGCAACGTCGACCCAGAGAAAGAAACCTCCATCCCTTGCAACGTCGACCCAGAAAAATAAACCTCCAGCCATTGCAACGTCGACCCAGAGAAAGAAACCTCCAGCCATTGCAACGTCGACCCAGAGAAAGAAACCTCCAGCCATTGCAAGGTCAACCCAGATACCTACGGCGGAGATAGAGACCACAAAGAAGCAACCGGCCTGTTGCAGGCTTATACCAAGAATCACTAATGTTGATCTTATACCAAGAATCACTAATGTTGATCTGCGACACCATGCAGGGACCAATGGACCAGGCATGAACCAGGTTTGCGATATGCGGCTTACCCGACCTCTACTGAAACTGGGAGTGTTCAACAGCGCGTAGATGTGATGTGATGTGATTATGATTTTTAACGTAGCTTTAACAATTTTTTAGTCATATCGCTACGATGTCTGCAGTGTGGCAGTTCATAGTGATGTCTAGCACTGGGGCATCATGCCGAAGACATGTAGCATGATGTCCCACCCAGTTACATTATCATGACACCAGGTCGACCAGTCCTAACACTAACCTCCTAATGCTGAGTGTCAAGCGAGGCAGCTGTTAGTACCATTTTTGTAAGTCTTTGGTATGACTTGAGAAAGATATGGTAAATGGGTGGTCACTCTAGCCACAATAATCTGCGACCGATGTTCGACTTTATTTCAAAACAAAGTGATTGCCCTCCATAATTATAATTCCATGAAGTATAGATACTGGCTCCTAGTTTATTCAAGATAAGAACTTACATATCTCGTTATTTTTTAACATTTATATATGATTTCCAAATTTCTTTCCACATCTCGCAGGTTTTTTTTATATAAAAGTAAATATAAAAACGGGGACTTGAGTTCAAATTTAAATTTGTTTGGGAGACAGTAGAGGCAATCAAAATTCTTCACTGACGTGAATCGCCTGAAGTCAACACTTTGCAAAAGCGCAAAGTGAGGGAACTTAGAAGCTAAGAGTGTAGGGGGACAGTTTTATGCACAAATTGAATGACGCATACACTAGGGCTAATATTTTTTTAAAAAAAATAATTTAAAATAAAATGCACAAGGAAACAAAGATCAATATTTTTGTATAGCTATAATAAAACAAAGCATTTATAATAAAAAGTATTCCCTTGACCAGATAGGTTAATGAGAGTTCATAACAAATTAAGTTTATCCACCCCAAATTTATGTCAGAAGGTCATTATTGACAGCAAGTGATGTTCACAATTCAAACGCAAGCAGTTTTCCTATGTAATAATTCTGAAAAACATATTGTACGAAACAACTTAATACAGAATCAAAATAGTTGCCAATCTAGGCATTTTTTGAGATATTGAGCTTGAACCCACATGTCTACTGTTATGGCTAGCTAGCTCTTCTTCCTAGCCGATTATTGGTACTTCGCTGTGTACATACTGCAATATAACTATGGGGGAGTAGGGATCTATATATGCCTCACATCACTTTCAAAAACACAGACATATAATTCACAAATATATTTATATCTTTAAATATTAAACAATAATAAATGAAAAAGTCACAGCATAGATGTAAGTTAAGAAATTTGGCAAAGGCCAATTTACGAAACAACCGTATACACTGACTTTTAACCAAGTCCAACTGCAAAATGCATATACCCAGATCTGTCATCGCATCATGCGCCGGCAGATCTGGGTCTGTGCAGTTTGTTATAAATTATCAGTGGAACAAAACATACTGAACCTGATCTGCAGGCAAATTATGCTATGGCAGATCAGGATATTTGTTATCTGCACTTTGCATTGACGTATATTCGGTATTCCCTGCCGTAACATATAAATAACCCAATGGTTATGAAGATAGTTCTAATATGATTACCAGACACTTGATTTAGAAAAGTGTTTACTGTAGTGTAGTTCCGACCGAGTGTAAGTAAACAGAGAGAGAGAGAGAGAGAGAGAGAGAGAGAGAGAGAGAGAGAGAGAGAGAGAGAGAGAGAGAGAGAGAGAGAGAGAGAGAGAGAGAGAGAGAGAGAGAGAGAGAGAGAGAGAGAGAGAGAGAGAGAGAGAGAGAGAGAGAGAGAGAGAGAGAGAGAGAGAGAGAGTTGTTGTTGTTGTAGGGTTTAACACCATTTTTTAGCACAATATACATGGTGGCTATTATAAATGGTGTAGGAAAAACCCTAGAAAACCCCGGTAAGAACCATTGACCCACTAGAAGCTACTGGCAGGCTTTCTCAAGTAGCCACGTTTGCCGCGTCTATGAATCGAACTTAGGTGTATTTAGTAACTTAAAATCAAGGTGTTGGTGTCGATTTTTAAGGAACAATTGGTTCTAATATACTTCTCTATTGTTTTTCTGTAAGAAGTAAGATCAGATTTTACATAGGCTACACAAGTGACCATTACTAATCAGATTGGAGCACATCCCCTCATTTCATAAAAGCTTGTACGTTTATGACATTGGATATTACATGTCACCGACCATACTCCAATATTTTTCTTTTTATATCAGATTTGCATTAAATGATTAAAAATAGTTATACTCGCACAAAAAGAACAACAAAAAATTATCAAGTGTAAAGGAAAAAAATAATTTGATTACTCGAAATAGAATTGTACAAAGCTGTTAGTTCCCCTTAGCTACGATTTCCCACCTACTGAGGACGCCAACCGGAAATGACGTACAATTATCTACACAAGACGGAGAACATGCTTTTTGTTGTCGAAAAATAAAACACTATAAACTATAGATAAGGAACGTTTAGATTAAACTACTGAAAACTAATTTACTGTTCAGCCTTATATAAGTGCATTATGCACTAAATTGTGTCACTTTCCAAATTGTTCCATTGTTTCACTTTATTTTGAAAATTCCCGTTAATACGGGTAAAAAGGAATCAATGTTGGCTTCTTTATGTCAGCCGACGTTTAAAAAAACGAATTCGGTACACATAAAAGAATCGAAAAGAACCAAACTTGGCTTCATATGCGGAGTTCGTGAATATATTTTTTTTCTTTAACAAATTTCGCGTGAAGGAAATAAAAGAAAGAATAAATAATAACAACACAAAGTTAATTTCTTTCATTTTATTTTCAAATAAGTGTATGTTTATAATTTTTTGTACCGTGAAACGGTAAAAGGGGAACAAATTCAACACAAAATTATTTTCTTTCTTATCCGTATGGAATGATGGAGCATATAAAATTGACGATATAGCCTAGTAATGACAAACTTTTGAGACAACTTGAAAAATAAAAACAAACAACATTTTAACTGATAAGAGCATCATATTTCAACAACTTACACTGACAAAATACTCAACATTATTCTCCTTCTTTCATGTGCATTATAGGCAGCATTGTTACAACGTGAAGCCTAAAATTAAATATATTTGTCATAATATATCATGTACACGACCATTATAAAAGTGTATACGATTCTGTAGAATATTATCTGTTGAGTATTATTGTTTTATATGTCAATATTGAAATTTGACTGGAAGACTTAAATTGAGAATGTCGTTCTGCATATATTTTTTTTAGCATAGAAAGTATATAAATATTTTAATTAGAACGACCAAGATATTTCAGCTTGTGTTTTCTCTCATATACATGTATGTTACGAAGTATGATTATTTTCTTTGATAGAATATTAAGATAGTTTGTTTAAATTTAGTTGTTTTTTCCTCTAAAACCTATTCCTAAAACCTATCTTACATGGTATCTACTTATTATTTGAAGAAAAAGAACTTGTTCAACCTATTGTTAAGTTGGCGGAATTGTCTTTAGAATTGGGCCAAATTGTGTTGGGCCGAATTGTCTTTGGGCCAAATTGACTATAATCTGGCATAAATGATACAATTTTCCCATCCCTCACCCTGTTCAATCCCACAGATTGAATCCACTTTTTTTTCTGGTAAACAGTCTTTCGAAAAAAGAATAAATACCTTTTCCCATCATCACTCTTTCGGTTACATCCATATGCAAGACAGTGCACAATATTTGCTGTACAATAGCACGATAGCAAGATTTATCACATCGACATTTACGTAGGGAAATTAAACACTTAATGATGATGATGATGATGATGATGATGATGATGATGATGATGATGATGATGATGACGACGACGATAATAATAATAATAATAATAATAATAATAATAATAATAATAATAATAATAATAATAATAATAATAATAATAATAAATAATAATGTTTTAGGGTAAAATCTCAGTAATATTCCTTTTTGTATTGTGACGCGACTCTAGCTTCTATATTGCAAATAGTCTGTCGCCAGGGGCAAGTTTTTTTTTTGATGCTTTACTTTTCTGTGCAAAGAGTTTCGATACTAAATAACTGTTAAGAGACTACGTATCAGTGAAACATAATTAATACAGGTCATGCGGATAATCATTCCCAATGAGTTTGTGCTAAAACACGTCAAGATTATTCGTCGTATCGATCCTATCAACCAGTCTGGCTCTCGGAAATAGATAAAAAAAATTATTCGTTGTTTGCATCTCTAGGTCATGAGTACCATTCGGCAATATGTTTTTTTTTTTTTATTTGGGGTGTTTGGGTCTTTTTAAGAAAGTGGACTTTTGCTCTTGACTTTCTCGTATTAAAAACTGAAGCATAAATCACGTGGACTTTTCAGCTAAAAAAGATGGCAGTTTTAATATATACTTTTTTTCTGTTGCTGCTATGTAATAAAGACATGTAACGCTCTATACTGATGCATAGCTTCAGAATAGATGCGTATGAAATCTAGAGCAACTTCAATGGCTGGCCTTCGTAAATTCCTACTTTTTTGTAAATGTATATTCCAACCATATATGTTGCGTGTTTTTGGGTTATAAAGTTTTTTCGAAAAAAAAAATGAAAATATTGTAATTTTATATTTATTACGTTTTCTTACGTCCTCACATGGATCCTAGGGATCCCAAGGGCTGCAAAAAAGAATTACATCTTTTTCTCATATGGTTTCCACAGGAGTAAGATCATTCGGACCTCCACAGCTATCTCTGCGAGACACAAGTATGCTTCAAATGTTTGTGGTCGTAGCAATTTACACACTAAAAAAAGAAACTATAGTCTATTTGTATTACCTCGGCTATTTCTAAGATCCAATTACTAGCATAACTTATCAAGAAGTGACAAATACAAATTAGATTAATTAGCAATTGATTGGTCAATCAATATTTCGTAAATAATCGATGTGGTTCGAATGGCAGCGATCGGTACTCGTTCGACAAATGATCCATATGACCGATACCGAAGTCAGATGACTTCAAAGTTTATATATTTTATTTTTCTGAGTAGCAGTTGGAACGGATAGGCAGAGTATCACAATATACGCATGCTAAATGCATGAAAACAGCAAGGCTGCCAGCGTACGTATTGGTTAATGTGTATCACTATGCCTGTCTAAACACATGTACACTACGGAATGGATTGATGAATTTGGCACATGTTGAATGGATAGCCAAATGAAAGAAGTAACAAAATAAATACTTGCCCATGTACTCGGTGGCGGACTACGCCAAAAGAGACTAACCATTGATATATCATTTTTTCCATTTTTTATTGCTCATGATAATCATTGTAATATTATCCAGGGATATAAAAAAGTCATGCTGAAAAATGTATTTACGCATGCATGGGCGCCCGGAACGCCCACACCTGCCCCGCCCACACACTACTAACTCCCTCCCATCCCCACCAGCCCTCAAACTGGCCAACCATACAACATTGCAAATGGTGCAAATCCAGTTTCCTTATGTGGGACTTCGCCGTATGCAAACAACAAATATGGCAACATCTCATCCCATTCATTCCGGTTTTCGGTACAGAACTTCCGCAAACATTGACTTCAACGTCCCATTAAAACGTTCCACCCTTTCCATTCGCTTGCGGGTGATAAGGCGTTGTTGCAACTCCACGGATACCTAATAGTTCATACAACTGTTTCAGTAAGGTGCTAGTGAAGTTGGTCCTTTTGTCTATTAAGATGACCTTTGAAAATCCAACACGGCTAAACAACTCAATCAGTGCTCTAGCTACACTAGTTGCCTCCATATCCTTTAGAGGAAAAGCTTCGGGATATCTCGTCGCATCTTCAAATACCGTTAGAATGTATTTGTGTCCAGACTTCGTTCTAGATAACTGTCCTAAAATATCCAATGAATGATTCTGTTATCACCGGTGGGCAAACCATTGGTGCTTTCTCACCTGCAGCCCTTTTTGCTGTCATCTGACATTCATGACATGATATACAATATCTTTTTACATCTGAAAATATTCCAGGTCAAAAGAACGATTGTAGAATCCTCTCCTTTGTTTTCTACACACATAAGTGACCTACAAGGGGTCGATCGTGTGCCAGTTCCATTACTAATTTTCATAATCCTGCTGGTACAACAATTTGCTCCCCTCCACGCGAACAATCACCAGATTGCCATTTCCGACGCAAATTATCGTTCTCCCAGAAAAATGCCGTTGGCTCCTCCTCAGCCTCTTTATGAGTAGCAAAGGACTTCTCTCGAATACTATGCAGTGAAATATCTGCAGTTTGTAGTTTAGACAACATGTCAACATTCATTGCTGAAAGTTTGTCAGCTTTAATGTCATCCGGCTGATCAGTATCTGTTGTCTTGATGCTTTTGTTGACTATCTCATTCATATACTCATCCTCACATTTTTCAGCATTTTCCACAGTCCTCTCATCGTCGAGTCCTTTTACCATCGACCTCGTAACAACAAATGACCCCTTCTTGCTAAATATATCCATCCCCAATAAAGCCTCAGCGGCTAAATTCTCAACAAGCTCCACTTGCGCTGGTCCCTTATAATGGGGAGTGTCGATATTTACCACAGCCAACTAGTCGTTAAATGGCTGACCCACTGCTGTGTATAATGTAATTGTATGACATTCCAGCTTGCAACTCTCGTCAACGAGATCTTCTCTTATCAAGGTCATACCAGAGCCGGTGTCCTTCACAAATATGATCTCACGCCCATTTACACATCCTGTTTCTGAAATAAGTCTTTCACCAATTGTTGGCTTAACAAAACAACGAAACAAGTTGCCAGGTTGCCACGATATTTCACGTCCACTATTGGACAATACCTTGCAACATGTCCCCACTGCTTAGATCAATAACTCTGTCGATTCTTATGCTTGGATTGGTCATTTGTCGATGTTAGTTTCGCTTGCTGCTCTAACTTCTGAATATACGTCTTGTTACAATTCATCTTTATCTTTTCACAAAACTTATTTTTCTGCCTTTGCTGTTGTACATTGGTTGGAATATAATCTTCTGCAGCCTCTACAACTGTACTGGAGCCTTTGTTCCTCCTAATCACTGAGCTTGATCTTATGTCAAGTCTTTCAAGAAAAATTCCTCACGAAGACAATTAATTGGGTCTCGATCATCCAAGAAACGCTTTATGTGCTGATCAATCCTGGCCATCAGACCACGATACGTCTCGGTACTTTCTTTCTTCTTGCTCACCAATGCAGTGAAACGTTCATGCGGTCTCTTTCCAAAGCGCTCAATGAGTCCTTTCCTGAGATCCAGGTAATCACCACAAGCTTGAGTTGCAACATATCTAGCCTCACCAGTAAAAAGAATTCTTAGCTGTAATACTTTCAACTCGTCAGACCACTTAGCATGATTTGCAATTGATTCGAACTCTGCTAGGAAAGTCACAATATCTACTCCTCATTCATGGTCACATGTCTGAAGCTTGACCTTGAATGGCATTGATGTTGTCTTTTCCGTCGCTTTCTCTTGATGTTTTACTCTTTCTAACTCTATTTCCAAACGCTGCATTTCTAATCGTAATTTCCCACTTTCCATTTCCCATTTAAACTCCTTCTGTCTTAAGTCTTATTCTCTTTCATTCTTTCATTCTTCTCTGCGTTAGGTTTTCGCTTTGTTTCCTTGGGTGGTTTCATGTGATCAAGTATATGTTCCTCTTCAGACTCCAGAATTTCCGTATCTGTAAATTCCATCAAATACTCTGCTGACACTTTTCTTCGTGGTCGTCCTGAGGCAACCATTGTTCCCTCAACTAAGACGTCACCAGCAACCGACATAACGAAAACAATATATATACGTACTATAAGTTCTATCACTGTATTCACAGCCACTGGACTAGTTTTACTTATCTACGAGTTTCTGGGCTTATACGTGTACACTCGTTACAGTGATACACACTCTGCACTTAGCAATCAACGACTTATGCTATACACAGTACAACTAGTCACTGCTAATATCACACACCGATTCGCTGAATCCACAACTTTCAGAATTGTCAAACACAATTCCAACCTACTGAACAATTCCAAATAATTCACACAGAAATATTTGAATCTGCACCTTCAGAATTGTCAAACAATTCCAACGTACTGAACAATTCGAAATAATTCACAAAGAAATTTTGGAATCTGCACCGCTGCAACCAAAAATGTTACATTCGCGGGTTCAAAGGACACACAAACACCAAGTAAGGGTCCTACAACTTTTATGTAAAATGAAGCTAAAGCCAAAATACCAGTGTTGCTTACAGTACCAAGCCCACTATAAAACTGCCTGCTCTCCCACTCTGTTCTTCTTTTAGTAAGGGTGAGAGATAAGAGATTTTAATTAATTTAACATTTGTGCTTTCTTTCAGGGGTACAAACTGGTCCAGGCTCAGTTAGCCATGGAAAGATAAACAAACAGGCGGGAACCCGTTTACAGTCTCTGATATCAAATATCCAGAATGTTGGAATTGATGTTCTGGCCAACTGTCACTACTAACAGCTAGAATTTTATAACACATACATACATACATACATACATACATACATACATACATACATACATACATACATACATGCATGCATGCATGCATGCATGCATGCATGCATGCATGCATGCATGCATGCATGCATGCATACATACATACATACATACATACATACATACATACATACATACATACATACATACATACATACATACATACATACATACATACATGCAGGCAGACAGGTAGGAAGACAGACAGGTACTACACACTATATTTTGTGTATTCAACAGTCGCAAGCCATACAGATAGTAAGACTTTCTGCGAATAGCTTGTCCCAATGGAAAGGAAATAAGGACAAATACCATGTTACGTATAGCAATATATACAGAAACACCTCGGTATAACATGTTACGTATAGCAACATATTCAAAAACACTTCGATGTACCATGTTACGTATAGCAATATATTCAGAAACACTTCGATATACATGTACCATGTTACGTATAGCAATATATTCAGAAACACCTCGGTATACCATGTTAAGTATAGCAATATATTCAGAAACACCTAGGTACCTCGATCATCAAGGTAAAAACTAAATATTTTTGTTTATATATATATATATATATATATATATATATAAAGGATGTAAGAGTATTTATCTCATCTGTCAGTATTCGTTTTTGTTATCAAACATAATTGCAATAAGAGTAATTGTTTATTTTAGCATTTTGTTGTACTGCCAGGTTGCTTAAAATCTTCGTTTGTTTAAATCATTTATACATTTACCATGTCTTCCGAGTAAAATCGTTAACTCTTAATAAAAGAAAAGAAAATCAATTACGTTTACAGGCAGAATTGCAATAGCCACAAACACCACAGCTGAGTGTGTAGCAACCCAACCAAGGGACAAGAGGAATTAACGCTTCTGTTATAATAGTCTGGTACTAAAGAACACAAAGCATAATCCATTAAGTTCTAATTAAATCGGCTACATGTATTGCAAAAAAAAAGAAGAATCCAGGTTGTGATAGAATGATAAATCACGCAGAAGACAAATACATCACAGAAACTGGATCATGAGCATTGCTATAATCGGTACTGCATTACTATGCTATAAATAGGGCTCTTCAACAGTACTAGATGATGTGTTATCTGATGAAGGTTCTAAAACATCAGGTTGCATGCGGTCGATACGATCTGCAAAATCGATGTTGAGAGAGAGAGAGAGAGAGAGAGAGAGAGAGAGAGAGAGAGAGAGAGAGAGAGAGAGAGAGAGAGAGAGAGAGAGAGAGAGAGAGAGAGAGAGAGAGAGAGAGAGAGATCATGCTAAGATTTTCGGGACAGCCGTTATTTTCTGCTTTGAAATTTACATAATTTCAGAAGTCCACTAAATATTTTTTCCCTTGCTGATTTTGCTTTCGGTTTGGTGGACGTTCACTAGCCATAACTGATAAATATCTTTCCTGGTGTTGGTATTCACTCAGGGCTTACTTGCGTGTTATATCTAGGTTAACTAGTTGTAGGCTAATACTTTCTATTTTTATTAACAATCTCTCTAATGCCCGAACAATATATTTCACAGGGTGTCAGCTATAGTGAAAGCTTAATCGTCCCACATTAGTTATAGTTTTAGATTAAAATTAACTTACTCATAAGATCATTTAATTTTTCTATATAGTGGTGGCTGCGATTGTCTTTTGAACTGAGATGGGGGTGGGGTGGCGGGCGGGTTCTTTTGTCCCAAGATAATTATTTTTTTCAAATAATATAATGGCTTTAGATAATATGTAGCTATAAATCAGAGCAATAAATTTTTCCAGCTCCTGAAAGACGGAAAAATAAAATTAAAATTAAATTATCAGGCTTCCACCCCAGAGCATTGAATTGTTGCTCACTAACATATTTGCAGTATACCATGCTACGTATAGAAATATATTCAGAAATACATCGGTATACCATGTTACGAATGGCAATATATTCAGAAACACTTCGATATATCATGTTACGTATAGCAATATATTCAGATACACTTCGATATACCATGTTGCATATAGCAATATATTCAGATACACTTCGATATACCATGTTACATATAGCAATATATTCAGATACACTTCGATATACCATGTTACATATAGCAATATATTCAGATACACTTCGATGTACCATGTTACATATAGCAATATATTCAGAAAAACCTCTGTAATGCATGGTACAAAATGTTTCCTGATACCCAGCTATAATTAAATTGTGCCGTGGAACTTTATCTGTCTGCACAGAATATATACTAGCAGAAACCTAAAATTTTGCTGGCTATTTGACCTAAGAGATTTTAGAGATAAAACTTCGGTATGAAACATTCTTGGCAACTATCCGCCTACAATGGATACGCCTCATGTCCTAAGTGGAGATGAACTTCAGTAGAAAATCTTGGACTGATCGGTCAATAAATTGACTGTACTTAAAGCATGGACGAAACTGCAGCAGCTGTTGGCTGTTCCTGTTAAAACGGGTCACATCAGGTCATTGGATGTGTTGATAAAGGCAGCGGTCATTCAGGGTGTAATCGTCTATAGAATATACCTGGGGCTGAGTTACATGCGATAGTACATGGTCTTCTTATTCCACGTCGAGCGCACTTATAGTGGCTTAGCTGGGACACGATGAGGGTTATAATGGTGAGACACAAATCAAAATAATGTCCGTTAATCTAAAAATAGTGATATATTACCACATTGGACTTTTAATTATTGATTATAAAAGATAAGTTCTTATTGTATTGATTTACCCTTTCGTGCCGCACACGAGGTAACAACATTCACGCATGTCGAGACAAAAGACCAATCGAATCTGCAAACGAAACGCCATCTTCCTAAGAGCACTGTATACCAAAGACCGTCAACTAGATCAGGATGACCAACATTTTTGCATTTTAATGCTAACTTTTTATTATCACTATTATTGACAGCTTATTATGGTGCTAATGTTAGTGTGTAGGCAGTGGTACATGTCCACTGGATTCGTATGGGATGGAATAAGACACCCCATCCCTCACGAGTCTCCCAACTATGTGTAAAATAGTGTGATTATAGCACATCATCACCAGGCAGAAGTCTTCCTAGATGAAGTCAACGGCCAGGGCAGAATGTCTCCAAGACGAGCTCAACGGCCATGTGCTCAGGACCAGGGCATGCCATATTATATCAGTGGATATCGGCTGTGGTCATCGAGTCTGGAAAGAGTGGGCTCCACCAGGCTGTATCTTGTCCTTGACACACCACATGAAGACTGCTAACAATTTTTTCGTACCGGATCGATCGAAGCCCGGGTCAACAATGACCGCTCCTTCAGCTACTCACCAGGATGGTGGTAACTAGTATGCCTTAACTTCCAAAATCCGTGGAACGTTTGAACACTGGGGGCTGTGGGAAAGTTGAAAGAACTTACACATGAGTTGGAGATGTACAACTGGAACAATATTAGTCTCTGCGAAGTGCGCTGGAATATCTTTGACGAAATAACAATAGATGAAAGGCATAAGCTCTACTTCAGCGGAAGAGGGGACAAACAAAATCATGGCGTTTGACTTCTTGTCCACATTATAGGTTGATGCCCAGTCTCAAGCAGGCTGATTACCATCTGCCTGTGGGTGACTCCCTTCAACATCACAATCATACAGGGCTATGCACCCACATCTAATTATGATGACAACGAACTGGAGAATTTTTATAACCAACTGCAAGATGTTATTGACAACTCACCCAAGTAGGACATTCTATTTGTACGAGGAGATTGGAATACAAAGGTGGGAATTGATTCACAGACAAACTGGCAAAGCATATGTGGACCCTTTTGCAATGCAGAAACATAGGAGAGAGGACTCAGGCTCTTGAAGTTTGCTACCTACAATAGTCTTGTGCTAGCCAACATATTAGGCCATCACTAAGCATCTGGAAGATGGACTTAGTACATTTCAGACGGACAACATCACAACCAGATTGACTACATCTTGGTGAAAAAAAGATTCTGCACAGGACTGAATAACGCTAGAAGGCGAAGGTTTCCAGGAGCAGATATTGGAAGTGACCATGACTTATTAATGACAACGTTTCGCCTCCACCTGAAAATGGTCAAAAAGCCTAACCAACCAAGAATCCAATTTGACCTTAAAAAATTTAAAGCTTCTAAAGGCGCAGAAGCCTTCCAAGCAATGACAAGTAGTAAATTTGCACCTTTGACAATACCGTACAGCCAAGACGCCGACCACGAGTCCTTAATAATTACATTCAACACAGCTGTGACTAGCACAACTAGCGAGATCATTGGCAAATATTGTCTGACAAAGAAACCTTCGGTCACAACAGATGTTCTTGAACTATGCAACAAGAGAAGAGAACTGAAAAAGGGGAAAGAAAGATCATGAAGGAGCTAGAAAATACAGAGATAAACAACATGATCAGTTTAAGCATGAAACAGGCAAAGGAATCCATGACAGAAAGACAATGCTGCAAAATCAAAACAGTCGAAGTAGAAATGACAGCAAAATGCATATCAATCGGTGAAAAATCTCACAACCCATAAACAAGGAAAAACTGCCACCCTCTAAGACAATTCAGGAAAATGCCTCACAGAAGATCAAGAGATTCTAAAGCGATGGACAGAATACTGCTCAGAACTATACAGTCATAAAACGTCGAGGAAATCCAGCAGTACTAAATTACCCTCAGGCAGAATAAATTAATGACAACCTCATTCTTCGTGAAGAAGTAAAAATTGCAGTTAGATAACTAAAGAAAGGAAAAACAGCCAGCATTGACAACACACAAGCAGAGGTCATTCAAGCAGGAAGAGAATAGATAGTCAGTCCTAACAACAATCTGCAAGAAGATATGGCAGACAGGAGAATTGCCAACAACATGGACTCAATCCTTGGTCATCGTGCTCCCCGAAAAAGGAAACCTTCAGCTATGCCAAAACTAAAGAGTTGTCAGTTTGATCAGTCACCCTAGCAAATACATGACGAAGATCATTCTCAACAGACCAAAGCATCAACCTGAGAAAATTATTGCTGACGAGCAGGCGGGATTGCGAGAAAGAAGGAGCACCACAGAACAAATCTTTAATCTCAGACTCCTTTGCGAGAAATACCTTCATCATCAGCAGAATCTATACCACGTCTTTGTAGATTACATACAAGACCTTTGATAGGGTATGACATGTAGCCTTATGGGCAACTACGAGGAAGTACAAAATCAGCTCAGAACTAGTACAGGTTGTTGAGCACCTCTATGACAAAGCCACCAGTGCTGTCCTCATCAATGACAGCAGGGGAGATTAATTTCAAACAATAGTTGGGGTCAAACAGGGATGTATACTGTAACCTACACTCTTCAACATTTTCCTGGAAAGGATCATGGAGGATGCCTTGCACGACCACAAGGCCACTACCAGCACCGGACGAAGAACAATCAGCAACATTCGCTTCGCAGATCATATTCATGGTTTAGAAGGAGATGAAAGAGGAACTGGCTAACTTTGTTGAGCGCCTCGACACAACCTCCACAACATATGGCATTTGCGCCGAAAAAAAATGATGAGAAACAACACCAATAGCATCAGTGCAAAAATCAAGGTAAGTGAACCGACATTAGAAAGAGTAATAAGCTTTGAGTACTTGGGATCAATGATCACATATGAGAGCTCCAAACCAGAACTACTTTGCAGGATTGCCCAGACAACAGCAGCAATAACAAGGTTAAAACCAATATCGAAGGATACCAACATTGCGTTTGGTTCCAAAATAAGGCTGATGCGCTCGATTGTCATATACATTCTGTATGCTTGTAACATATGGACGCTCACATCAGATTTAGAAAGAAGGATTCAAGCCTTCGAAATGAGATGCTACCGCAAGATCTTAGGCATTTCATAAATTGACCATGTAACCAACGAAGAAATCCACAACAGGATCTATCGAGTCATAGGACCATATGAAGACCTCTTGACCACTGTAAAAAATGGTAGGTCATGTCTCAAGAACATCTGGACTGGCAAAAACATCTTGCAAGGCACAGTGCGAGGGTGCAGAAGAGACAGGCAGATAGAGTGGGAAGACAACATTAAGGAGGAGATAGGCATGGGATTTGGAGATACCCAAAGGGCATTAGAGAACAGGGGAAATGGAGAAAGTTAGTTGTAAAGGCAACTGTGGTGACCTAACAACCACTTAAGTTAAGGGATTAATGATGATGATGATGATGATGATGATGATGATGATGATGATGATGATGATGATGATGATGATGATGATGATGAATGCTAGTGTATATGGTGTACGTTGAAACTGAACCTAATTCTTTCTAATTCATTAGCATATTACTTTTTTAATTTTTATATACGTGTTTATGAAATTTCCAAGAGTAATAGGGTTGATGATTCGAGTTAATCCTATAGATATAAATCTGACCCTTAATTTTTGTCGAGATTGATTTTCTAAGTTACTATATTATTGAACTGAAGCACTGTCAGTAGTCGAAGTGTCTAAGGCTTATCAGCAATCACAGATGACATGAATGGCCAAGTAGTCTAAAGCGCTCTCCGTTACGGATCACTACCATCTCACCTTTCTCTGCGTGGGTTCGAGTCTAAGATTTGGCGAATGTGGATATATGAGAAAGCTTGCCAGTAGCTTCTCGAGGGTCGGTGGTTCTTTCCGCGGATTTCCCGCTTTCTTCCTCGCCGCCATGTTAAGCCCCAGAACAACAACAACAGCAACAACAACTTGTGGTGGACAGGTGAGTGAAGTGGCAGTAGGTTCATTACCCTACTTGTAGTGGACAGGTGAGTGGAGTAGCAGTTGGATCAATTACCCAACTCAATATCCAAAGTTTTAACATTACCTAATCAATACCACTCAGCCAGTCAGAAGCCACTATTATGATTTGATAAATCATTGGAAGAGGTAGGTGATTTACTGATATGCTCCTTTTTCAAACTTTTGAATTTTACTATTATCGGGTGTCATTATCCATTTAGAGCCGAGAATTACTTCAAACATGTTTATTAAAATTCATTCAAATTATTGTGTATGGTTGATTTTAGTATTTTTTATGGTTATTACATCCCTTATGACTGTATAACTCTTTTAGATGTACATGATTGTGTAATTTGTTTATGACTGTACGACTCTTTTAGAAATTACTTGATCGTATAATCCGTCATGACTAAATCACTCTTAGAATGTACATGATCGTATAAACCGTCATGACTATATGACTCTTTTAGAATGTACATGATTGTATAATCTGTTATGACTGTATGACTATTTTAAAATGTACATGGTTGAATATTCCGTTATGACTGTATGACTCTTAGAATGTATATAATTGCATAATCTGTCATGACTATGATTCTTTTAGAATGTACATGATTGTAGAATCCATCATGACTGTATGACTCTTTTAGAATGTACATGATTGTAGAATCCGTCATGACTGTACGACTCTTTTAGAATGTACATAATTGTATAATCGGTTATGACTATGACTCTTTTAGAATGTACATAATTGTATAATCGGTCATGACTATATGACTCTTTTAGAATGTACATGATTGTATAATCGGTCATGACTGTATGACTCTTTTAGAATGTACACGATTGTAGAATCCGTCATGACTGTACGACTCTTTTAGAATGTACATGATTGTATAATCCATTATGACTGTATGACTCTTTTAGAAAGTACATAATTGTATAATTCATCATGACTATATGACTCTTTTAGAATGTACATGATTGTATAATCGGTCATGGCTCTTTTAGAATGTACATGATTGTATAATCCGTCATGGCTCTTTTAGAATGTACATGATTGTATAATCCATCATGACTGTATGACTCTTTTAGAATGTAAATAATTGTATAATCGGTCATGACTGTATGACTTTTCGAATGTACATGACTGTATGATTCTTTTAGAATGTACATAATTGTATAATCCGTCATGACTATATGATTCTTTTAGAATATACATGATTGTATAATCCATCATGACCGTATGATTCTTTTAGAATGTACATGATTGTATAATCCATTATGACTGTATGACTCTTTTAGAAAGTACATAATTGTATAATCCATCATGACTATATGACTCTTTTAGAATGTACATGATTGTATAATCGGTCATGGCTCTTTTAGAATGTACATGATTGTATAATCCGTCATGGCTCTTTTAGAATGTACATGATTGTATAATCCATCATGACCGTATGATTCTTTTAGAATGTACATGATTATATAATCCATCATGACTATATGACTCTTTTAGAATATATATGATTGTATAATCTGTCATGACTATATGAATCTTTTAGAATGTACATAATTGTATAATCCATCATGACTATATGACTCTTTTAGAATGTACATGATTGTATAATCGGTCATGACTGTATGACTCTTTTAGAATGTACATAATTGTATAATCGGTCATAACTGTATCACTCTTTTATAATGTACATAATTGTATAATCCATCATGACGGTGTGACTCTTAGAATATACATGATTGTATAATCCATCATGACTATATGACTCTTTTAGAATGTACATAATTGCATAATCCGTCATAACTATATCACTCTTTTATAATGTACATGTTTGTATAATCCATCATGACGGTGTGACTCTTTTAGAATATACATGATTGTATAATCCATCATGACTATATGACTCTTTTAGAATGTACATGATTGTATAATCGGTCATGACTGTATGACTCTTTTAGAATGTATATGATTGTATAATCCATCATGACTGAATGACTCTTTTAGAATGTACATGATTGTATAATCCATTATGACTGTATGACTCTCTTAGAATGTACAGGATTCTATAATCCATAGTGACTGTATGACTCTTTTAGAATGTACATGATTGTATAATCGGTCATAACTGTATGATTCTTTTAGAATGTACATGATTGTATAATCGGTCATGACTGTATGACTCTTTTAGAATGTATATGATTGTATAATCCATCATGACTGTGTAACTCTTTTAAAATGTACATGATTGTATAATCCATCATGACTCCGTGACACTTTTAGAATGTACATAATTGTATAATCCATCATGACTATGACTCTTTTAGAATGTACATGATTGTATAATCGTTCATGACTGTATGACTCTTAAAATACACATGATTGTATAATCCATCATGACTGTGTGACTCTTTTAGAATGTACATGATTGTATAATCCATTATGACTGTATGACTCTTTTAGAATGTACATGATTGTATAATCCATCATGACTGTGTGACTCTTAGAATGTACATGATTGTATAATCCATCATGACTATGTGACTCTTTTAGAATGTACATAATTGTATAATCGGTCATAACTGTATGACTCTTTTATAATGTACATGATTGTATAATCCATCATGACTGTATGACTCTTTTAGAGTGTACATGATTGTATAATCGGTCATAACTGTATGACTTTTTTAGAATGTACATGATTGTATAATCGGTCATGACTGTATGACTCTTTTAGAATGTACATGATTGTATAATCCATCATGACTATATGACTCTTTTATAATGTACAGAATTGTATAATCCGTCATGGCTCGTTTAGAATGTACATGATTGAATAATTGTTCATGACTGAATGACTCTTTTAGAATGTACATAATTGCATAATCAATCATGACTGTATGACTATTTTAGAATGTACATGATTGTAAAATCCATCATGACTGTATGACTCTTTTAGAATGTACATGATTGTAGAATCCGTCATGACTGTATGATTCTTTTAGAATGTACATGATTGTATAATCCATCATGACTATATGACTCTTTTATAATGTACAGAATTGTATAATCCGTCATGGCTCGTTTAGAATGTACATGATTGAATAATTGTTTATGACTGAATGACTCTTTTAGAATGTACATAATTGTATAATCCATCATGACTGTATAACTCTTTTAGAATGTACATAATTGTATAATCCATCTCAACTGTATGACTCTTTTAGAATGTACATAATTGTATAATTGGTCATGCTGTATCACTCTTTTATAATGTACACGGTTGTATAATCCATCCTGACTATATGACTCTTTTAGAATGTACATGATTGTATAATCCATCATGACTATATGACTCTTTCAGAATGTACATGATTGTAGAATCCATCATAACTGTATAACTCTTTTAGAATGTACATAATTGTTGAATCCATCATGACTGTATGAGTCTTTCAGAATGTACATGATTGTATAATCCATTATGACTGTATGACTCTTTTAGAATGTACATGATTGTATAATCCACCATGACTGTATGACTCTTTTAGAATGTACATGATTGTATAATCCACCATGACTGTATGACTCTTTTAGAATGTACATAATTGTAGAATCCATCATGACTGTATATCTCTTTTAGAATGTACATAATTGTTGAATCCATCATGACTGTATGAGTCTTTCAGAATGTACATGATTGTAAAATCCACCATGACTGTATGACTCTTTTAGAATGTACATGATTGTATAATCCACCATGACTGTATGACTCTTTTAGAATGTACATGATTGTAGAATCCATCATGACTGTATATCTCTTTTAGAATGTACATAATTGTTGAATCCATCATGACTGTATGAGTCTTTCAGAATGTACATGATTGTATAATCCATTATGACTATATGACTCTTTTAGAATGTACATGATTGTATAATCCATCATGACTATATGACTCTTTCAGAATGTACATGATTGTAGAATCCATCATAACTGTATAACTCTTTTAGAATGTACATAATTGTTGAATCCATCATGACTGTATGAGTCTTTCAGAATGTACATGATGGTATAATCCATTATGACTGTATGACTCTTTTACAATGTACATGATTGTATAATCCACCATGACTGTATGACTCTTTTAGAATGTACATGATTGTATAATCCACCATGACTGTATGACTCTTTTAGAATGTACATAATTGTAGAATCCATCATGACTGTATATCTCTTTTAGAATGTACATAATTGTTGAATCCATCATTACTGTATGAGTCTTTCAGAATGTACATGATTGTAAAATCCACCATGACTGTATGACTCTTTTAGAATGTACATGATTGTATAATCCACCATGACTGTATGACTCTTTTAGAATGTACATGATTGTAGAATCCATCATGACTGTATATCTCTTTTAGAATATACATAATTGTAGAATCCATCATGACTGTATGACTCTTTTAGAATATACATGATTGTATAATCCATCATGACGGTGTGACTCTTTTAGAATATACATGATTGCATAATCCATCATGACTATATGACTCTTTTAGAATGTACATAATTGCATAATCCGTCATAACTATATCACTCTTTTATAATGTACATGTTTGTATAATCCATCATGACGGTGTGACTCTTTTAGAATATACATGATTGTATAATCCATCATGACTATATGACTCTTTTAGAATGTACATGATTGTATAATCGGTCATGACTGTATGACTCTTTTAGAATGTATATGATTGTATAATCCATCATGACTGAATGACTCTTTTAGAATGTACATGATTGTATAATCCATTATGACTGTATGACTCTCTTAGAATGTACAGGATTCTATAATCCATAGTGACTGTATGACTCTTTTAGAATGTACATGATTGTATAATCGGTCATAACTGTATGATTCTTTTAGAATGTACATGATTGTATAATCGGTCATGACTGTATGACTCTTTTAGAATGTATATGATTGTATAATCCATCATGACTGTGTAACTCTTTTAAAATGTACATGATTGTATAATCCATCATGACTCCGTGACACTTTTAGAATGTACATAATTGTATAATCCATCATGACTATGACTCTTTTAGAATGTACATGATTGTATAATCGTTCATGACTGTATGACTCTTAAAATACACATGATTGTATAATCCATCATGACTGTGTGACTCTTTTAGAATGTACATGATTGTATAATCCATTATGACTGCATGACTCTTTTAGAATGTACATGATTGTATAATCCATCATGACTGTGTGACTCTTAGAATGTACATGATTGTATAATCCATCATGACTATGTGACTCTTTTAGAATGTACATAATTGTATAATCGGTCATAACTGTATGACTCTTTTATAATGTACATGATTGTATAATCCATCATGACTGTATGACTCTTTTAGAGTGTACATGATTTTATAATCGGTCATAACTGTATGACTTTTTTAGAATGTACATGATTGTATAATCGGTCATGACTGTATGACTCTTTTAGAATGTACATGATTGTATAATCCATCATGACTATATGACTCTTTTATAATGTACAGAATTGTATAATCCGTCATGGCTCGTTTAGAATGTACATGATTGAATAATTGTTCATGACTGAATGACTCTTTTAGAATGTACATAATTGCATAATCAATCATGACTGTATGACTATTTTAGAATGTACATGATTGTAAAATCCATCATGACTGTATGACTCTTTTAGAATGTACATGATTGTATAATCCATCATGACTATATGACTCTTTTATAATGTACAGAATTGTATAATCCGTCATGGCTCGTTTAGAATGTACATGATTGAATAATTGTTCATGACTGAATGACTCTTTTAGAATGTACATAATTGCATAATCAATCATGACTGTATGACTATTTTAGAATGAACATGATTGTATAATCCATCATGACTATATGACTCTTTTATAATGTACAGAATTGTATAATCCGTCATGGCTCGTTTAGAATGTACATGATTGAATAATTGTTTATGACTGAATGACTCTTTTAGAATGTACATAATTGTATAATCCATCATGACTGTATAACTCTTTTAGAATGTACATAATTGTATAATCCATCTCGACTGTATGACTCTTTTAGAATGTACATAATTGTATAATTGGTCATGCTGTATCACTCTTTTATAATGTACACGGTTGTATAATCCATCCTGACTATATGACTCTTTTAGAATGTACATGATTGTATAATCCATCATGACTATATGACTCTTTCAGAATGTACATGATTGTAGAATCCATCATAACTGTATAACTCTTTTAGAATGTACATAATTGTTGAATCCATCATGACTGTATGAGTCTTTCAGAATGTACATGATTGTATAATCCATTATGACTGTATGACTCTTTTAGAATGTACATGATTGTATAATCCACCATGACTGTATGACTCTTTTAGAATGTACATGATTGTATAATCCACCATGACTGTATGACTCTTTTAGAATGTACATAATTGTAGAATCCATCATGACTGTATATCTCTTTTAGAATGTACATAATTGTTGAATCCATCATGACTGTATGAGTCTTTCAGAATGTACATGATTGTATAATCCACCATGACTGTATGACTCTTTTAGAATGTACATGATTGTATAATCCACCATGACTGTATGACTCTTTTAGAATGTACATGATTGTAGAATCCATCATGACTGTATATCTCTTTTAGAATGTACATAATTGTAGAATCCATCATGACTGTATGACTCTTTTAGAATATACATGATTGTATAATCGGTTATGACTATGACTCTTTTAGAATGTACATAATTGTATAATCCACCATGACTGTATGACTCTTTTAGAATGTACATAATTGTATAATCGGTCATAACTGTATCACTCTTTTATAATGTACATGATTGTATAATCCATCATGACGGTGTGACTCTTTTAGAATATACATGATTGTATAATCCATCATGACTATATGACTCTTTTAGAATGTACATGATTGTATAATCGGTCATGACTGTATGACTCTTTTAGAATGTACATAATTGTATAATCCATTATGACTGTATGACTATTTTAGAATGGAAATGATTGTTTAATCTTTCATGACTGACTCGTTTAAAATGTACATGACTGATGATCATGACTATGTGACTTTTGGAATGTACATAATTGTATAAATCGTGTTTACTGTATGACTTTGAGGCAGGATGATATTAGAGGGTGGAATTATTTCACCTGCAGGAGATTGCGCTCTAGCTTTTATATAAAATTTATTGACATTCACATCTTCTGTTAAATTAAAACATATTGATTGGCTGGGTTTGAATGGAACTTTGTGCTCATTACTCACTATAGCATGTTGGTTAAATGAGATATCAGCACCTTTCCAAAGGACACGCTGAAGCAGATAACCTGAACTGACTTAGATGGGTATCGAAACCGCGATCATTGGAGTACGATTTTATTAGCTGAGCTATCACAGATCCTTAAAATCTGTAGCAACGTATCACGATCCATTAAAAGAGTTTGCCAAATATGTCTTGATTAGTGATATAACCTTCAATCCATGTTATTTGGATACAATTCAAGAACATAATCAAGGGGATAAAACATAATAGCTTTGTTTGTAATGTAGCAAATGTTATTTTTCAATGGCAGATTTTCATTTAAAAATAACTGAAGATAACGTTTCCAGGACTATATACGCAACCTGATATAAAGCATATTATCTTTAGTACTAATTCAAGCTTTAAAAACATCGATTTTAGTTTCTAAAAAACAATCAATGGCAGAAATAGAACGATAAAATCGTTTTGGTATGACTCAACGCTCATATTCGTAACGAGATCATAAATCTTTAATGAGCGCATTCCGCTTATTGGCGATGTGGTTTCGTTACTTGGTATCGGAACAGTATTTGAGTGGATATTTAATTGAAAATTTCCTCGTGAAAATGTTTTAGGCAAATACGCACTCTCTGTTGCATAAACAATTCAAGTTTGTTTGTCTAACTTAACAAACCGCAGATATCGAGGCTGAAGGATTAAAGATCACCGCGAGATTTTTAGACGAAACTGAATACATGTTGCATAGCCCCTTGCCAAGACATCAGCGATATTTTCTTAGAGCGTTTATTTTGTCTGGTTTCATATACCAGGATTATTTAAATTGTCTATATCGTAGGAAGAGGATAAGCTTTGCGAACAGCACGCACATACCTCTGAATACATGATCAGTTAATTATACGTGATTGGTTGTTCTGAAAATGATGTTATGTCTCACGTTTATGCAGTTTTGACCGACCAATTTCAAAATTCTTTCGGAGAATCTAATATCTTATCTGCGCATGCTTAAACTGTATTACCCGACATCCATCAATCTATAATAAAAGTTGCTTTGTTTCTCTAGAGAACTCCTAACTGGTATAAATATTGACCCAGACTGACCTATGTATTGACAAATGAGTCATAAAACAATATATTAACTTTTATGTCCGTCTAAGGCTTAATGGCAAACGATGTAAAATTCTGTTTCAGCTGTTTCCATGAAGTACAGTCTGAGACTTATCACGTATGGCTTTAAACCGTGATAAAACGCGAGTCTTGCTTAACCGAGATGGAATACCTTATCTTTATCCTACGTTATTTTTGCCCTCGTGTGGCCCAGGACATATTATTTCTAGTTTCCATCAATAGTGCGTTAAGTTCTTCGGTGATGCAGTCTTATTTTTGAGCAGAGAAAGTAGACGTTTTGATTCTTCAAACCAATGATATCTTCATCTACTTGTATGGTAAATAACTAATACAGAAAACCACTATTTAAATTTAAAATAGTACGATCATTTCTGGCAAATTCGCACAAACACTGATTAATTAAGATTAAAACACTGTCATTACTTACTTACTGTACACCTACTTAAATCAAGTTATTGAAACCTTAAAACCGAAAACAATAATTTGACATGCTTCGAACTACGTTACTGATGAATCATGACTATTCATTTTATAAATTAAATGTTTTTAGAGTCATGTAAGCGTTCAATGATTTTATCATTAAAGCATATGAAAAATAAGTGTCAGATTCACGAGTGTTCTCATTTTTGATTCGTTGATTATGTTAAAGATAATTCATGACATTTGTATATATTTGGAAATGACCGAAAAAGAACAACTGCTTACGCAATTAACAATCAATTGCGTGAACAAATCAAACAAGACAAAATAAAATTAAACTGTACCGAACTGAACAATGTGCTTTCACTTGACTCGAGCAATCTAAAAAGGATATCCTCATGAATAATATATGATAATTGCTTTGTCTTTAAGTGGCAAGCAGACATTATTGAGGTGCAAACGTATAAAACACAAAGAGAATTACAATATATCAGTACATGCGCATGGACTTAGAAGTAAAAAGATATTTGACATGCGCAGTTCTTTCAGATAATATTCAAGAGAAAAAATATCTAGCAAAAGATGCAGTTTGCTGGGGAAGAGAGTTTTACAACATAAAGGTCAAGGAGCTACGGGACAAGGAAAACAATTAGCTCTTTTTAACTTATTCGTACAAAAGAGCATCTCTATTGCAAAGATTTAACATAGCGTCAAAGACTCCAGATGATATTAGAAAATAGCTGATGATTGCACAAGCTAATTCAAGGTTGCAAAAGTACATACTATACAATAATAAATATGACCTTGGCCAAAGCAAGCACAGGAGAAAAAAGGTCGAAAGTATAGATAAATATATTTGGTTACCTGACATATTTAGAACTATGAGCCAATGACAAAAGAGCAACATTTTGTAAAATGTTACAAATTTCACAGAGAAATTGCTCATAAGGTGGAAAAACTAAATACTAATTACAAGAAAAGTAGAGATTTGTAACGCTAGTACGATTATTCTGTCAATATAAGGGAGGAAAATAAAGGATTCGAATTAAAAATTAAGTCATAATTACAGGTAAGTGTGGGAAAGGAACAGAAGACTACCGTATTTTTCCATAAAAAAACTCAGTCATGTACTACTTTTACAGTTATAATAATGGTTCTCAGATTAAAATAACATCAAGAAAGCTACCAACAACTATTTATCCTTGTCATGCGACTTTGTTTAATGCTAAAGTTGACCAAGTAAGCAGCTAACATATCAAAATAATTTAATGGGATAACACTTTACTAAGCCAGCAACATATATAAGACAGAGACTCCATTTTGATTGTCAACGAACACAACGAATTACATGAAAACATCAACCAGGTGATAACGAATGTTTGAAATGCAAGTAAAAAGTTAAATCATTTCGAGCAGCAACTTGAGAGCATACATAGCCAACTACAATGCGTATTATTAGAATTCAATGAAAAGAGAACTTCATTATCGTCTACTGAATCAGACACTATGTGTCGTTGATTGTAGTCAAAATTAATCTTTACATATTTCGTAAATCAGATCAAAAAGACCACCAGATAAATCTTTTTGAGTAAAAAGAAAAGGTGTTTCACGGTAACTTTGTTTTAAACAATGTTAAAAGTTATTTCAAGCAATTACAAAGGGGTGTAATTAAAATGTTAGTATCAACACCTGAGATAAAGATGCTAGAGTGATAGATCATTACGTCATGTCTTTAACGTATTTTTTTTTCAAATACGAATAAATATCATGACAGGAGATATATAACTTCCATGTCTAAAAGAAGTTTTACAAGCTGAGACAAAAAACATATCAAACAAATGGAGCACTAGGTCAAAGTATTGACACCGAGTTTGACCAGAACAATAACAGTTACTCCAATTTACATGATCGTCAGATATTAAGTAGTTTGTACGGTAAAGAGTTGATAACCAAATAATAAATACATTGAGCAAGAACAATTAAAATGGCAATAAGACCTGGAGGGAATAAGTTGTCAATAAAAATGTCAATAAAAATAATTGCTGTTGAACAGAATGGCAACGAGAGAGAGAGAGAGAGAGAGAGAGAGAGAGAGAGAGAGAGAGAGAGAGAGAGAGAGAGAGAGAGAGAGAGAGAGAGAGAGAGAGAGAGAGAGAGAGAGAGAGAGAGAGAGAGTTAGCTTACCCTACAAGATGTTTTGATACCGTGCAGCACGAGTGGCGAAATTGATCATAGATAACCTTTCCGTTACACTATAGATATATACAATCTCGGTGATAATATACTTAGTTGATTCCAAGTGTTTTTAACTGAGACAACAGATTGCAGAAGCCATTAAGTATTTCTTACATGAACAACAATGGTAACGTAATTGCAAAATTATTGCACTGGCATCCATTGAAGCTGGATTGATTGGATTACTCACGATAACATATGGTATAGCAGTGGACCTTAAAACATGCTAACGTTCAACAAAATATTAGCTTGCAAATTAAGAGAAAATCTGTTACAGAAGCTCAAGCAAGGTATACTGATTTTTTGTTTGTTTGTGAAATTAAGCTTAAATACAAATCTATCTAAAGTCATTCTCTTTTACATGCATAAAAAAACCCAGTGCAGATAGTGCTTTATGTTTTTGTATTTAACACAGCCTCATAATGTGATCACTTATTAGAGATTAATTGCTGAAGGACTATGTTTGGACCAAATGTAATAGAGATTAATTGCTGAAGGACTATGTTTGGACCAAATGTAATAGAGATTAATTGCTGAAGGACTATGTTTGGACCAAATGTAATAGAGATTAATTGCTGAAGGACTATGTTTGGACCAAATGTAATAGAGATTAAATGCAAAGTTGTTTTTTTTTCTTTTTCTACCACACTGTTCTCGTATTTACCTTTCTTTACAACAAGACGTACGATATAAAATGGTCATTGAGATTGAAAATTTGATATATAGATAGACAGGGAGGGTAAATTCCATAAGTGGTACTGGTTGATATGCATCAAGTCATTGATCTCTATGGTATCACTAACTACAAGAAAAGAAATGAAAGTTTCTACATAACCTAACTGATGAAAAAAAGGTGACATTTCTTAAGTACATCTCAGTGATAATATATTTCAGGGAAAAAAACGTTTTATTGCTGTCTTCTAAAGAATAAACAAGAAAGCGACAAAGAATATAATTGACAAAAATTACATCTTAGGCGAAAGTTTGTATACTTGAAGAAAAAAGAGAACTATTAATGAAGTTAAATTTCCATTTTCATTTCAAAGGTACATGTGCCATAAGTACACATTGTCTTATGTAATTTGACATTATCGTAAGGTAACATATTTATATTATCAGATTCACCAGCCACCCTAAAAAACAATGTTTGGAGAAACAAACCATGCATGAGGATTGTCCATAATATATTGTACGCTGGTATTTACAAATTCAATCTGAAATCCACCCTAAATTTATCAGTTAACATTTCGAGCAGATTTGCTTTCGTACATCTAATTTGTCCCCCACTAGAACATGTAAAGTGTTTGTTTGGCATATATTGGCTCATTGCCAAAGCAGAGAAGTTATACTCCAGGTATACAATTACCGACTTTCACTTTTTACTTTGTCCTCAACTTGTCCTTTCCATGTCCTTATGAGTTATCGTATTTGAATAAAATGCATGATTTACTTTTGACTGCGTATGAGTAGTCATGCGAGACAGTTATTTTCCACTAACAACAATCTGGAATACAACAATGTCTATTTAGCCCTAACTCAACATTACATATTTTAAGTTTGTATCCCAAGTGATGCATACATATATATTTTAACTTCTCAAAGACCTCCGATAATATTAAAGTTATTTTGCACGTAGTAGTTGCTGAAGGTCACCTAATGTTTGGTTACTGAAGTGTGACATCACATTGTGCACATACCGATAATAGTCTTTTGATATTTTCAAATCTCTCCGATATGAATAAAATATTTTATTTCGGTGGTATAGATGCTTCGTCGAATCTAACGAAGCTATTATTAAGCTCGTATGGGTTGATGTCCCTTCTCAAATACGAGGTTGTCTTTGCGCCTATTGTACAAGCCTTGTTATAGATCTGACGAGACGACGTTGCCGTCTAGAATCATGATGATACTTCTGATTCATCTGCTTTAATTGGTACACCTTTAAAATTACCGTAAATTGCACGTGAAACTGTTTCTATCTGATGATGAGCTGATCCCGCTTCAGACATCGTATATCAAGTAGTCTATGCTATTAAATAATCTTTTCTGATATGACAACTGTTTTGTGTATTGAAAAAATTAAAACAAATTTATTTTTACAGATATATCATTTTGACATTTTTGGAGATGATAAAGGGCGACATAGTCTTTATTATTACAACATAGTGGTAATTTTGATGTCATCAATTAAAAACAATATGCCACTATTCTTTTCTTTTTGTTTCTTCTGTTGTTTATTCTAACTGCACTAAATGTTTTTTTCTTCAACTATTTCATACATGTTTGCAGAGGTCTCCTTCATTCTCAATTTGTGCGATGCTATAATTTTCTTTCAAGACATGTATAAGACCTGTTTCTATATTTATCCAAGATGTGCTTTAACGGTCTACCTCCATTCTAACGTTGTATATTTAAAAAGAAAACAACAGCGTTAAAGATACAAAGGTCAACTGCATTGTGTACCTTACGCAAGATTGTTTGCTGAACGCATTCAAGCAAATTAATTTAAGATCGTGCTCCTGAGATTTTACACTTGCGCGCGTGCCAAGTTAAATATTCCTTGTAAACATTTACGTCGTGCTTTCGCTTATTTTCTGGCCACATCTACTGAGCAAAAGGTAAAAAAATGTTCAATGTCATCATTTTTTTTATCTCCGTCTTTTATATTCATATGCTTTTTTCTTTGCTTATTTTCTCTGAACTCTTCACTTTTTCTCTCAAAGGTCTGATTATCAGGTCTAGTTAAAAGGAAACAAAACCCAAATATCCACCATTTCAACCACATTGTTTCTTTTGATGAGACCTAATACCATTTTTAAAAAATGATGCAAATCTTTATTGTACTCGTTTATATTTCTCTAAAGTGGATTTCTAAATCTTTTCGTTATGATTTTGTTCAAATTGTGTTTGCCTATTCGTCTTAATTATGTTCAAGTCTGTAAATGTATAAGCGGAGCCTTTAATGCGTTTTCAAGTATCTTTGGGACAAGTTGATAAAGTATTCAAGTCTTCATCTTTGATTTTTAAAGCAATTTTTAAGTATTTTTCACTTCTAATAACTATAAATTTTGTAAAACACATCTCAGCTTCCAAGGTTGCTGCATCTGAATTAGCTGTATCAGTTATCTATGATTTTCATGTTAGGAGATGTCATGATTGCTGCCCATTTAGTCGATCTATGAATAGCCCATGTGTTTATAAATTTTCCCCATGACTTGAATATGCACACGTGACGAATATAGGAAAAGCAATCTAGTACTTGCGTATGTTCAAATGCACCACAGATTCAGTAGTAAAGTTTTAAATAGCACGATAGTGCGTTGTGTGCATTGAGCAGGTTAGTAATATGTGCTTTACTTTGTTTTCTTATTTCATCTGAAAACCATGAACAAAAATAGTCCAGGTATCTGATACCTTTACATCAGTTCATTCTCACCACAGAGGTGATGCATAGTAAATATTAAAATGCAGTAAGATTATCGTTTCTAATATGAGTGGCATCTATCGAAATCTCATGACATCTTTTTTGGAAGGGTATAAATGCACGTAGTGCTTTTCCACAGCAATGTCTTTAAACTCTGAGGAGCATATACAAATTTATTATATGCAGTAGCCCTTTCATCAACAGTTTTTTGAACAAACATTATACGTTTCTTATCTTATCTTATCTAACCTCAGACGGACGAGTTTAATATTTTAAGGAGTTTTATTGGTAATTGCGGGGAGAAAGATGTTAAGTCAATACATATCCACATATCCCATGATACGTAATCGTGTTAAGGTTTTCTCTGAGTTCCGAAGATACAGATGACTGGCCTGGATAAATGCGGAGCTTAGTATGACTGAAAAGAGATTACTGCGATAGTAGTAACTTTTTACAAAGGGATTACCGTGAATAGGGTATGGTACTACTTGTTGCCTTCTTCGCGTCTCTGTAGATACAATCTTGCTCTTTACTAATCAATTAAAGTTAAATTATATGGTAGATGAGGGTATAATATCACCATTTTTACGAGATCTACATGTATATAATTTTGATTATTTTCTGTGTGTGTGTGTGTGTGTGTGTGTGTGTGTGTGTGAGAGAGAGAGAGACGAATAAGAAGAATCTTTAATATTGTTTTCCTCTTCTGTGTCTAATCTACATATTCTAATATTAAGGTATAAAACCACAAATTCTCGATTTCTTAAACGAGCTACTAGTTATTGGATTAAAAGGGAATACATCTTTTACACTTAAAACTAAAAGCGTTGTGCGTCATAATTAGAGAAGTGTTTTAAAGAAAGGGAATCTCACTGACTATCTCTTACTTCACGGTCAGTGAAAGGCATCGACATTTGAATTTTGTGAACCTTATTACGGAAGTTTCAAATCCTGCAAGATGAGATAAATCTTCGTAAATGTAGCGTGAACATCTGCATCGTCTCTCTAGCGTGGGTACCTTCTTTAACTAAATTGTTATCAACGCTTTCTCGACACATTTGATATCTTAGCCAAAAATATAAACATTATAACATCCAAACTTTTTTTTCACCAGAACCAGGGCTACTTTTGTGATAGATTCTCAAACATAAGATACAATGTCTTTGTTTCTAGACCAGAGGTTGGAATTGGGTAACATGCTATGTTTGTATAAGTACCCAAAATCAAATGGATTATTGTATTTTTAACGTATTATTAATTTGTCATAGAAATTGTGCAAAACATTGCGATTTGGTATGTTATCCCGACCTCGGTGTCGAAATAAATAAGTACAAAAGATACTAATAAATAACAAGTTTGTGGAAGGTGTTTGAAGGTGTTCGATTTTATGTTTATCTCGTTCGGCAAAATTTAACAAAAGTTATTACATTATTTCGTATCATATGTAGTCAATTTACACTATTCATCAAAGAGGTTATAAATAGTTCAATGATAATGTATGATTATTGTACTATTCTTTGATTATTTTCTTTCATGGCGGATAAATACATAGTGTTTGGCGTAACAGGGTCTTAAGAAAACGTGAATGAGTGCATCATGCTTCTTAGACTAGTAGTTTCATCGTGTGTGTGTGTGTGTGTGTGTGTGTGTGTGTGTGTGTGTGTGAAATTTGGATTTTTAGCGTAGCTTTAACAATTCTCCAGTCATATTGTTACGATGATTGCAGAAAGGCAGTTTATAGAAATGTCATGCATAAGTTTCTTTGAACTAAAAAAGGTTATGAGTATTTTATTAAGGTATAGGCCATACTTAAGAGTGCACTAGATTTTTGAGTTCCAAATATCAGTTAATCATTTAAAATGTCTTTTGATGCAAGTCATATTGGGCTTGGTGCAGCATTGATTCAAGAAGACAAAAATCATCCCGTGTGTTATTTGTACAAAATATTAAACAAGCACCAGAGAAATTATTCCACGATCAAGAATGAATAGATGGCTTTGATATTGGCTTTGCAACACTTTAACATTACCGAATATCTGAAATTGTAAATCAACCCAAACAGCCAATATTCTTCTAATGTCCTTGCGTATTGGCTGCTCCTAATTTCATGAAATGTTAGTACCTTTGGATGTACGCTTTGTGATATTACTTTTTACTGCACACCTTAAAATGGCATAGTCAGTACATTATGATGTCATTGACATAACGTCCCTTGTTACTTAATACATAAAAGTATTTTAGAGTTATGACTTCACGGACAAATTAAATATAGCAAGAGTTGTCTGAGATATCTTTCTCTTTTAGACTAATGAGACAGAAAGGTGCCCACGCAATGTTAATATTTGCAATAACTGTCCTAGGGAGGATATAAAATTCATGCAGAGCGTAATCAACCTAGGGAAATCATTCGATTTCCGTTGCAAATAACCAGTGGGATCTCTATAAAAGTTTGAAGCTAATAAACATTTATTTTGTTTATATCAGGAAATTGTGTTGTTCAAACAATTTAATGGCATTTTAAATACTTATTTTGCCTTTATTTTATCAACAGTTGATGACTAGCTAATTTTCTCCATACCTTTTATCTAATGACCCTTACTCGGGGAGGGATTATATGCATAACACAGCGGAAGAAAATGCATACCAACCTTTTAAGTGTTATGTTATTTTGGCTGGCTAACCAGTCTGAAATATTTAATAATTAATCACATTTTTTTTGTTTATAGTCACAAGTAAATGTGTTTTTCTCTCATCGGGATATCGAATAACTGGCACACATACATAAAACCCAAAGTGTGGTAGACTGAGGAAAAACAAATATGAAATTTAACGTTAATGTCACTGCACGACCTCGCATTTATCAATCTTAAACGTGAAAATGTCACTACGTTCCTCGCAGTCATCAACGTTATTGTCACTGCACATTCTCGCATTTAGCAATCTAGAGAAGGTATTGTGCATACTAAATTCTCGTTAAAAGACAATCAGAAAACACAGTTTTGTTAAAACTATACGGAGCGATTTATATTATCTTCTATTCATTTCGTTTACAGTGCACCTCAAAAACTTCATTGGCTTTAATTTAAAAACGTGTTACTCCAAAAATTAAACGTGTTATTTTGGGTATAATTGTTCAAATCAGAGTGCACGGCAAAAAACCAAGTCTTTGAACCACATTTTCTTGTTCTTATATATATATATATATATATATATATATATATATATATATATATATATATATATATATATATATATATATATATATATATATATATATATATCATTGTCACATTTTGTTTTTCAGGTCGTGATTACTTATTTAGATGCTAAAGGCCTGAGAAAGAATCACACAGAATGACATTCTTGCAAGAACATGATTTAGCTGGTAGAATTTCCACTGCACACCTGTGAGTGTACTGATGCTAACCTCCATCCAGTTCAAAACCCTATATGCTTCTAATAGTTCTTTTTAACACCTTTACAGTGTTCAGTCAACCTATTTTTAACTGTTAGCAGTTAAATATTGAAGCCATTTACAGTTCGTAATATAGGATATAAAGGTAGAACGCATGGCGTATTTTTAATCCTAGTTGTGCATAGAAAAATGAAGTTCGTGTTCTTTGCAGATTTTGGTGATGCATTATTTTGCACTGTTGAACGTTTTAATTTTACATTTTAGCAATTAACTTTTGCTGGTGGTTTTAGAAACAGACATGTAATATTGCAGGAAATCCGTATCAAAGGTACGAATGTTTGGACCAGAGTTACTAAATTTGGGTTGACAGCTCTGTATGACTATAATCTCCCTGCTCTTAAGTAGTGAGTTGTGAACTGGTTGAAATAAACTGGAATATTTAATTGCACATTTTTTTAAAAATTTCTATATTTAACGGTCAGACATTTGTAGACCTAATTATTTTTATTTTTCCGAAATTACGCTATTATTATGAAAGGATTTTTTAAAATTACAATCTTCTCATTTGTGTGTGTGTTTGTGTGTGTGTGTGTGTGAGTGAGTGAGTGAGTGTGTGTGTGTGTGTGTGTTTGGACTCTTAAGAAGGAGGTGGCACTCAACGGTGTAGATACGGCTACATTTCTTTTGGGGACCTTGGCAATGCGAAGGTACAGGTCGACTATAAGAAAAGACGAATGAAGTCTTTCTGATTCTTTTAAGAGAAGGGACTTTATTTAAATAATTGCTAATAATACTATATTCTAAAGATACACCCTATAAAGCCTTTATATTTAAAATACATTAAATCCATATAAAATTATGCTTTTTTTTCGAACTTAGCAACTTCATAAATGTATATAATTACTACATTTTAGATATAATAACTTTAATTAAATCTATAATACAGATAATTAAATCTCGACTTTATTCATGATTGTATTTTACTAAATTTAAAAAATACTAATTTGAAATAGCTTACTAAATATTATTCTTTGTTACTTAAAGAATATTTTATTTCCAAATTAAATCTAAACATGAAGTTGGTAGTGAATTAGTCTTTTCGAATAATAATTACAAATGAATATAAATTCTTAAAACAATTAATCATTCCATTTCATTTTGATATAAAATAGATAGAATTCAGAAAAGTGTTACAAAGATATTAACTTTACCAAGAAAAATCTCCAACATTAAAAAAGTACTTTTTTTAAAAGAAATTTACGAACACAGACGGCTTATACCTGCAAGAGAAGACAAATGAAACCTTTCTGATTCTTTTGAGAGAATGGACTGACTACACAAGCCGCGCAACTCTTATTTATACTGATTTGAACATGCTCCTGGCTAAATTTGGAATTGTGTTTAGGCTTGTGTGCGTCCGTCTCGAATCTGAAGGAGGCTCCTGTCTATTCTTAATGGAAACTAATGTGTTTCGCTTACGTCAGAATTTTCCTCTTCCGCTTTTTATTTTAGAGAAACTCCGAGTCTTGTAGCTTATTCACTCAAAAGGAATTCTAGTAACTTGGTCTATCTGTACTGCAAATTTTGCTGACTTGGCATACAATGAGGGAGATTTGCACTTGCACGTAAGGCGCAATCTTATTAAAATAGAATATAGATGTAAAACGAAAATAAATAATTTTACTCTTAATATATTTTATTAGAAATTTACTTTTACTATAATTTAATGAAAATTAATACTTTTAATACAATTTAGAGAAACTTACCATCTTATCACTTGTACTCACAAATTCTGTCACAACAGTACTGTAAGAGCAGAGTATACTAGTGCGTGTTAAAAAGTTATTTAAAATAATGTTTTCTTTAGACGACATGTATCTTTAAATAAATATAATGCCTTTTATTAGGCACAAAGTCCATATACCATCATGTAGTTAGTTGTGAAGTGACCAGGTGAAAGTGGAATGATTTGTTTTTGCAGTTTGTCACATTTTCATATTTGACGGTGGACTTATTTGCATCTTTGACATCGTCTTCTATTGCCTACTATAGGCAACTAAGGGCATATTGAATTTCTGTATGGTAAAATGAGTAAATGTATTTTTTTTGGTATTTATTTGACATTTGTCAGTAAGTAAAAACTATGCTATATACTAGATGGAAAAATTGAAGCATTGTAGTTTTGGATTGTATATAGACATGTTTTAATTTTCTTTTGGTACTTCTGTTGATCGCTAATTGTTAAATTCACCATCTTTCAAAACTGCATATGCCTTAAATGTGGACTTAATACACATTATTGAAGACTCTATGAAATAAAATTATTTCTACTATTGAACACATGAACTGAAACAGCAAAGTTGTATTATTTCTTTCACGCAGTACAGTTGCAGTATGATGTGATATCTTCGACTCATTTTGTTCATTCTTTAAACGCTTAACTTCAGATATTTTAAAATCCCTATGAACATTTCCAACAATGTTTGCCGCGTTCAGCTTTGTGTGGATCTTTTGGTTCTTATGAAAAAAGTTATTACGTTCTGTGCTAATGTTGGATTAATTTTGCTGTTGTTGCTGCTGTTATTGACCTGTTCACAATGCAGTTATTTGCAAGGTGATTTGGAAACTTAAGTCAGTATAACTCTGACTCGGAGCAACGGTTAATTGTTACTCATCTTACAATAATGCTTGGAATGGTGTTATGGTATTTAAAATGTAAATGCTTTAAATGGTATACAGGTATTTAAAATCACACTATTTGGAATGGTGTACAGGTATTTAAAATGTAAATGCTTTGAATGGTGTAAAGGTATTTAAAATCACATTACTTCGAATGGTGTTATGGTATTTAAAATTTAAATGCTTTAAATGGTGTACAGGCATTTAAAATCACACTACATTGAATGGTGTACAGGTAATTAAAATCTAAATCCTTTTAATGGTGTAAATGTATTTAAAATCTAAATGCTTTAAATGGTGCACAGGTTTTTAAAATCTAAATACTTTGAATGAAGTACAGGTATTTAAAATCACACTACTTGGATTGGTATACAGGTACTTAAAATCTAAATACTCTGATTTGTGTAAAGGTATTTAAAATCATAATACTTTGAATGGTGTACATGTATTTAAAATCTAAATGCTTTGAATGGTGTAAAGATACTTAAAATCTAAATACTCTGAATTGTGTAAAGGTATTTAAAATCATAATACTTTGAATGTTGTACAGGTATTTAAAATGTAAATGCTTTGAACTGTGTCAAGGTAATTAAAACATAATTACTTTGAATGATGTAAAGGCATTTAAATTGTAAATGCTGCAAATGATGTCAGTGTATTTAAAATGTAAATGATTTGAATGGTGTCATGAAGTGATATATATATATATATATATATATATATATATATATATATATATATATATATATATATATATATATATATATGAGCTTAACCAAAAACACAAAGTGAATCTAAGTATTGTCAAAAGAGAAGATGTGTGAAATTCAGGCGTTTAACAGCAACGTACTCTGCAAAGAGAAAAAGAAAAATAGAATGAGAAGATAGAGACCACAAATAAATACAAAATAAAACAATATAACAATTATGAAAATCTGAGATTAATAAAAGAGACAATTACACGTATTGCTTGTGTAATATGTCAATGTTAACTTCAATTCGGCCATTTCTATGACCGATTCTAAAACACCTACTTGATTTATTAAGTCTCTGTGGATTGTCGGACGTCAAACTTTCTTGCAACCAAATTATGTTTGTTTTACGAATGTTTGTACATTGATCATGTATCGATTCCATCCAATAGTACTCTTAATTGATGAGAGTGCTCTTTTTTGTATTTACCATTATGAAATACTTTCTTTATTTCTTCCTCATAAGGTACTGCTCTACCCATCTTAGTTTTGCAAAGCTATTGTTGTTTACATGTTATTATCGTTCAAAGTATTATGTAGATCTGCATCTTTTGGAAATATTGTAATATATGTTTGAAGTCAACAAATCAAGGATTTTATTCTTTTAAATGTTATTCGTAAACACAACTTAGTTTGTAAGTACTTTTATTCCTTCTAAACTTGCAAAACTAATATGCATTATGTCTGGATATGGGCAATGTTGCTTCATTTTAAACTCGTGAAATTTGCTTAATTCAACACATTGTAGCTTTGTGCTATTATTTATAATGCAAAAAGATTCAAAGAATTATTTTGTGTTCTTTTCGCGTTTCGCTGCTCTTGTACTTGCGATATAGACTTGGTAATTGCGTTAGTGATTATTGAATTTTATAAAATAAAAAAATATCATTTTAATGTTGTGTATGTTGGAGAGCATAAAATTGTAAACTGAACCAATCACGCCATATCTTAATTACTTATTTGAAAATTTTATTATCATACATAAAACAACGTTAATGAGTCATTTCATCTGTGACATGCGATATCTCACACATAATCCGTCGTAAAACTGGTGTACACAATCCGAGTTATTCTAGATTTTTGAAAACTAAAAGGCGTAAAGCAGAAAAACCTAATCTCTATGGTCATTACAAGGCCTGGCGATCAACGATATAGAAGATAGTGTGTCGATTATGTTGTTGATCCATCGCAGCCTGAACAAACCTTGACTCTATATTTCGATACCAAGAGTCAGTCTGATCAATCGGAAAGTGATCATTTCTATCCTATAGACCTGTATAGGCAAGATTCCTTTATCTCTTTTGTCTTCATTATTACTCCATTTAGTCTTCTAACGCAGAAACACTTTGGAGATGAAATAGGAACTTAATTATATCCTAATTAAATTTTTCACAAGAATTGTGGGTTAAATACTTCAGTTAATATTGAACACTTGATAATATTATGTAACGGCTTGCTTGGTTTCCGTTAAGATTTTCTTGGGTGTGTTGCACATTTGTTCTGGTTACATGTTTGACGCAAATGTTTTGGTTGACGTGAAAAATAATTAATATTTCTAGGCTACAAGGTTCGTAAAATGTCACTGGCAACGGATTATTTTATGAGTAACAGAACCAGTCTATGAGTGGTAGCATATTAAATACCGTATTTTAAAGAATTAAGGTGCCTCATTAGCTTAGAATAATTAGAGAAAAAAAATAAAGTAATTTTCAGAAGAAAATTTGTTTTGGATAAATCGTAATCATTAGTATACTGGAACCATAAACCATTTTTTTTTGTCATCGCTGTCACGTAGAAGTGCTATTGGATGTGAACGGGAAGACTCAACGGGCTGGATTTTTGTAGCTGGTACCTACAATAGATTTGTTTTGGTCAAAGACGATGCGCACGGCATATAGTTTTCATCGTTGTAACAGTTTCCTTTTGGATAGATCATTCGTAAGCTCTAAGAGTCAATGTTCGCTCTTAACACAAAAGAACAGTAACTTGGCCAAATACGTATGTTGCAATCCATGGGAAAGGAATTAGTTGTTTGTGCCCAAAAGTTACTTTGCATTTTGTGAAAGTATTGTGATGCATAGTGAAATATGATTATCTTGCTTCATCCCGTTCTGTTTCCATGATATAAAGCTATTATGTTTCCTTGACATGACACTGTAATTCTATTGATTTGTCACAATATTCTATTGATATGGCACAATGTCCTATTTACATGTAACTATATCCTATTGATATGCCACCATATCCTATTTATATGTGTCAAAATATATTGATGTATCACTATATTTTATTGATATGTCCTTAGTTGTCTATTGACATGTCACTATATAATAGCATTTAGTTGCAGTCCACATTCGTAACCATGTTTCAGACTTTGAATACTCCGTTCCGCGTTTTGGTACTGCAGTCTAAGTTATGAAATATTTGAAGCTAAGGTGTATCATATCTTACACAATCATTGTTAGGTCCGTTTATTTGACTTAAGAAATTGAAGATAACTAGGTAAGATGTTTAAGCTTTTAAGCCATGGTAATTTGAAATCTCAACCAACATTTACCGAGCAAATATATAATGTAAGGATCTATGCAAGGGTGCAAATTTTTATCAATCTGTAAAGAACACATTAATTTGGGCAGGGGAACGATTGATTACATTTATTGGGACAGATGCATCTTAAATCACTATACTGCAAGGGTTTTAATTGTCTGTGTCGTGAAAAGTAAGTGATTCTTAAAAAGGCCTTCGTTTATTTAACAATCAGATAGACTGAAAGTAGAAGGTCAACCTCGATATTTGTATCAAACATCTCTCAGTTGAAATTATCCAGGATCAGTTATTTGGTAATCTGGAGGTCAGGCGAACCACAATTTCGGCGCCTAGTTATAAATTAAGGTAGACATATTTGATCCGGAATTGTTACGCTAAATAAGGTGTGTGGTTCCCACACGAAATTTCTTGGTTTTAATATGTCCCATCGCAAAAATTTATTTAGTCTACTTTTTTTTGCAAGAGAAAAATATAGTAGACTCCGAGTTTGAATTTAGAAGAAATTCTCAAGTGAAACAATTATCCAAGGGACAGAATATCTGGAAAATCGACGGACACATTTCTGGCGGTAGAAGCGAGCGAAGCTTGAAAACACAAGGTATTTGCGTCAGTCTCATGTAAACCGTTGATACCAATATAAGAATGTGCTTGAATTATTTTGCTTATATTTGCATGAATTTATTTGTTTGAATTCGTAGATAAATTTTCTTAATATGAGTACAACTGTGCTGAGTTAATTTATCTGAATCCGTACAATTATCTTCTTTATATAATTTTGACAAATTGTTTGACTTTGTCGTCTTGATTTGTTTTAGAAGTTAGGTTTTCTTAGAATTTTATGCCTTACCTTAGTTGAAATGAGTTACGAGAATCCGTGTGAATTCACCGATCTTAGATGATTTTACGTATGATAAAGACTTGAGGACTTTTTGACTGAAATGAACGTTGTTGAGCCATGAAGTGAGATTTCATGTATGCTAAACAGTTGAATATGTGTATTGAACAAACGTAGTTAAGCCATATAATGAATTTCTTTCATTCATTTGTGTAATTGAGATGAGAACGGAAATATTTTGTTTCGAGTGATATCAATGGGAGTCAATGTTGAAATGGCCGCTAGAAAGTACACTGATCTTATGAAACTAGGTTTGTTTACGATCTGTCATGTTTGGCTTGACCATATAGCCTTTGGTATCTGTTTGAATTCCGATAGGTCGATATCTGACATAACGAGAGTGGAGTAATTATTTATTCCCAGTAGGATATCTGACTGAAGATTTAGGTTGCTTCTGTTTGTTTTTTTAAAGGGGGAAATAACCTCACCGACGTAGCCACGTACTGACGTATCAACGTACCTACTTATTCAAGTATCTACGTATCTACGTACTTGCGTATCCACACAAAGTTCGAAGACCAAAAGAGACCAGACAATAGAGAGATTGTAGGGGAAAAAAAGAAAAGAAAGCGAAAAGGACCAAGCAGAAGAGCCACAGTGAAGTTGGAATGAACCGGAATTAGGCAGGTTATGAAGTTGTACAAGGCAATGACTTCGATTGTTCACCCGATTCCAGGATGAACTAATTCTATCAGTTAAAATAGATTGTCTATCTATATAAGTTTATTTGTGTTTTGAAATTCAGTGAATGATTTCAAAAAGAAGCGTATCTTCCTAATAAAATATATTATAGCAGTTGTTTATTTAATTGATTTAACTGTGGTCTTTCATTTACATGGTCTCGTGTAATTCTGTTTATGTATCTGCTCAGATCTCTATGTATTCCACCTATACATTTCATACTTTATATTAATATTTACTCAATCCGGGCCATAACACCTAGGCGATCAATCTCTAGATAACAATAACCCAACAACCCACCACCACATAGAACGTACCGTTATATGCTCGCTTATAGGTCGAGTCCACCTGTAAACTGCATAATGCGCAGGTAGATCTGGGTCTGTGCAATTTTTAATTTTTAATCGGTAAAAGAAATAACACTTACCTTCTTGGTCTGCAGGCGTATTATGCTGCAACGGATCATGATCTTTCTTGTTTTCAGTTTGACTTGATTTGTAAGCGATTATATACTGTAAGTTTATTATCAGTAATGATTCACACAAATCCAAGTGCTATCTTTCAGATTAATTTCCAAATATGATATACAATCTAGAGGAGAATAATATGGATGGTTAATGGGGGCGTGTTGGTGTTTACTCTTACTTAGAAAAAAAAAATATATATATATATATATATATATATATATATATATATATATATATATATATATATATATATATATATATATATATATATATATATATATATATATATATATGTGTGTGTGTGTGTGTGTATGTGTGTGTGTGTCCGTGTATGATTAGCATTGTCAAGTCCAAACTTAGAATTTCGTGAGAGCCACTTTACAATTTACAGACTTTGTAAACACATAGATAACCGTTCTCCCTGTTATTTCATTTCTGAATAGAATCCATATGGTGCTATCTAATTTAGTCTTGTATGTTAGTCGCTTAACGCGATCGCCAGATCCATGATCGTATCCAGTAGCTCCCCATACGAGTACACTAGCCAATTGAGTACACTATACGAGTACACTAGCCATACGAGTACACTAGCCAATTGAGTACACTATACGAGTACACTAGCCATACGAGTACACTATACGCGATTCTTACCATTCATTCGGTTTCATAACTCTCAAGAACATTTATTTACAAAATGTTTAAAAATAAATACTCGTTTAAGAATATCTTAGGAAACATATTGAATGCAAAATGAGTGCATAATTTTAATCTGAATTAAAATAGCACAATGAAATTAGATTTATCATCGAATGGTTTATATGAGGAAATATTGATACTGTATACATCACCTCGTTAAATAAAACAAAATCTCAGCTAAAGAATCATTTTTCATTGGTGAAATGCAAGTGATGACCTAATAATAAATTTAGATGCAATTATCTATCACATCTCAGTGAGTCGTGTATGATTCTATGAAATACAAATTTAACTTTTTTTGCATTTGCACGGTAAGATTATTAATGTTTTGAATAACTTCTTCTCCAGCCCAATTTAATCTATTATTGAACTAATATATACGCCATACTTTTTTGGTAAAGAGGCAAAAATTTACCTGGCAGATTTCTTAGCAAATATTTCGTATTTTTTTCCAGCGAAAGCAGCTGCGAATAAGTACCTGCAGTTGTAAAAATGTAACCTGGCATTTAAACGACCACTAGGCTAGACAAGACAAAACCTTGATAGCAGTTTCCTTTGACCATGCAGACCGAGTGTGTGTTTGTGTTTTGGGGAGTTTTGAATGTAGCTTCAACAATTATAGTCATACATACTGCTATGATATCTGCAGTGTGGCAGTTTATGGTGATGTCTAACACCAGGACATCACGCTGCAAACATCTAGCATCACGTTCCACCCAGTAACAATATCCTGACACCAGGCGGACCGTTCCTAACACTAATCTCTTAAGGGGGGAGGGGCGGGTCTGGTACTTTGTGGGTTTTTGGAGGGTGTGATTCAAGTTTTATCATGTTCGAAAAATGTGCAGAAATTAAGCAGGTATTTGATACTGTGTTATCTATGTTAGACCCCATAGGTATGTAGATGATATTTTGTAAATCCAAGTAAGAATGATTCTGTGCTAGCTTCGGCAAGCCCAGATTCATAGATATGGTAAGGCATGCTTGCAACATCGTATCGTACTAAAAATCGGATCGACGCCAAGCGACGTAAGTACTGCCATAAATTCAAATACAAAAGGAATATAGGTCCTTTATGTTTGTGTTTTGCATACACTGAACATAACCGCAGTACCGGATCAGATCAAGTGTTGGGAGATGGGGTTCCAAAACTTCAAAACAGCCCTGACTTTCCTAGAAAGGACACCAAAGCAAACCTTTTATGTGTCTGCTTGTTCAAAGTGTGCGCAAGAATAACATGATAGTCAAAATTCAAGTACGTTTGGGTGCGTGTGTGCGTGCGTGTGTGTGTGTTTTAAACCCAGGGTTTCTGGTTAGCAAGTTTGGCAGTGTGGTAGCAGATTTGTCCTTGTAACAGCTTAGCTGTTAGCTGGCAGTACGATTGCATAGATGGCAGAATGATACCGTTGTCCATGGTTGTTTAACTTCATAGATAACAACAGAAAAACATTTGCGTCAGCGAAAAGCAGAGCCGAGGACAACTAGGATACAATTCCCGGGCCTACAATAGTCAGGAGGGGCACTGCCGTCACAATTTATAATTCTTAGGGGCCTTCCTGAGAATCTTTCCTAGGGCCAACAAATCCTGTTTGCGACCTTACGAAAAAGGAGATGGTGGATCATTCCAAGGGTGTGAATTAGGAACTGTGTAATTAGAACTTGAATCTGGATTGTCCTTGCCTGTGGTTATGAATCGTACTCATTTTATAGTCACATATTACTATATGATGATATATCATTTAGGGAACGATTTCTTTGTAACTTATTCATGAAAGTCAAGTTTATTCTTTTGAACTTTATCACAGTGTATAAGACAGTTAATTATTAGAGTCCAATATAATATTATAATTTTATCCATTTGGTTGTTACCTTAATATTCACAGGAGACCCTTGCAAAGACACATGATAAATACAATGAGAATTAACCACTAATGATGAGGAATGGAACGATTTTCAATGGCATGCTAATTGAATTAATATTTCACATAGTAGATAAAAAGAAACAAAACAGTGTAAACTTTATATTTTGTAGTATTTAGACTGAGTTAAACGTGAAGAAAAGCCATATTATCAATGTAGGTGAACACGTTCAATTAACTGATGCAGACAGTTTGTACAAAAACATGTTGATGGCAGCTACTAGACAGTTTGTGTAAAAACGATTGTATAACATATTTTAGACAGTTTGTATAAAGACGATTGGATAGCAGCTACTAGACAATTTGTACAGAGACGATTGAATGGCGGCTACTAGGCAGTTTGTAATGTGCTAATAGTACAGGAGAGTCTAACAACTTCACAGTTAGGTGGCAGGGTACAGTTTTGTAAATTGGCTCCTGGCAAATTTCGTAACTTTAGGCTCAGGTGTGGCATTTTTCAGCTATTATTGTTTACTAATTAAAGATATGGATATATTTGTGAACTATGTGTTTTGGGCTTGCGTTGTTCTTGAAATTGATGTCAGACATGTACACCTTCTATAGTTACTCTGCAGTATGTTAATAGTGAAATACCAATTGCTGGCTAGGAAGAAGAGATAGCCTCCCATAGCAGTAAACATGGATTTGGGGTAAGTAGAAGATCTCAAACAACGGCTTTGATGACAACTATTTTCAACTGCATCAGCCTATTTAGTATACACTAAGCAAGATATGAGATTTACTATTATTTTTACACGAGCATCATATGCAATAAAATGTGCAAAAGAATATATTAGCTATAAAGAATTAATCTCAACTACGACATCGTCACATTAAAATAATGTCGAAAAGAAGAATTGAAGTGACACGTTTATATTACAACTACAATACTTGAGAACCATTTATGTGGGCGCCAATTCTGCACGCACTGATGTGCAGCTTGATTCTCCCCATTAGTAGCCTGAAAGACGCATTCAGACAGATCCCAAAAAAAGTCCCTTAACCCCGCCATACAAAAGATTATATTAACTATTAAGGGTTTGTATAGTATTTTATACTCCCAAGATTATCTCTTTAGGAAACAACATGCAGAAGCTACTAAATATTGTTTAACAGAACGACAGAAATTCTTCAAAACTAAATATCACGAGTATCATGAATTTATATTACATAACATCATCGAATACTGAATTTATATTACATAACATCATCGAATACGGTTTGACATCGGAAGGACCCACGATATAGTGATATCAATGTAGCAATGTAGAACAGGGCATTCATCTGCAAATCAACAAGGCAAATATGGAAGCATGCAAATGTGCATGTTTTTCGTAAGCGATTCAAAATACCAAGAACAAAAGTAGTTTATTCTACACCATCTGACTGATGTAAAAACAACGTATTAAGGGGATTGAGAAAAGTGTACCCAGAGAGCCTCCTATGTTTGATTGTAACACCCGCAATACATTCCCTGATACGAACGATTTGCAAAGATACATGCGATTTGAAGCAGCCATGCATTTGCAAGTGCAGTTTGCCAGTGTAAAAACTATATACCAAAAAATGTGAATACAAAATGGCATTTTATAATTGGTTAATCAACTAAACATTTGCACAGGTGCATGGGAAGTAATGGGCGTGGGGGTGATAAATATCATACATAGCTAAATCAGTGGCTGTTGTGCTGTCAAACGTCACGTGTTCACTACATGATAACTCTACATGGAGGCTAACATAACCGGTGGAGGAAAACCTCAGGAAAACTCCACAGGAAGCTACTGGTCAGTTGTTTCACATGCCTTCGTTGAACGAACCCTAGACTCGGACTCCCGTGGACATAGGTCAGATGCTAGTAATTGGTAAAGCCTAGGCGAGCACTTCAGACCATTCGGTTTCTTGGAACCCCACTTTCAAAGTCAACCTTTTGGTGAAGTGGTATTTCTTTTTACTATACTGCTAGTGTAAATAGAGTGCCAGTCCTGTTGAGAGCTTTGCTATTACTCAGATAGCGTTACACTGGACAACATTGAACAACGTGTACAGCTCTACTTACCTAACTGACTGACTTAATGCAGCCAGTGCTGGTTGTCAGCAGTGATCTCAAATCCACTTTACTTCATCTGCTACCTTGACTGAATGTTTCTTATTCCTGGTTTGAGCAAGAATGTAAAATATAACTGTCTAGATGACGTAAATGTCCGGCGATTACCTCAATACCACACACGGAAATCTTTACCCTCTTGCATTAATCTCCACTGCTTGGAGTCAGGACATGATGATTTAGTTCATCCGTACGTATCATATGTAGACGATATGATTAGATTATCGAGCCATGAAATTAAGTTTTCATTTCCAATATACGTTTTATTTACAAGTACACACACACACACACATATATATATATATATATATATATATATATATATATATATATATATATATATATATATATATATCGATCGAAAACATGATTGTATTTGCACTACCACTTGACGTAGAGTTCGATTTCTTCTGATTTCTGACGCGACGAGGACATCAATTATTTGAATCCTGCCCCACATACCCCACCTTTGCAGCTACTATGCCCGCTTTCACTACTTTTGAAAATGGGTGGCGATTATATGCTATTTTCTTTTGTATAGCTGGGACTAATGTACGCACATAATATATGGTGGTATATGTATGAATATGATAAACAACAACTTACTAAGCAGGAATGCTGCTGGACAACTGTAGAGTTCGTAATAAATTATTTCTTTCTAGATTATGCAACGGCTTACAATGACTTGTGGCTTGCACACCTTATGCAAGTGATAAACTACTATAAAAACATTGCTAATGTCGTTACATTATTAAAAATTATAGACAGTGCTAACGCGGAAATGAAGTAACGCTTGCATTCCGAGACCCTTCTGTTAAAGTTTTAATTATGTGTTTAAGCCATATATAGTTGAAGATGACGTTATTCGCATGTCTGTGCAACAGAATATAAAGAAATAAAATTCTGAAATCGAATTTTAATACTTAAGAAAATATTTATCTTCTCAGTTCAACAACTATCTCTGGGAAATTTCACACATCTTTGAGCAGACGATACTTAGCGTGTGCGGCGCAGCTGACGCCAATTATCTGCCATGAGAATGCGAGACGATTAATTAGTTCTAAGGGTCTGCATCTCACGCAAGCGATGCCAAATATAATGCAATTAACTCTTGAAATAAGTATCTAGTAGAACTGCTGTTTTTGACGGTTTTGTGAGGCAGAACGTATAGATTGTGGAATCATAGACCCTGAAAGGGACTCTAGGGAGCGTTGAAGCTATACTATTATTGAAAAAAAAACGTAATATTTATTTCTAATGTAGAGCGTGACCCTTCTTTGTATGTTTATAAAATTATGTGCGAAAAAGAGAAGATATTGCAACATTTTCCCCATCCCGTAATGAAGCAAAAACCCATAATTCGTCCACTTGACTTTCTTTGGTTTGATGTTTTATGGCACAGTAATACAAGTAAGTTATTTAGTGTTGAGGTAATCTGGATAAAGTGCCTTTATCGACCCGCTATTCAGTGAGATAAAGTGATAATCCGATTGTAGAATTCGAACCCGCATCCTTTAGGTCCATAGACCGGCAGACTTACTACTGAATCACATTGGCTACTGCCTCCATTATTCGTCTCTTACGACATGCATGAGAGATCACCATGCCTTCTACAACCTCTTCCTTGCAGGTGGTCCGTCCATTTAAAAAGGCATTTTTAATATGTGCGTTAGGCCATTTTGTTCTTGCATACATGACAATATGAAATATATTTATCAGAGTTATTCATAGTTTCTGAAACAAACGTGGGTCATGAAAGGTATGAAGAAAATTATTTTCTGTGTTTTTTTCTTCAAATAATTAATATTAATAGAATATATTTGTCTGTATATTGACACTATGGATACCAGACAGCAGGATTTTTTTCGGCATTTTCTGTTTCAATAGAAATGACAAGTCTCTTTCCACACTCGAATAGGTTCGACACGAATCGGAAAGAGACGAGAATGTGACGAATGTGTAAAAGATAGACAATATACTTATCATTTCAACACGATTCTAAACATTTTTTACTGTGAATATTGCAAAAGAAATATTCACTGTATAAGACATATAATGATTACATATGACCTTTCATATAAATCATAAAAATAAATGTCAGTTGTGAAATATGATACCACAATTAACATTGTTTGTAAGCAGAAGTGAAAGTTACTGATATCAAAGCCTCTATAGATATCCAATGTTAAGCCACACCTATTCTGGGCGACTTGAATACCGACACCAACTGGTACAGTGCACGCGGTTCTGACGTTGCTTTTTGGTTATATAACTTTCCTTCCTTTCTTCGGTTTCTAAAATTTGATATTTACTCATTTACTGATGAAACGGCCAAGCTTCAAGTTTTCAGAGACATAGTTCATCCAGCTCCAAGTTTCCATTATAAATATAAAGATATAGTACTGTCTAACTTGTCTATAAATGTCTACAATGTTTATTCTTTCTTTGTTAAAGCAATTCATCATCTAAATTGCAAATGAAGCCTGAAAAATATCGCTACAGCTATAAAATGTATTTTTATAGCATACAGTGCAAGGGGTACATTTATTTACCAGTTAGATTTATTAGATGCTTTATGGGGGTATTATCAACTGTTTTGATCTGTATAATTATAAAGTTTAAGTAAAAATGATCACCAATAATAACAGCCTGCAAAATTTGGTTCTTGTGAATCTTTAAGGTTAATAATCATAGAAGGAAACAACACAACAAAGAAAATGACACATGTATCAAATAAAACAGTTTGTTTTCCTTTCTTTGGTCTTTGTTCTTGGAGTTCAGATCAAACAGTATCTGAATAAACAATAAACCATTCAATTAGTATCAAGAGACAATAAGCCAATCAGATGGTAACAACAGGCAATGAGCCATTCAATTAGTATCAAGAGACAATCAGATCGTAACAACAGGCAATAAGCCATTCAATTAGCATCACGAGACAATAAGCCATTCAATTAGTATCAAGAGACAATAAGCCATTCAATTAGTATCAAGAGACAATAAGCCATTCAATTAGTATCAAGAGACAATAAGCCATTCAATTAGTATCAAGAGACAATAAGCCAATCAGATCGTACCAGCAGGCAATAAGCCATTCAATTAGCATCAAGAGACAATAAGCCATTCAATTAGTACCAGCAGGCAATAAGGCAATCAGATCGTACCAGCAGGCAATAAGCCAATAAGATGGTAAAAACAGGCAATAAGCCAGTCAGATTGTACCAGCAGGCAATAAGCCAGTCAGATGGTAACAACAGGCAATAAGCCAATCAGATTGTACCAACAGGCAATAAGCCAATCAGATGGTACCAACAGGCAATAAGCCAATCCGATGGTACCAACAGGCAATAAGGCAATCAGATGGTACCAGCAGGCAATAAGCCAATCCGATGGTACCAGCAGGCAATAAGCCAGTCAGATGGTACCAGCAGGCAATAAGCCAGTCAGATGGTACCAACAGGCAATAAGGCAGTCAGATGGTACCAACAGGCAATAAGGCAATCAGATGGTACCAGCAGGCAATAAGCCAGTCAGATGGTACCAGCAGGCAATAAGCCAGTCAGATGGTACCAACAGGCAATAAGCCAATCAGATGGTACCGGCAGGCAATAAGCCAATTAGATGGTACCAACAGGCAATAAGGCAATCAGATGGTACCAACAGGCAATAAGGCAATCAGATGGCAACAAGAGACATTAAAACACTCTTATGGTACCAAAAGATAATGTAATCAGATAGTACTAAAAGCGAAATGTTATTAAAAGCAAATCTATAAAAGAACGGAGGTCAGAGGGATAGAAAGATAGAGATAACAGCTCATGCTCTGCTGACCTATGAATTGGTTGTCCACCTATTTTAAGTAGGCTCTCAGATAAAGCCTTGAATTCCGAGTTAGGGCTGTTATCATTAGCAGCGATACAATCTTTATTATGTTTTTCCCTTATAACGGTATAAAATCTGCAATTTTGCGGGGCAAACGAAAGGTCAACAGACGATAACCTCTCATCGGGGCCTATCTGATATATTTATTCATAAGTAGGTCTCTAATCTATTCAGATTGCCAAAAGCGTAAATGAAATAGAACTTTGATACCGAGATACCCCAATATTCTCATGGCATTGTGATAAACATTGAACACAGTAAGGAGTTACTGACCAAATGTATTGGTGTATGCATTAAGGCAATTTACTTTTGTTTGTTTCTTCTTTTAGTATTATAGCTCACAATAGTCCATCAACAGTGTTATAGTTTATCATGCGACACAACCTTTTCACGATACAAAAACTCCCGTCAAATTTTATCAATCGCAAGTAAATATGATGGCTTAATATGTTCATTGTATCACAAGAACATGTTTAATAAACCAAAGATTTTTTTTTTAACATTATGATTGGACAATTCTCTTTTCTCGACTCGAAACATTAACTTACGCCTCATCCTAGTGATCAATAAGTGGTGCGAATTGTTGTAACTTTACGGTTGATATAAAGTACATAAAACGTTTAGAGTTTATAATTTATTTACAAGACGATTTCATTTGCTTTAATTGTCCTATCTGATATCATCACATCGTGACGTTTTTATATCACCGTTTAGTAAAAGAAAAGTTTTGTATCCAGGTATTTTGAACTTGTTCTTCGTTCGGCGGTGGTGAAAACTCGGACCTTATCCGTCGCGGGTTAATTTTACCCCCTTCACAGCTTTGTTTGGGGTGGTTGTTCGCCGTTTGGTCATCGTGGTCTAGAGTTGATCGCCGACGGGGTAATTTGCCAGGGACGATTAAATATCGATCAAAATTGGGAAATGTCGGGTGAAATAGATAAGGAACTGAGCAGGTATATAGAACAGATAAACGAGCCTCCGTTAAAAATAGACAAAATTGAATCACAATCTCTAATAATGCAGTTCAAAACAACAACAACAACAACAATAATAATAATAATAATAATAATAATAATAATAATAATAATAATAATAATAATAATAATACAATACGATAGAAAGATATACTTCTTTCTTTTGACTTAGCTTTTTGCATGAATTTCCACATACAAGAAATAATGATACCAATAGCTGATCTGTTACGTGATAGAATTTAATCACTTATATCACATTGAATATATCGAGGTCATTACCTTGTACAGTTTTTGTAACATTATAGTCTTGTTTCGGTCCGAATTCCACCGTGACTATCCCTTTCGAACCCCTGCTCTGATAAGTCCATGTCTTCTTTACTTTAATTTTCCAAATTTGCAGGTGCCCCGGCTTTCAACTTTGTGTCCACTTTCGATCCTTAAGACTTATTACTTAGAGCGTAGACCTCAGAGCTATCCCGGTCCTTCCAAAATAACAACATAAATAGCCTAAATATTCTGTCACTTTATACTGGAGGAATAAATAAATACCTTCAGCCTCTCGTTAAGTCAGATAAATTCTCTCATAAATTCAAACAGATTCTACGGCCCCGACAGAACGTTAACAATCTCGTTTCACAAAATTAGTGGTCAACTAAATGGCTATTCTAGACCTTAGTTCCAGGCTAATCGCAATTACACAAATGAATATAATTCCTTGCTGTTGTTTTATTATACATGAACTCCTATATAGGTCGAATAATTCATACGCATTCTCGCATTTCAACTGAAAAATGACTTAAAGTTCTAAATACATAATTTTCACTAATAAACGAACTATAAATTCAACAAGTCGTCAAAGTTTGTATAAAGAAAACTATCGTTGTACGGACTCTGATAAACAAATTCAACACATGTATACCATATCAAAAAATTAAATCTACGAACTTAACAAATAAATTCATGCAGATTCATTGGAAGAAATCCTACATTCATCATAATAATATGAATGAATTACATAAGGTTTTTGCAAAATACATTCCTTTTTATTTCAAGCTCTTACTTCCAGAACGTGTCTGTCAATTTTTCCAGATAATTCCTTTCCCTGGATAAATTTTAACGAGCGATTAACTCATTAAACCCCTCGGAGCCTTATCTTTGTATATTGCCCGCTCGTAGGGAAAAGAGTAGACTAATTTTTAAAATTTCTATTTGCACATTTAAACTGAAGAGTTTTCATTATGAAACCACGCCCCCTTCATAGCGTAACCAATCAGAAATACAAAAACTCCCGCTTTCCCAATCATCGAAACACTGCAATACGTCTATCAACAAATGACTGCCAACTGGTTCCTGGACGATGTATCGACTGTCAGCTTCCATGCGAACCATAACTTGAACTCCGTTCCGGTAAGTTTAAACAAACTAAGCCCTTAATTATAAATCAATAACTCCTGACTTTGGCTGAACCAATCCGAACATTATGGCGTTTAAAATGCGACCATTTCCCATAATCTCGTTTATTGGTACATGTGTTTAACTAAATGTTCTACCACAATTAACAAGAACAAAAACAAAGATTGACCTAAAAAAAAATTGGTCCTTTACAGTATCCTTGATAATATAATCATTACTTTGCAGCACTGATATTAGTATTCATGTTCTAAAATTAAATGTATTATTAAAGTCCTTGCTTTAAAAAAATTCAGACAGCTCATTCAGATTAATTATGAATAGTGACTCGAATTTTCTGCAAAAATCGTGATACGTATTCTGGCAAAGGCCATCGAAATTGGCGGCTTTTTAGGAAAAACTTTAAACAATAGTTCAGTACGTCACGCAAATCTCGTCTTTAAATTGCAAGCCACTATTTGGGAACGTGTACAGTTTATTATCTTAGCTGGTGCACCTTGCACTTTTCAGTGACACGCCCAATTTATCTGTGGTTGAAACCTACAAGAAAACGTGCATTTACAATCAGCAAACAAGATAAGCAGAAGTATGCACTGAGGAGACCACCTGTGAAGGCCGAGAAAACACACGTGGTTACAGGATCCATTTAATTCCTCTTTACGTAACATAATAAGCATACAAGTTTTACAGTTTATCCCAACTAACTGCATATCGGTAGACTGCCCTCCTTTTAGACGGAAGTACTAATTCATGTTACGAATTATTATGTAAGCAGGAAAGACCTGGTTGGAACGGTTAACCGTCTGTACTGGTTTTGTTTATTGCCTCAGATACTCCATCAGTGTTGGGTAAATATAAGGTCTCTAGTAATCGCACCTGGTCGACAAATAGACCAACGCAGAATATAACCGTACATATGCATCGGTATACGATCGAAAATTATATTCGGTGGTCCGAATTTTGCATCAGACACAAAATTGCAGGAAAATGTTGATTCCGAGCGTGTAATGTTCATATCCTACAATGAAGCATAATGAATTATTTCTTTTCTCACATTTTCTGAACGAAATATTAGGCTCTGCTCTCGTCCATCAGATTAACAGAGACAGAAAAGTATAATGAAATGGTCCTCGATTCAGCTATGGTTCAAAATTGATTTATCCTTTAGAAATAACTGTGAGAATTGTAACTGTTTAAAAATAACTATTACAACAATGGCCTCTACTCAAAATTGGAAGAAAGACGCAGTACATATGATATAGCTAGGTCGATCAGTGTGAAACGGCATGTTTGAGGACTTAACCACAGTTTTATTTACGTAAATGTGTTGCAATTAACGTTTATCTTGATTATTGTGAAAGAATGTTCAAGTAATGATATAAATCGGAAAGGTTTTGCTAGTGGGTGTGCACTGTACACTCAGTAAAACGACGTGATAAACGTCACGAGCTAGGTGGGATGTAACTTTTCTGCACCCGTGTTCGACATTGGAAAATATCAGTATTCGGATATGAAAAGGAAATATGTTCGGTTTAATAATGTAACAATTGCTGGATTTTATATATATATATATATATATATATATATATATATATATATATATATATATATATATATATATATATATATATATATATATATATATATATATATATATATAAACATATTTGATGATGGAATCTACATGATATTTGGGTTTTTTCACGGAATGAGAAGGGTGTGATGGGGCGTATAGATAATTTTATGATATCTCAAGGTTTAAAAATGTAATGCTGCACTGTGCTAATGAAATTGCATACAATTATATTCCCATATCAGATGTTTTACAAGTATTACATATCTGCAGTAAACGGTATTCAAATGTTCTTTCTTCGATATCGTTTAAAGCAAAATAAGAAATAAGATTCCAGGTTTCTACTGACTCCAGATATTGCATAATTTTTTACTTATGTCAACATGTCTTCTTAAATAAATATTGTTTAAACTATATTAATAAACACAAATACCCCACCGGGTGATTTCATGTTTCTTTTGAAAATCACCCCATGTTCCCGACACCATACAATGTAACCATATCATAATTAGGATGGAAAACTATTGTTCAGTTTCAGACAGATCATTGCTGTTCTAATATTCCTATCCCACTCATGACCCTGCCGATATACGATATATATATATATATATATATATATATATATATATATATATATATATATATATATAGATAGATAGATAGATAGATAGATAGATAGATAGATAGATAGATAGATAGATAGATAGATAGATAGATATGAAACAGTCTAATATGAGTTTGGAAGTCCAGAGCAAAGGAAATGGTTGCCAAGAAGAACTAATTAGCGCACGCGGGTTTAAACCCAGTGCGGACACAAAACAGATGCGATGATAATCACTTTCCGGAAGAGAAGGATGGTGTAAAGCTATGCCACGTAATCTAACATGATAGGACACGTGCGTATATTGCTATCTTGTGTATGCAAAATCAAACCGTAAAAGTTACAAGGAGCGCATTATTTACGTCGTCCAAATTGGTCCCGTTTATAAGGGAAAGTATATGCAATAACTAAGTTAGAATAATCGTTGGTCCAGGCCACGTTTTATAAAGAAAGGATATGATCGTATTTTCTTGATTGTGTTCAATACTGCTGCATGTAAAAGTATCATAGGTTTGGGTCAGTGATTATGATATCAAATGTTTTGAAAATCAATCTAAACTTGCTTTGTTTGTTTTTGCTCAGAACTTAACTCTTAAACCCTCTCCATCACCACCTATTTACCATTTTCACTTCCTCTTTTAAGTTTGCTGCTTCTAAATCGACTCTTGGCGACTTTGGCAAGATATAAAGTTTTGGGCTTGAACATAATGCAATCCTGGTCAAAGGCTATAAATAAACAAATCCTTTGATGTCATGTGAAAAGTTAGCACCCCTTTCTTCAGAAGCTGGGGAAACTATCAACAAAAGTGAAACAAGCCGTGCCGTATCTGTCAGATGGATCATATGTTGGTATAGGAAGTAGGTCGTTTCCTTCTATCTAGAAATTGGGCTGGGGCGTATTTTCAATGTAGATGTGACGTAATAGGCCGCTGTTTAAGGTAGACGATGAAAAAGCTCAAACCTTTTTGTGTTGCTTGGGTCAACTAGTGTCAGACGTTAAAATCTTTTACCTACTATCCTTTTACTTCATATAGCCATTTAAAATAGAGTAACGTACCACCGAATAACACTCGGACGACCATCGTGTGAATCTAATCCGGCGAATTAACCTTATTTTCATCGTCTTGGTCCCAATGTCTTCTACAGGACTCCATCAGGCGGAAGTAGCCGATTTCACCAGATTCTGCTTGCAATAAATAAGCGTTATGGTCTAATACTTGTGCCGATCACGGAGCATAGACCGTGTTATCTTTGAATACTACTGAATCAACATCCGTCTCGGCTGTAATATCGAAAGCGTGATGACGTCATCAACTGTCATTTCTACTATACTAACTTAAACTAGATAATAATATTTAGGAACTTTATAAAATTATCATATAATAGAATCTGAAATAAAAGGTAAGTTAAACATTTTATTTTGTGAAATTATTTTCAAAGTGTTATTCATTTTGTGGCAAAATCGGCTACTTCCGCCTGATCCAGTCCGGTAGAAAGACTTTGTGACTGTAATGGTGAAAATAAAGGCTAATTTGCCGGATTAGATTCATGCGATGGCCGTCCGACAGTTATCCAATGCTACGTAACGGTATTTTGAATGGAAATGTGTAGCTTTTCATTTTTTTCGCGATTCTGAAGCGATAAATGACCTGTGACAAAAGTCGAATCTAGCGGAGGGCTGGGGTTACGCTTGCAATGTTAATTTATAGTAGTGATAAGGTGATTTAGTGTTGTCAGAGATTTCATCGTACTTTAAGGATAAAACGTCAGACTCCTGTGGTTATTACATATTGTATATTTTTGTAGGAGTTCAGTCTCGTTGTTTGTTGTTTCATTAAGATCGAGGTATATCCTTTTTTTAATGAGCAGTTTCTATATTACCTGGATATGCTTATTAGTTTTTATTATTATTATCATGGGGTACATCAGATAAAGTTTGTTTAGCTTTGTTTTGTTTTCTGTCTACATTTGAAGAAAAAAAAACAAAACAAGTAAAGCTGAAAAAGTAAGAAAATCACAAATTTTCCTCGTCATTTAGGGCTCAAATTATAAATTATTTAGCATAGGAACTTGAATATTACGAGGGAATTAATCATGAATGGCAAATTTTTCGTTCCTTTTTTACAATTTGTTTGGACTAAATGTTGATGTATGACAATTTGTCGATTAGTATACTTCAGTCAGAAAACAAGGTGGCGGTTTAGTACTCCAAATAAAATTGCACCGATTTCCATGTTCATCTAGGCATTGTCATTAAAACATAGCACAATCATATAGAATTTTCCATTTATTTCGAGAAAATGTTTAAGAAGAATTTTCATGGTGTATAATTAACTGTATACTTTTTAAACCTACAAAACATCATGTCCCGAATTTACTGATACTGTTGGCTTTGAAATCTTGTGTAAATGGTGTTATCCATAAAGCAATGACCACAACGTATAATTTACTCTCTGATGTTATAAATAATTTCAGAACCAGTGCATTCCCGTAGCTATGGCTTTTTTTCTAACATATAACTGTATGTATGTATGTATGTATGTATGTATGTATGTATGTATGTATGTATGTATGTATGTATGTATGTATGTATGTATGTATGTATGTATGTATGTATGTATGTATTTATGTATGTATGTATGTATGTATGTATGTATACAAAATATTACCCTTCCATCCAATAAAAAAGCGACTGATAAAAAATGAAAGGCTGGTAAATGTCCTCTTAACCTTAAAATGCCGTACGGCTATTTGATTGATTTTAAGGCCCGCATTCTCGTGATTAAGGCTCTTTGCTTCCTTTTTGTGTCTTCTTCTTATTTTGTACCAAGGCACGTGTAGCCATGGAGACATGCATGTACTTCATGTTTCTAATGGATACATGTTAAATAAAGAAGCAGTTTGAACCAGGAAGAGTCTGCTATAAAGAACATATGGCCGCTAGCTAATACAATGTCTTATTTCTAGATTTTTGTTTGAATCAGCACTGATCTAACGGAAGATAAGAGAGAGAGAGAGAGAGAGAGAGAGAGAGAGAGAGAGAGAGAGAGAGAGAGAGAGAGAGAGAGAGAGAGAGAGAGAGAGAGAGAGAGAGAGAGAGAGAGATGATGATGATGATGATGATGATGATGATGATGTATCATACAAATGTTTTTAGTTTTCATTTTAATTTTGCATTCAGTAAAAAGATTGCAGATGTAAATATGTTTGGTTTGCTTTCAGTCTTTCAGTATGAGGATTTAAGCCTGACTCAACTTTTAAAGAGTAACTATTATTTTGAAAGCATTCGATTGTTGAATCACTGAACCAAGCCGATAGCAATTTAACATGCACCAATGCTAGCAAAGATAAAATAACGCAACTGAACATAAGGAAGAAAATATGATCCTTTCCTTTCTTCATAAAAGGTGGACTGGACCAATGATTAATCTGACATAATTATTGTATACATTTTCCTTATAAACATCGACGATATAAATAATGCAGTTCTTTGTGAAATGAAATACATTAGTGTTATTATCTTAACCAATTACCTGTATACAAATTTATATTTAGTTTAAAAAAAACGTTAAAAAAACCATATACTGATTATTTGATAAAATAATACAAATACATTGCTGATACAACTATCCACATAATTCATGTGCATTTCTGTAGACTCGAGCAAACATGTATGGACTAACGCTTCCCAATCCTATGCCCAATATACGTGTAGAGCTGGGGAAAAATACAAGGATCTCTAGAAGATTCACCTTTTACGTGAAATTTATAAGGAAATGCATGAAATGTTCAAAATAAAAAGGACTAGGTTATTGATTTAATAGATCTCTGGTAGCACATCAGCACTTTAAAGACTCTTTAATGCTGAGGAATATGGAGTAAAGTTCCCAAGAGACCCATCAGTTCAGCCGATCCGAATTGATCTAGGTAGGAATCATAACACCCCCATGAAATAATTTCTATATTTCGTTTTGAACGCCTTCTGTCGCTTAACCTGAATGAAAATGTTAGATATTGTGATGAATTCGGTCTTTAAGAAAATGAATGGTAGTTGACATTGTGACAAAAGAACTGACATGTGTATGATTTGTGTGCACTATAAATTTTTTGAACATGTCTATTTTAATTCTGCAAATGTGGAAGAACCCTATAGAACTATCACGTATCCATGGCCATGACGAATTATTTACATGTCATACATAAACAATACGACGTCTAACAGACATGTTACTGATTATAATGTGTTGACATAAGAATGTAGACATGATAAATCAATACATATGTGTTATTGTACTAATGTGGGCTTAATATAACGACCTGTATACATTGTCGTCATGTTTACATAATCATGTCAAACACATTTCAAAACGCAACTTGTTGACGTAGAAGACGTCATCTTGATCACGTAAACTATAGAAATGTATCGTTATGATGACGGCAGTCTAATACGTTTACAAAAACGATTTTTAAACAAGTTTGCATCGTCTGTATTTATATATAGTTTGACAGATTACATTGCGTTTTGAGTATTATCGAATTAGAGAAAAATGTTCTTGTTTCGAGCGTTGTAAACAGTTTAAGGCGTAAATGCCAGTCTGCCATTATGAAACGTGTATAACATGTTGCTAATTGATGATACAGCAGCTTGAAGAACTTGATATAAATTATAGTCCGAACCAGGCAGATTGCCATCTAATTTGATATTATGTAAGATAATTATTCAAAAAGTAGCTACAGAGCTGACGCTATACGTGGTCAGACCACTGGAATATTGTTGTAACTGGAAGAGGGGTTTATCATGATATTTTACGATCGGGAAAAGCGTTTAAAATATTTGTAAATTTTTTTATAGGTGAATTGGACGTAATCAATCTATTTTTTAAAGTCTGTAACTGTTGAAATTTTGGTAGAAACTTACTTAATTTTTAATGTCATTCTGAAATAATCTGAATTTAGAGGGTACCAAATTGCCTGTATGGCTGCCTCGAAAATCCGTTTGAACCTTGATTATGCATGTAGTATCATGAATGCAGATATATATAACTGACTGACTCAAAACATTTAAGCGAACTTTCTCTTTAGTAGAGTGTGACCTTTGTGTGACTGCATTGTAACTGATGGGCGTAAATTAGAGATGATGATAGACTTGTTTTGTGGTTTTCATATATTTAAGGCCATTTGTAACACCTGATAAGCGATATATGGCGGCCAGTACATCTTGTGGGGGTAGAACTCTGAAAAAGTCACGGAAAAACCATCAATCCACGGGCAGCTACTGGCAAGCTTGTTCACGTAACCACACTGGCTGAGCCCAAGACTCAGCCCTCTGCGGACAGAGGTGAGATGATAGTGAATGGTAAAAGTGAGCGCCTAATACAAGTTGGCCACCACCCAATGCCCCTGATAAATATATAGATAACCAGCCAGTGAAATCCCATTTAACTTTCTGCAAATATCATTGACATCAGCAAGAACGCTCCAATTTGTTTAGATGAGCACTTATATTGCAAATCAGGTGGATTTTGAATGCGGTTTTGGTTTAGAAATGTAAAGTGAGTTTTTAGGGGATAGATCTGGAGAATTTTTAGGTGTATTGCGGGATTATTGAAGGCGTAAATTTTGCTCGTCAGTTAGTGTGTAAATTTATGGAATAAACAATAGCAGCAAAATTGCTTTCTCCATTTATACGTTTGGGATGAACCCCCCAACCCCATGACAAGTTTCATCAAGGCTTGGAAAATATGAGATATGTCTAAAATGTATAAATACCAAAGTCACTACATTTAAACTGTCAGGTGGCATTAGGTTAGATGTTCTAATAACCAATAACAATATGTACTCTAAATTGCTCCAGCAGTTTTTCCTATTTCTCTTTCAAGATAAAAGATCCTTGACGAAACGACGACAATGGAACGGCAACCACATGTTATTGTACATATTTAAGCACGTAACCGGAACCGGAACATAAAACCTACCGAAAAAGCACGATATTTGTTATTTAGGCACATTGTCCATGCATCATGGAAACTGCTTTGAGAAGCATTAATCGTATAGACAGAAGTTATAAGAATGATGAACACTTAAAAAAGCTATGTAAATATTGGCTAATAGCGATGGCAGCTGATATAAATGAAGGAAATCCTATATTTGTCGTATATTTTGAAACTTAATTTACCAAAAACTGAATGTGCTGACGGCCTTCTTTTCCAGGAACATAATTGATCGGTCCTTAATTACTAGATTAAAGCCCACTTCTGCATTGTAGATTAGGACTCCATAAACATGCTACGTCTTCCACGTAATTCCATCAGGGGAACAGAAGCTGTGTTGTTCACACTGCCCTCGGGCTACTTACTGATCATTGAATACATCCACACTCTAGAACACAGAAAGCAAACTTTTCTGAAGCACGCTATTGCGGTAAGTTGACTTTCACGCTGAATTTTTGAAAATTACGGCCTATGTGTTTCGCAATCAGTGGTTTTAAACTGATTTAAAGTGTACTTTTCTTTACCGTGATCTTGTAAACTATGTGGTTGTCATGTGTTTGACCACAACCATATCTTAAATATTTTCTCATATGGTACATCAGCACAATTTGGATATTTAATGCCCAGCTAAGAAGAATACAGTGCCTTGACCGATGGACACACCACGGTAGCAGACCCAGGCTGATCTAATTGTAAGATTCGAATCCCCCATCATTTGGGTCGCGAGATCAGCAAGATATTCCACGTAGCCAATTCGATTCCTGCCTCCTCCATTAGTTGTCTCGTACGACCTGCTAGAGAGTGTATCATTCGTATTCTTGTTAGTTTAGCAATACATGTGCATGATAAATGTCAATTACCAATTCTCTGCTCGAATATTTAGTCGCACAGATAAAGTGCGTATCCAGCTACAAGTTTACTTTTATTGGTATTCTTTGTTGGGACGAAATCCTTCTCTTTCACTGAATCTATGTAAAAAGTATTTTGCAAGTTTTGTTAAATCAAATTGATTGTGGCGTGCTTATCGTGTGATTTTCTATGGAAATAAAGACTACCCATGCTGCATACACAGTTTACGTTCCACAGTTATAATATATTATACATTGTTCGTCTTCATAAAATCACAATATTATGTATATATGATAAATGTATGATCTAGCGTTTGGCCTATTTTAGTTCAACATTTTGATATAAGAAAAGGCTGATTGGATGAAAACTGTTTAACAATTGTTATTTTCAAAAGAACTAATTTCATTAGATCCGTACTCTTACCTGTTTCAGGCAGGAGCTGTGAGGAATTGTGGTACTGGACCTTAGATATGGAAAACATACCCAAACAATTCACACAATAAAAGCTGGTCTTGACGTTATTTCAGTTTATTACGTAATATTGATATTAATCTGTGTAACTTTTTTCAGTTGGCACAAGGAAGACGTAATTAGTTCAACTTCTTTTTATAGTCATCTTCTTTATGGGTATAGAGGGATTGGATGGAGGATGTTTGACCTTATTTGTATTGTAAGGTTGAAGATCCAAGTCGTGCTGTGAAGATTAAAGTACAGTACCTGTGTGCAACGTTGAATTGTTGCGAAGTTCACGAATAGCATCCAGCGTTAATGGGTTTAACGTTTAAAGGACTATAAACTCGGTACTAAGTCTATCACCTTGAGTGAGTTGATAATGTCTTTTTGATCTGTAGGACGGCATGAATTGTCGTATATACAATGGATATTGTCTGTCGTTTCATCTCGATAAAGAACAAGATTCCCGGAAACAGACTAATGCAAAGTCAGTCAAACCAGTAAGGCATCTCATAAAAGTATCGTTGAACATCTCATAAATTGGACAATTCATATGGTTCAATTCGAAGTACAATCTACGAATTCTTGGAGAGAACCGTTTCTGAAAGTTTTTCTTCTCTCAAAGTATCACTCACTAATTTAAATTCTTTATATATTTCCTTCATTTTTTTAACATTTCTGAAAATAAAATCAAGCGCATTAGTTATATGTTCAGGCTCACCAAGACAATATTATAAAAGTTAGAAGCTAAATTGGACGCATGGTTATCACGCATATTTTGCAAATAGTTGTACTTTGGAAAGACATAAGGAAATTTAATGGATTGACCTTTCCTGGACAGGATAAATCATATCTGCTTGCGTTCGTATCCTAAGCAAAGACCAAAAAGATGAATCCAAAACTGGTTTTAGTTTCCTTGACTTAATGCTGCATTCAGTCGAGTGCAAGGATCATTCGTCATTGGTTAGCAGATCTCCAGGAAAAACAAAAATTAACAAATCTTGTTAGTGAGGAAAATTGGATACAGTAACTGTTAATTGGCTCAATTAGTGTAGTGATACATTAAGCCTAAAATCCCAGATTGTCCAAATACTGATTACTAACTTTAGCTCAATAGTAGAATGGCTCGTGGTATGACGCGTATGATGGGTCCTTAGGATTAATTAGTTTTAATTTCATCCAGATTTGCCTGATGTGAAGGAGTGGGGAGTACAAGACTCCATGCTGACTTCTTTTCATTATGCTGGCTTTACAGTGGCTACTTCCGACGATGGATGAGGAAAACTGGTCATCGTTCATTTCATTTTATTTGTGTTCCTTGAGCAATCGAGAAGAGAAATTTCTTCTAGAGATTTGCATCGTCTTCAAACTTTTATATTTATGTTATCTCATTTGTGGACACATTGGAGTAGAAATTTGTGTCAGATCCTTGACCATCTCCATAATATGTCATTATGCATTGAAAATTGGTAAAATCAGAAATAAGGTATTGCTCCTTACTTTTTTCATCTTCGTTATGGTCTGTAGCTTTCGTCTTTCAAATTAAAATGCCGCATCAAACATATAATACGTTTTTCCTCCTGTTCTAATATTTAACAAATGCTTACGAAGTAATTCAGAAATATATCTAAGCAATATGTGAAAACAGATGATTCTATCCATGTGTATACACATGTGCAGATTGTATGCCTGGAAAGGTGAACTGCTTATGAAACTGACACGCATTCGTGCTAAGGAAAACCCGTCCTTTTCCATTATCATATGCTTTTACGTTTCTTAGTATCTTTACTATACTGCCCACACAGATGAAAAACGTTCTGCAAACGTCGGCATATATAATTGAAAATGAATCCCAACAAAAAACACACTTCGGTTCTTGCTAGCATTTTACAATCCAAGAAATGAAATGCATTGTATCTTGTTTTCCCATGGGTTCTTTATGACTTCTCCTTTGTCAGTTCCATAGAGTCTTACTCCAGCGATTAAAAACATTTTAAAAAGGTGAGGGATCATATATTCATAAGTTTAATTTTAATTTTACGTCATCCGTTGCATTGAACCAATCATAACCCGCTATTTAGATTCGCTTGTTCCAAAAAACGGTTTTGTATTCTGTACTTTATCTTTATACAGTACTTTTTCTTGTTTTGTTTCTGGTTAAATGTTTATTAATAAAATCTTGTTTTATATGACAAAATATCATTTGTAAAATATTAACGTTTATTCCAACTTTTGTATGAAATCAATTGTAAGAAAATATTGTTTATAGCACTTGAAAATGAAATAGGTATGAAGGGTAAGACCACAGGTTTAAAAATACATGTACCAAAAGCAGAGCTTTAGCCAGTGGATTATGTGGCTATGATCACATCAGATAATGGAATTGTATAGAAACGTGTATGTACGTGTCTACAGTAACGAAACTTAACCTCAGAGTACACATAAACTCAATCGAAAAAGATCTTTAATGTTCGAAGAAATTTCAGTAATAAATATAATTATTGAAGTCTATGAGAACAAAGGAAGATAGTGCAATTCACATTCAAATACGTGTATTAAGTTCATTACACTTTTTCAGGGAAAATCGCAGTGACATATCCATGTGCATGACTCTAAGATCACGATAATCAACGACTATCATAGTCGCCTGCCCCCCCCCTCCTATCCGGGTTGTAATGTACCGTAGCAATATCATTGGAATTCTGTCAGGCAAGACCAGTAATTTTTTTGTCAAGCTGCAAACCTAGATTAATTAGTTACATCAAGGAGTTATAGTACTTGACATTTTTGACACTGAGTTCGCTGTAGGCTGCTTAAAAGCCATCCGCAGAATACTAACAGCTTTTGGGTGATTATTAACACTTGAATGCCTGACTGAGAAAGAAACAGGTACTTCAAGGCTAAAGTCTAAGTCGTTGAAAGCAATGAATATGTGTAATATTGAACTTAATGTAGAAACATTATCTCAGTAGAAAAATCATTCCGTTTGAAAGTCCAAGACTTGTAAGAGACATTTTTGCAATACAACGGAAAAGTTTGATAATGAAGTTCTGTTTTGATAACACTGAGATGAATTAAAAGAAGCCGTGGCATATCAGTGGTTAACTTGCCGAACTCGCGTCGGAAAGGGTACGGATTCGAACCAACAATCTGCCTGGGTTAGCAGCTATCTTTGGGGAAGGCAGTTTAGTCGATTTGCCTTGCAATTATATAACGTAATTTACTTGTGTCGATGTGCGTTAATATAAAAAACGACCCAGACTCGTTTGGATTAGCCCAGCTTAGTGAAAGATGATACATAATTTGCACACTGGTGAGAAAGAATTTTCTTTGGATAAATACAACCTAGTCTTCCGCATGTAAGGTGTAAAGTTACAAACAGCATTACGTCTTCGCCGACATTTATTACCACACCTGGTGTTATATTGTCGCGTATATGTTGTAAAATTTGAAGAGGAAAACATTGCACAAGTACAATCTGGTCGAACGTTATAATTTGACGTAATTTTAACGAGATTTCCTGTTAGAATTGTATTTCGCAAAGACGATGAAATAATTTCCGGAGAGAGATGTTTATTTATAAGGTAATTGAACCAGGAATGACCCGGACACCATATGCGTGCAAATAAAGTCCAACAACGGATTTAAACAGTTAAGCAAAGGAAAGAAGGAAATTATACCTTTCATAACTGGAACCAAGAGCAATGACCTAAGTTACACATGCGCGCAAATAAATTTGCATCGTCACATATTTAATCATATCATCGGTACTGTGAAAGATTATTATTATTATTATTATTATTATTATTATTATTATTATTATTATTATTATTATTATTATTATTATTATTAATATAGCCTGTTCGTATATGAATCTGTATTCAACAAGACTAATTTCCTTGAATTATAAGAGGTCAACCATTACTTATCATTCAATGCAATCAACGCATAATGATTGGTGTTTTTCATACTACTCATTGAAGTGAAAATCTCGGTCATTGGCATTACGCCTAATTCAACTTTAAAAAAAAATAGTCGCGTGCCAAAGTTAATCTGTACAATGATATGGAAATGATAACACTGTTTTGCAGCACTTTCAGAGCGCCATGGAAACATTTTATACGCTTGATTCGTCATATTTAGGACCAAAATTTGATGACTATCTAAATATAAATGAAGATATTTTGTACCCAAGTTAAATGTGGAATTTCGTCTCACGGGTGTACAATGAAATCCAAAGAGCTGATAGCTGAAAACAAAACTTGTGAAGACCAATTTTCTAGTCTTTTTGACCTCTGAGCAACTTAATGTTTAGTTGAACCACACATGTAGTCGAGATTTTAATTGTATAGTGAGTTGTATTGTCTCCCACTTTTCGTCTTGTTCTTTCTCCAACAATTTCTCATCCGTTTTCTCATCACTAACACAGTCCTAGACTCACCACAAGGAATGAACCGAGGTTATGAGATCTGCATACCAACCTATAACATATCCCAAATATTAAAGTCTCAATCTAACGGCATTGGGGCCTGAGCAAGTTGGTCTTACGTTATCTTATAGCTGTTAACTTTGTGCAACCTTTGTCAAACTCTTTTATTTTGTATTTCATGTTATTAATTTTCTTGAAATAATTTGATTGGTTAGATATTACAGTAGATGAATGGTTGGCGTTCATATGGCGCTGAGACAGATTGAGTAAAGAGCCATGTCCCTAGACAACTGACAGCAGGCGACCAGGGCGGAGCCAATGGTAGCATTATTCTAGACCCTGCTGGTGGTGAGTCAGGTAAGCTAACCATGAAGTCACTGTGGCGTTTCTCTCGAGATCATAGTTAGGTTGCAGGCATTTTAAAGCAAAAATAAATTTCAGCTGCACATGTTTTCATAGTCTGTAATGGTATCGAATCAACTGCACCACATTGCGGACAAATGCACAACGGATGGATGGAAATAATCGTTGTCCCCATATTTGTTTTAAATATTAGAATGCTTTATATGATAATAAATGTCCTCAATAATATTTGGTATCATGATGAAGTAAAAAGAAATAACACGAAGGCCAGGGCTTGCCTGTCGAGCCCACAATCATAACATTGCAGTAAAGTGGGATCTTGACAAAAATGACCTAAATTTTAGCGCATCTTGCTATGTCCGTACATTAGACACATGTTCAGAGTGCATGACGACAATCCATCAAGTGGTTCAGAAAAAAATATAAGCAAATGAAAAGAGCCTTGGTGCTAGTTTTCTATGATGTTGACCTTGAACCACAAGGTCAAACGTCATGCAAACTTGTTGAAAGATGAATTGTAAAAGTTGCTTAATGATTCATGAAGTATATCTATTAGGAATCTAGGAAATAAAAGCAATTAAAAAAAACCTTCAAAATCTGAACGCAAATTCTCTGGCGGTGACCTTTTCTCGAAGCTAAAAGGAGCGTGCTAGCATGTTGTAGAGTTAATTTATTTTGCCTCACACGGGTAGGTTCTAAGTATAGCAAGGATCTATAAATTAGGAATACATGCAACATAAAAACTTCAACCAAAAATTCAAGCAAACTCTTTACGGTGTCCACAAGCCCTCCATAAGAATAGTGAACCTATGTCTCGCTTTCCACTAACGTCGACTCCACAATAAAACGTCATAAAAATGATTTGTGAATATTAGCTTTTAACAGTTTTAATAGAATAAAGAGTTATTTTCAATTTAAACGTTGTAAAGAAATAGACTTTAAAAATTCACTCAGCAATTAAACAAATGGACGACTCAAACACAAAGATGTTTTCTTCATTATTTCATTGCCATAAAGGGATATGCAAAGATATGCGAAATAGCTGTTTATCTTCAAAGAATTTACGGCAATGCTGACTCTGTTTAACGGATGATGATTAATCAATAATAATGTCTGGCACGACGTATTGATGAACGGGGGCTGTTAGATTTGTTCGTATTTCAATCCCATATAATGCGATAGATCGTTGATTGATGTTAACAATTACAAGCTTTAAAAGATGGATAAGACTGAAAATATAAGCCAATCCCTGGAACAAGACTGATGTAGGGGTAGGGTTGCCAGATGATAATTTGATAAAGGAGGGCAGATTGGTCTAAAAAGGAGGATTTTCTGTAAAAAAAAAAAAAAAGGAGGACATTCAGAAATTAAATGAAATTTTTATATTATTTTACTTTATTTTAATCATATTTAGCTCAGCTGCCAATTTTGGAAAGAAGTTCTTGGTTTTTTAACAAATAATTATAAAAATCTTCACATGTCATGTTTTTGAAGATGTATTGAGTAAGAATTAAAGATTTAACTGACTGAACACTTAGTCTATTCCTCTCTTTGCTTCAGTGAATATTAATCAGTGAAAAAACTCTTTCCACATTTGCGTTATGTGCGCTTATACAAAAATAAAACTCGCAGATCTTGAGCAGTTCTGAGAAACATTCATTGTTTTTAACACTTTTGAAGTAGATTGTCCACTGCTCGTGCAACTTCAAATCATAATATGATTCATCTTCATCTGATTTTGATTTAAGAAATAAAATCAAGTTACAAAATTGATTGTGTAGCTTAACATCGTCAATCTCTACACCTCTGATGCTCAAGAACTCAATGCATGAAACTAAATCATCATATTTTTGGTTTTCGTTCTTCTTCAGCAATGTCATCCACTCAAAACATTTGAAATCTTCCAAGGGTATCATACATTCCATCAAGTAATCTTCACAAGCATTGTACACACTGAAAAATTTGTTGGAAATGAACTCGGCTTCGTCATTATCACGAAGCTGTTCTCTTACGCTTAGTGGCAAAAAATTGTTGTTTCTTCTTCAGCAAAAAGGAGGACTTACAGTAGGTAAGGGAAGACGGGAGGACAAAACATGGAAAATGTGGACATGTACTCCTTTTGGATACCATCTGGCAACCCTATGTAGGGGTAGTTAAAATCAATTCCGAAAGATATTATAGCACATGTTTGTTAGCTGTTGTTATCGTATTATCTCTTGCTTCATCAGTATGACTGATGGAAGGAAAATTTGATATATTAAAGTAAAATTATGTATTATATGATGTGTTTAACAGGGATTGAATTTGTTATATTTTAAAATAGCCATATGATAAAATATTCATGTCAGTTTGAAAGGGGTGTTCTAGTACAAAACATGAGCATGCATTCGACATATTGGAAACAGTAGGACCAACCAGTTTCAATGCATAAAAGTTTCACGTTTGAAAATGATTATATTTCATTTTTTTTATTATAACATGTTTATAATAAAGACGAGGTTGGTGGAGTCATATCGACTGTTATCCATTATAGAGTATTGCTTTCCAAATTTTGTTCTGGGTTATATCCAACGAGTATACTTAACTTCGATAACTCCTGCCATGCCTGGAACAAATTTATCGGTTTTTATTTCTAAGCCGCCTTGAAAACTAAGTATTTTGTCTGACACTAGATTAGAGGACACAAGTTTACATCTACGTGGCATTCTCGTTCTCTGGTCTATTCAAGTTAGCAACTGTAGCCACAGGAGTCTGTCGTTTTATCAGTAAAGTGCGACAAAATTTCTGAAAACATGAAATTACCTTATCGGTATTATCAATGTTCATTGATAATACAGATAAGGTGATTTCATGTTCTCCTAAATTTCGTCGTAATTTATTGATAAAACGTCCGACTCTTGTGCCGTAGCTACGCTTACAAGATTTGAAAACTAAACTCTCTACGAAGATATATCTATCGATAAGACAAGCAAAGGTGGCGACTGTCTCTTAATTAACATTTTTTGATAAGGGTACGATTTAGAAAAAAAAAATTAACACAACATCAGAGGTCTCAAACTGAACCCATCCCCGAAGGCTTCATAAGGACATTTTCGATGGTCCAAGGGCTTCAACACCTTTCTTATCTCCCATGACACCTTGGGTGCCATGTGTTGAGACATGAGACGCCGTAGCAGAAGAAAGCTGGTCCCAGGAGAAAATTGGAGTTGAAATATCGGTGTCGTATGTCGAAAAATCGAATGTCACGTGTCGGATCAAATTGCAACTCCTTAACTTTTTCTGATAAAAGTTCCATTTCATATGGCGAGTATTTAGATTTCATCTTTTAAATTACACATGAACGAGAATCAGCCTCTTTGTTTAAAAATAACGCGGTCCGTTCGCGAGAACAACCTCTAGCGAAGAAATTCATAGTAATTCTCGACCTGTGAATAGTACTTTTCAAACTGTATATACATGAAATGTAATGGCGCCTCATAATTGAATACCTCAATGCCGTATCTTAATAGTCGATATTATTTTGAATGTTAAAGTGGACCTTGTGTAATGTTACTTTTAACACCAACACATCTCACCATACAAAAATAACAATTTTGATAAGCAAAATAAAATGTCCAATCACCGCTGTGTAATTCAACAGATAACTCAGCATATGATATGGAACTTTCAGCTCAATCAATATGATTTAACATGTTTAACTGAAACTCTCGACATATGACATCAAATTTTCAATAACCGCCTTGTAATTCAGAAGATACGATATAACAACTCGACCTTGTACATCGAATTTTGAACCAGCGCTGTGCAATTCAACAGATGAAATCTAAATACTTAACATATTAAATGGAACTTTCAACGTAAACTCTTTGAACCAATACGTAAATTAGGAATTATCGACGTGCGGCATTGGAATTTCAACTACCGCCGTATAAATCAAACAACAATTTAAAACCTCGACATAGAATAGATAACTTTCAACCACTAAACCACTACTGTTTAATTAAACAGACACAATCTAAAATCTTGACCTAGATAATGGAACTTTGCGGACGGTATTTTTTTATATACAACTCGGTACCTTAAAATTTCAACGGCAACTCTTTGATTGGACCAGCTTTATGTCAACTACGGCGTCTAATGTGGACCCCTAATCTACACCAGTCTCATGTGTCTCGACGGTCTGGTAACGTTTCTTAATGACGTAACTCTAATCTAAACTGGGTCATTTCAATCTAACTTAGTTCAACCACATACTCAACGACTGGTAACTAAAGTACTTTTAACCAGCAATATCATTCTTGGTGATAAGAACTGACGCCCTGAAAACTGACAGAAATTTAGTACGTAGGATTTATAAGCAAAAAATATACCTCATCCAATAAGCACTGCCATTACTTTGCTCATTTCCGCTTGAAACACGACAGCTAGAGTGAACCGGCTGACTAAAATGTATTCAAACATAACTTGCAAATCGATAGTTATTTGGACTGGTTCTCATTCCATATATCTATGATTATCCCAAAAGAGATGCAGCCTATCTAGCATCGATTATAAAGTGCCAAAAGTAGCAAAATGGATTATCTTGGAATTTTCTTCAACTTCCTATAAAGAAGTTACGAAGTATCATTTGAATGATAGATTAAAGTGGCAAAAGCAAATAATCGTTGGTCAATTTCCAAGAAACTACAATAAAATTAGACTTATTTTTCACATAAACAACAAAATAAACAAGTGGGCATCCAAAGATTTTTATATTTCGACATGTTTTCTTCTAAGATAGGACGAAATCAGAACAATTTATATATATTATGAAAAAGCGTTGTTCTAATTTTTATTATTTTTATTGATCAAAAATGTTAATTTTGCAAAATAAGAGCTGTCGATTAGAGAATTAAACATCTACCGTATATTTATATGTTTATGCAAATCAATTTATAATGCAGTAATAAAAAATGTGGTGAAATATTTTTAAGTTTGCTTAATTCCTATATTTTCACTAGAAAAAAAACCACGAGAAAATATAAGATATCCCAACATGCCATGCACACTCGACTCTCTGTGTATACGTAAGTTATAATTACAGCATAAACAATATGGTCAGTTTATGAGACTGAGCAATTAATGGAAAATGTCTTACCGTTCAGACCTGGAACTTATTTTATTTTAGGCCTATGATATTAGACTTGCCACCGTTTCTTCTTTACAATATACTACTTTAACGACAGTGTTAGAAATCCGTTGTGCCCCATCGCTCAATAAGAATATATTTGTGGTCCGTTAGAATAAAATAGATGAAAATCAGCTACAACGAAATTTATTGCAACAGCTTAGGTTATCCAAAACCTACTGTTCTTTGTTGTTCTTGTTACTGTAGGTTTTATCGCCATTTTTAGCACAAACCCACCATTCTTTCAAATTGCTGACATTCTTTTAATAATTAGCCAATAAATGCAATTGAAATTGAGGTGAACTTACAATATAAATATAGGTCGGGTGCGGTGCTAAAGAGTTTTGTTTAATTTGATAAGATTCGATTCAGAATTTCGTTTGGTATATACATATAAAAAAATAGATTTCCTTGCGTAAATGCCATACATATTTTATCTTGTATAAAATGATGTTTTTATTCCATATGATAAAATTTATCAGATATTTATGTACGAAATTAAAATATCCTTTATGTAATTACTGATATAAAAGAGTTCAACATGAAACTGTTATTATTTGCTCATTTATTTTCTCCATCAACTTTACAGTGTCAGAATCGTTCAGTATTTTCCGATATTGCACTCGTGTGCTTAATTCATATTGAATTAAAGCGAATAAAAGAATACTTTTCATTGTAAACAAACAATTTGTTTCTGAATGAACTAAAGCAGATGTTTAGTTGACTGCCAGATACCATCAGCTTGGCATATTCCACATTAACTTTTTTGATACAATGTTTCAGATTTAGGTCTGCTATAGGCGCAGACAGGGTCCTTACAAATAACATGTAAATGACAAGGCATAAACTGTCTTCTTTAGCTGGTAATAATAATGGCAAAAGATATACTTACAGATTTACATTCTGAATTTCCTCAAAATATACTTTCTTTGTTTTGCAATTCCGAATTACATGAGCTATTTCATGGGTTCACAGGCTTGATTACACATTTCGAAATTGTACTGTAATTTCGTGTATATTACATCCTCCTTACAACACTCAAAATGAATTAAACATAAAATTCCGTAGCATCTTTTCGATAAATGTAAATGCAAGACTTCATATTTTTACCACTTTACTGCATTTCACGAAAACGCACATAAAGTAGATGCTAAAGTCCTTCTGAAAGGACCGCTCAGGGAAAACTAGTGTTTAGAGCGTCCGCCTAAGATGCGGGATGTCGTGGGTTCGATCATTGGTCGAGTCATACCAAAGACTTACAAAAGTGGTACTAACAGCTGCCTCTCTTGGCGCTTAGCTTTAGGAGCTTAGTGTTAGGACTGGTCAGCCTGCTGTCAAGATAATGTGAATGGGCGGGATATCATGCTACATGTTTGTAATAATATTAGTACCTTAGTCCTTTTGTGGACACGGTACTAACATGAGTCTAGGTGTGTTACTGGAGCAGTCGAGTGTTATTCACACCCGCCTCGTTTTTTAGCCTAATATTTAAAGTTTTGAACATGTGTTTGATATATTATGAAATAAATTGAGTAGTCCTCTTATTTAATACTGGAATAATCGCAAATCATTGTAGAAGTAGCGGTAAAATCTCATTTACCTTTTTTATCTGATATTTTCGTTTTGATCGTCCGCCATATTAGTTCAAATAATGCCTACTTCCGTTCTCAGCCTCGTTTGTTTGTGTGCCATATAATGACCATAATGCCTTATTTGGAAACGTAAACAGATTGTAGTAAAAAAAAATATGGCGCGGTTTGAGTCGGAAATTATGCGCATGAAAAATAAATACAGTTTACCGGTGACTGAAATTCCACCAAGAAGCAATTATTTTCTCAACAAAACCGTATTCCGCAATTTATGCAAGTAACCATCTTCTCACGTTATGTCATTCAACAACTAATACCATTGCTTAGAATATCCATATATAGTCTGACAAGCCCTATCTAGAAAAGGGGACACGGCGAGAGTCTCGCGTTATCCGTCATGGTGGTCACGATGAGGTTAGCATAACTATGCCAATTTATTTTACCGTGTAAGGGCTTAATAAGTTCAAAATAAACCAAACTTCTTTGACAAAATGATTATACTTATTTAGTAGATTTCTAAACTAATTGTGTTTCTGACTTAAGTGAGAAATTTTTTTTTGCTCCATTACTTGATATGGGATCAGTTCGTAGCCTCAACCACAACAAAATAAGTTGAGGCTACGACATCGTAGCTAGCTTCATGTCTGCGGCATGACACCCCAGTGCTAGACATCATTATAAACTGCCACGCTGCAGACATCGTAGCGATATGACTGAAAAATTGTTAAAGCTACGTTAAAATCATAATCACATCACATCATCTTCTGAAAAGGCTTTTTTTTCTAAAGTTAGAAACATGTTTTGCGTGAACATACTTAGAGCTTAGCTTTTACCAAGTACTCATTCTGTAGGCTCTGGAATGTAAATTAGAATCCTTATATGACACACGCCATCTTGCTTGTCTTAGGAAGCGCATGATGGAAGTAGGAGCCACCACGGGTCAGTGGTTTGTAATTGAATCTTACCATTGGAAAAGCCATGGTCGGCTACTGTTATGTGTCCATCGGAAAGAAAAAATTACTACAAATGTCTCCGCCTCACTACCTTTTTGTGTTGCTGTGCCGTAAACAAACCAAACTAAAGCCGTTCAGCCTTCTTGTTATATCGTCATGTCGCCGGCTCAAAATCAAAACGTATAACGCTAAATCAATGTAATGCAATGGAATAAATAAATAAATAAATAAATAAATAAATAAATAAATAAATAAATAAATAAATAAATAAAAATGTTAGTGATGTAAAAATGGACGTCTACGATGTTAAAATTAATATTTTCGAATGTTGATTGCACTTAAGGAATGAGAAGGCTACAAGCATACATACATACATACATACATACATACATACATACATACATACATACATACATACATACATACATACATACATACATACATACATACATACATACACACACACACACATATACATACATACATACATACATACATACATACATACATACATACATACATACATACATACATACATACATACATACATACATACATACATACATACATACATACATACATACATACATACATACATACATACATACATACATAGCTTTCCCGCTAACTTGGTCTCAACAACAAAAAAAACAACTCTTTTATTCCCTCCAAACAGCCAACGAATATGGCCCAGGAATAATAAAGTCTAGTCTAACTTTCCAGCTAACGTTGTCTCGAGAAAAGAATTAGCCGTTTTCTTCTTTCCATACGTCCAAAGACTATGGACAATGAATAATGAATTCTGGTCCCCGAGAACCAGGCCTTGCATGCTTTTAGAATTAAGCGGTTACGGTGTTGGTTTAGCTAATACTATCCGAATCTGGCCCTCGTACCATCTTAAATAAATAAGCGTTGGATTTAATATTTCATCTGTACCAGTGTTGCAGCAAAACACGCTAAAAAAAGACACAAACAAAACGACAATGATCAATTTTATAAATACTTATTTCATACTGTGTGTGTGTGTGTGTGTGTGTGTGTGTGTGTGTGTGTGTGAATTTCTAATGCATTAATCAAACAGCCTTCATTTTTCATTTTAGGGGTAATTTTAAGATCTGTTTCACGCTCTGTCTGATGTCAGGTGATAAATCCCATCAACTTCTAGGTCATCAGGATCATTTATATACTAAAGCACAACACCAGAAGATTGTAGCCGACAATTTCGTCTGTTTTTTTTCCCCCTCACCAATGGTGTCAGTCAATAAAACTTTTTGGTAAGTCGATGTTGTCAGGCATCGCGTGATATCCAGCAGAATCATTAAAAAAGGCTATATACATTATACATTTTTAATAATTGAAGATTTCAACGAGGTGCTAGATGTAATATTTGGGTTCCTTAAATATTGCAGTCAATCCTCAAAATATGCATACACGGGTGACCTGTTCAATGACTTCCATTTCTGCTATAATCTTCAATGAAATTCCATAAAAATCTAGGGTGGTGGTGGTGGTGGTGGAATTTATCTGCCCTTGTAATAAAGGTAAATTCATGAGAGCGATCAATGGTCATAAATAGGTACACCCTCTTGAAAATTCTATCGAACACCATAGTACATGACAATCTCAAAACTGGGTATCAAAAATAGTTATAAGTAAAAGCACGATTATATCAATATTCATTCCGTGAGAAATTTAAACTCTCTTTAAAATTACAATATGGCTTTGATCATAACATTATTCTGATGACAACGTTAAATATAAGGAGTAGACAATTTTGTAAAGTCCAATCACAGCATGCATCCATTCTACTAAGTAATGCTGAATTTATTATTTGCGATTGATTTTTCTTTTTATTACTTAATGATAATTTATCAGAGGATCACATAAATGTACGCTGCTGGAAAAGCTAAATATTAAAATATATGATTCAATATCATTTAAGAAAATTCTTTGATTTCTCCTGCCTTTTCAAAAGAATCTTAATTACATGTCTTAAAGTTTGTTTTGCTTTGGTTTTTGTTTGATTGTGTTAAAGCATAACAATGGTTACAAAATAAAAAAGGAAAATAAATCATACACGCAATTATGCAAGTCTCGACGTCAAAGGTAGATTTTTTTATAGTGTTCATTTTTTTTTTGTTAGTTTAGTTTAAGGAAATCAAGAAAAAACGCCAACACGAAAGACACTGCGAATTAACTCTTTTGACTGCTGAATTTATTAAATATTGTTGTAACAAAATAATTGCACGAAATAGCTACTGATAATGGAACCGCGGAAGCTCGTTTGGTTAAGCGCCAATGGTCGCCGGTTCGATACTCACTCGGGCCAACCTAAACTGGCTATCGTGGGAAAAGCACTTACTTTCCATTTCCGTGGCATAATATATCCAACAAAAAGCCGTTTAGAAACAAAAAATAAAATACCGATATACACTCATTAATTGTTCCATCATTACCACAGTATTATTAATGACGGCAACATTTTATATGGCACCATCTTCATTAAAAAATAGGACGACGATAAAAATAAAAATAAAAAAGAAACAAGATAATGGTAAACACACACAAGTACATGCCATGGAATGGAACTAACCAATTTGTCTTTGAGCCACAATGACCATAACTTTTGACCTTTGATGTCTCTAAATCGACAGCCATTTTTCATACCTTCCTCAAACGCCGCTCCAAGTACATTATGTACAACTAAAGTTATTGTGCAAGATCTATTTTACTTCTTTCACTCACAGCCATCTTGGCCTGCGACTTTTTGACGCAAAAATCCAAAGGCGTATTTCCTAGCCAACATATAAATCATATACTAATCTTGGTGTGTGTGTGTGTGTGTATATATATATATATATATATATATATATATATATATATATATATATATATATATATATATATATATATATATATATATATATATATATCTGTTAAGAAACCATTTTTTTCTTGGCTTTTCGTCATTTGTCCATGAAATCTAATATATATTTTCCTTACGCAAAATTAAAACTATCAAAACAGTTTGGTAGATGTAGATTGCGCAGAACTCAATCTATGGCGTGAAAAAGAAATCGGTACCAGACGGAAAAAAACATTATTGCAAAAACAAGATTTCAAGTTAGCTGTTGTAGTGCACATATTTAATGTTCGCTTGGTACATTTTGATTAAGGACAGAGCAGACATAAATTAAAATTATTTTGGTAAAACCCCACGTCATCCGTTCTAAGGCAGTGCCGTCATAAAGCACGGGTAAACTAGGCAGATGCCAAGGGCTTCACGCTTCTAGGTGCATCATGCTGCCCCTATTGTTAATTAATAGTAGGGCAGTGGGGAAATAGCAGTGCACAGCTTTGCCCAGAGCCTTCAATGTTGTTCAGACGGCACTGTTCTAATGGAGTAGGGACTACAAGATTTTTAATACAGTCGTCGTAGATATCTTGGTATCAAAAAAAGTCTATTGGTAAAAACACGATGTTAATAAAACCCCACGTCAGTATTACGTTCATGAAAATATGTTTGACATTGCTCCCATGTTAGATCTACGCCTTCTTTAATTAATTAAGATTAACTTGACATTATAAAAAGTATTTTAGTGAAAACTTCAGGATGATACGCCATCCATTCATGAAAAGTAGCGATAACACATTTCAAACTTCTAAATAGTCTAGGAGGATAATCAATAACAAACTTGAGCTAACGGACGGACGGACAACATAGTATGACATAATCTGTTCTCGTTTATGACCTGTAGAACTAAAATATAATAATAATAATAATAATAATAATAATAATAATAATAATAATAATAATAATAATAATAATAATAATAAGGTTAAATATCAACTGAAACCAAAATACGATAGCGTTACATTATACCTTCGTAACATCGATCACTCCCAGACAAGTTTCGCAAATCTGTTAAACGATGGCAGAATTTATGCTAGAGGTGCAATCGGTATATCGCGGTATATTTTCCTGTGGTACTTATGACTGTACGTTTTGCTAATTTCCGTCAGTACAGTAGGCACCGAAATTCCCATGTAATCTAGTTGCGAATTAATCGCTTTTAGTGTACAAAAGCTTTTATATGTCACAAATTAAAATTTTGGATATTGCGAATATAATTATAATCGTGTACCTTTAATCCTTTAACCCCATCTTTGACACGTGTCATGAATGCTACCCTGGTGGCTAATGATATGTTGTCCTACTCGGTTCAAATCCAAAAGTTTGGAAAAATTTCGGACAACAAAACCAATCTTATTCTTTTTTTTAGCGTATATCAATGTTATTCTAACGTGTTAAATACATGTATTGCTTTGTAAGACTGCAAACCATCCTATGATTTCAGGAGAGTAGTTATTTTTAGTTTGAATTTTACGGGATCTCTTAAGTCAACCTACTATTTTCTCCTTTGTTCAGCGTTTAATCTTTACTGGATCTCTCTAATAAACATGTTGCCCGGGGGTTGACACCCACTCAAAGTTTCCTTGCCTATCATATCCATAATAGCTATTAAATTGTAAACTTTCGTGCCGATGCTTCCTTTGTTTTGTCCACAAGATAGTGCGTCAACTATAGTGCAAATTTTAGGCACATCTTTACATTACAACTTAGGAAACAATTAGCATACACGTAGCAAATTCATCCGCTATAAAGTATAAAGACCACTTACATATAATTTGTTTGGGAATGTGGACTGCGATATATTTTTTGGGCTGAGATATTTTATTTTTGAATCTAATGATTTTTCAAGTAATATCAAGGATATAATACGGTGTCATTTAACTTTAAATCAGAGCAATATTTTTTTTTCCAGTAATGGACAGATGGAATTAGTCTTTAAGTCCAAGTTGGTGTCTAGCGTAATTGCGGTATACCGTGGTACGTGTTTGCGGAAAAAGTTGTCAGGGAACCCAGCTCTAGTCTCTGCTACAATGGGGCACTGATTGTTTGTTTAAAAAAAATAAAGTATGGTTTTATAACTCTGCTGGTGGCATCCACCTGAAGCATCATCTCCTATTACGGTCAATAATTACACAAGGTGTGCTGAAACAATAGATTATTTGTGGGGTTGAATAACAATGATCAAGTCTCTGTACAAAGAACTCCTTGTAGAGTGAAAAATTGCATTGTATTTTTTACACGCACACGAGAGAGAGAGAGAGAGAGAGAGAGAGAGAGAGAGAGAGAGAGAGAGAGAGAGAGAGAGAGAGAGAGAGAGAGAGAGAGAGAGAGAGAGAGAGAGAGAGAGATTCATTTATTGACACAAAATATTACAGACTTGTAATACAATTGAAGCAAACAACATTTGTAAAAGAAACCGCTGTTACCGATATAACGGTTGTCCAGGATATTCCAAGCTCACACGACAAAGAAACCTTCTTTCGCGTATGCACTAGTAAACAACGTTATTAAACTGTTAACCTTCACTATTGGCCAGGTCGGCTTCGTATGGAGACATATTAAATACATATGACATATTATTTTAAAACAAAGCACTACTAATTAAAGCAAAGAATTAATAATTAATAACACTCACTGGTATACATGAAAAACTGGTTTTACATTCTAATCATCTAACAGAAAGAAAAAAAAAAACAATTTACGTGTTAGTCCCGTTGTACGATATTTTAAGCACTTCATTTTGGCTGTGATTTAAAGGCAAGCAATTTTCTACCATTATATTCGCATTAAACGATGGGAAAACTGTAAATAACACGACAAGATATGATAATTGGATATAATTTTGATGACAGTGACATATTAGTTTGAGACGAGGCATTTGTATACCATGTATGAACTAAAAATGAGGACAGACAGTGAGATTAAAAGTTAAGAACAGATAACACTTGCTGATGTCTATCAAGATCTTATAATAAACTTTTTTTAATATCTTTTTGACAAATGTAAATATGACATAAGTTTGTTACAACGATAAAATTATAAATAAACGAGACAACTGGCATTTGTATATAAACAATAAAATTCTGATCGCATCATTTACATCAATATCGCTGTACAAATTTACAATTCTTTTGCGTATGTAAGTGTTGCTATACTCCAAGATGCACGCTGTTATACGTAGACCTAATACAGTCCTGATTTCATATTCCATGCCTACCTGGGCCCTATCTAACACGGTGCAAGTATAAAATGTAGGTCAACAGAGATAAAGCGGCAAGGTGTGTACGCAAAACACATAGATGGAATAGTCCAACTTTGGAGGAATCAAAATGTTCCCTAACCTACGAGTCAGAAATTATTGATCTGTGTAGCCGTTAAAACTACGACACCTTTTTTTATAGATTATAATCGCTCACCTTTAGTGGAGATCAAATTTTTCACAATTCAGTTCAAGGTTATTCTGCTAGTTTACTTGTAATTAACTTGCTCTCTGTTCATATATTAGACGGACTCGACCATTTATTACACATTTACTACTTGTCAGTTACAGTGAAGATGCTATGGCAGTTACAGTTACAAATGCTTCTGAATCAAAGACATATATGAAGATTTTAAGATTATTTAGGCACGGCTTAGCTGTAACTTGTCGCTACAAACATTGCTATAGTTATACACTTTTCCTCCCAGAAAGTATCAACAAATTATTTAAAAAAAAGTACACACACACAGGTCTGTGCGTGTATGTGTGTGCTAATACATTATGGATCTACTAATTTCTGTATAAAAAAATAAAGGTTATATTGATACGTTTAATCCGCAGTTATTAGACCGACATAATCACCTTTGGGTTGATTATTTGGGTTTGACTTTCATGTGGTAAAGGAGAAGAATATACAGGTAAAACAGGTGTAATATAAGCAGATTCACGGTATTCCGGCATTATGCATTAACAAAGGAGATGCCCGAATGTAATGTAAACTTCTGATCTCTTTTATTCCTATTACTTAACCCTCCTCAACCCCCCCCACTAAAACAACAAACAAAAATCCCAAGAGCCTTGTTGAGCAATTTGCTCGTTAACATATAACCTCGCGTTCCACAGCTAGATCAGGAGATAAGAGAATCTATTCTAAAACAAACTATAATTCTTTTGAAAATGATGCCATTACAGCGATTTGTCCTGATGCCCATTTTTTGATAACGACCATGATCTCCACTGACTCAGAACAATTCACTAAAAAAAAAATACAAAAGTATTTGCATTTCTAAAACTCCGACATGCATTTTTCACAGCTGTAAGACATCATGAGCAGTAACACTAAAAAACAATTACGGGTGCCTAGAGATTTGTGAATAGATAATGCCTGTCCTACGCACGAAGTTAGACCGCAATGCATAAAACTAGACTGTATCACATTTCAATAAGGTACAAGAAAAAGGGCAATAAATGTAACAAACAAGGCGAGAGCAACCTGATTCCTCCATATTTTCGTCCTTGCCTCAAGATCATAATATTTATTGTTTTGTGTCAATCCACCAAAATTTGAGGACTAGTTGCGCTTAAAAAAAAAGATTGCATCGTACAACGCATCAAACTACAATACAAATGGATAATAACTGAAACAAAAGTCATTTAGTCAATATGCACATCTCTGGTGATGGCAATGCTGTTTAAAAAGTGTACACCAATCCTTCAAAACCTGAAGACTGGTCCCCTTTACGATTGCCAGAAGGATGGACGGTCGAATGAACCCGAGGATTTACTATATAGCCCTTGGTTCTATAGAGGGAATGAAAAAGGTAGAACCAATCAAGTTGACCCAAATGTTAGTCCACCATATAGTGTATATTTAAAAACCAATGGCTTTTTTTAAAAGCTGGTACATGTACTTTATTAAAATTTCTTAAGGTAAGAGTACATTTGTATTTGAATATAAATAATCTGGATAATTTTTATGAGCACATGACGTAAATTGCTTTAAATTTTGAGTGTGCATTGAAATGTGGCTAATGCATAAGCCGATTTCATATTAAAATATAACACTATTGGTTTGATTGATACGTTACTATTAGGTTTTGAACAAATCTGAGATGTTTTCGCACGTGCATTGGGTAGCCATCATGAACATATTCAAAACTGTCAGTCACAATTCCTAACTCTGAGTTAGGAAAAGAGCTTTTAGCGGGTTATTGTGATATGGAAATCGTTATATCCAGTACTCACCGATTCATGGGAAGCTTTCTCACATACCCACTTGGTAGAACCGAGACAGGAACTAAGGACGAGTTAAGAAGTCCGAGTTTTTTTGCAAAGGGGAGCGCCTTGCACCATTCAGCCACTTCAGTGCCACAGAAATGGAGAGGAGATTGATTGGAAACCATTCACTTTTTGCAGAACAAAAACTGTATAGCATCCGTCTATTTTTGAAAAGGTAGTGTTGAAACAGGAACATATGTTATTCTTTTGCTCAGTTTGATATGGCTCAGGTTTTCACTGAGAAATCAGGTAAGCAAAACCCGTTTTCAATTACCAGAATCGATCGGCATCGGGAGTTTTGCAATTTTAATTTATTTAAAAAAATTCTAACTGCTGATAAATATTCATCTGATTTCTTTGTTGCTTTAGTTTACAATCTGCATTTTAATCAATCCATTTTCACTCAATGATTGTCAAAATCATGATTTAAGTTAGGTTCACATTAGTTCAACACTCTCATTGTATACAAATACTTTGCAAATACACAGTGTCAAAACAATGAATACATATATATAAAATATAGCCTGACATTTGACTCCAGAAATAGCTCACTTTGATCGTAAGTTGTGTATGAAATATTTGAACATTCGCCATACACCGTATAAGACAGTCTGATAAACTGCGAAACTGCGTCTGGACTAATCATAATAAAAGTACATATTTAAAAAGTACCCATACACCGTATAAGACAGTCTGATAAACTGCGAAACTGCGTCTGGACTAATCATAATAAAAGTACATATTTAAAAAGTACCCATACACCGTATAAGACAGTCTGATAAACTGCGAAACTGCGTCTGGACTAATCATAATAAAAGTACATATTTAAAAGGTACCATCTTCATCTACATGCAACACATATTTGCGATATGAAAAATTTGTGACTCGGATCAAATTTTCATAACGCCATATTTGAAACGAGAACGTATCCAAATTCGAGTTCGACTAATTCTACTGAAACTATTAAAAGAATATATACGGTCACAATATTCCGCTCAGCTCCTTTGCTAATGCCAGACATGCAGCATCACACCTGCCGTATACATCGCAAAATTGGACAGGTGCGCGGATAAATTGGCAAGTTCTTTGACATAGCTCTTTTTTGGAAGATACCTGGACAGGTTAGAATATTTGCTAAATACCATGTGAACTTTAAACCACCAATAAACATGTAACTTAGAGCCCACCATCCAATCGTTAAACGAAGTCTGAATTAATTGCAGCCCGTTTAGTTTAAGTAAACGAGTTCTTACGGATGCATACGATAAAATCTTGGCAGGGTAATTTGTAACATATTGGAACGGATTTCCTCAGCTTATATTTAGCTTGTGTTGCTTAGCTTTAGGTAATATTAATTTTGGGATGGGAAAAAGTAGTCATCACAATATTGTATACATTCAATTTGATATCATATATTGGTACGTCATGCTATCGTACAGTATCCTTTATCACTTAACTGAACCATAAAATAAAAACTGAATCAGTAAAAATTTTTAAAATTCTTTTCCACTTCATTGATCTTTAAAAATCTAGTTTAGCCTGAAGAAGAAAAAAAAAACATTCAACACCCATAAAAGATTTGAATATTCATTTTTTCTTTCAAAGCAGCATATGCATTTAAATTATAAAGTATTTCATATGATTTCAGGCATAATAAAACTTGACATTATCAACGATGCATGTTGAAAGTGGATAAATACAATTCCTTTTTAAAATAGGTTGCTAAAACGAAGAAAAAATATCAATAGAATCTAGCGATCTTCTTGCTGAATCTTCGTTTTTTTGCGGAGACAAAGAAATGCAATAATTGAGCTTCAACCATTGTCAATGATAATAAACTAAAATCTCACAGATGAAAAGATGGTCGTACTCGTCCTATTTTACGTCTAATAAAGTACCAATACCGATGAACGTACTTTGGAAGACCTTTAGAAGCTTCTGCACGTTTTCGTACTTAGAAAAAGGGTTGGGCAAATACTGCCGCAATATGAATTTCCTTCATGGGTATACTTTATAAAAACGCGTATTCAGCTATTAAATTATATTTACTTTTTTGTAGAAAAACATATTTGGGTCTTTATCCAACCGACTGTGATGTAATTTTATTTATACAGTAGAAATGTGCGAAGCTTGACGACTTACTATAATTCATGGTATACCCCATCCCACCCCTGGATAAACATACTCCAGTTCTCCGATTCTTTGATTACGGCACTGGTGGAAATAGTCTGCTGGATAAATAGACCACATTTTAAGCCTAAATTATTTGTTCACGCGGCCAAATTCTTGAGAGTAAATTTGAGTTCTTTGTGTTTTTAAGAAATACGTTAATGTTAATCTGGATTTGATACCATAGGTATACCTATGCTATTTTTTTTCACATTCTTTATCATATTGCAATATTTTTCTATACCTGTTAATATTTTTTCTTGGGGAAATTTAACGATTTTTCGCAAATAAAATAAATATAGGCATCCTGTATGGTGTTGACATAAAACGAGTTACGGTGGCTTTCATCAAACGATGCACATAATTATAATTTAAAAAATCAACTGCATCAGAGTTATTAAAAATTGTCAAAGATTGTCTATTCGCAAACATTATTTTGGTTTCAGATGTGGTAAAAAAGATGGCTTTGTTTTTATTTTTTCTGCAATTTTCTGAACGCGAAGTTACATTTTTTCCCCCTGATTTAGTTTTAAAGAAGGTGTAAACATAACCAATAGGTTACTTGGTACCATCTCTACAAAATGTTTAGACGTCACATAACTTAATAGACGGTGAGAAAAAATATTCAAAAGAGGTACGTGGAAAATGTGCATGCTGGTGTATCACGCAGTTCTGTACATCAATCCACAGATCTAAACATTGACGATCTTTAGTTAAGAAAACGTCCTATCCGCATATGTTTTGAGCTGAAAAATGACATTATTACTATTAGAAATGAAAGAATTCACTTAAGGTATGCTTCATTTGAATAAGTGGTCTGTATTGCACCTGTATAATGTATTTGAGTAAAAGTAAATGATGTCTGTTTGTACGTAAGCGACATATTGGATCGGGAAAAAGGTGTCACTCTTACATCAGTGCACATATCTCTCGCTCCCCATTAACCGTCTAATTTTGTGGTACATACTACAATAACGATTGTAATGAAATTGGAATTTGAAAATATTTTCAATCTTTCTTTTTGCCCATCCCAAATTCTATATAATACATTACCTAGGTACGAGTGTTTTGTGTGGTATTGTAATTGTGGGTACACAGTATCATCCAACTGGATAATCTTCGTTCAAAGTACAAAGGCCGAAAGAAAGGTAAAATCAACAAAGAAGTAAACAATCATTAAAGGTGGTTTAATAAGTGTGTTTTAATCACGATAACGGGATAGGGCACGTTCAAAGTGACGTTACAAGGAAGCACTCTACTTCCGTTACCACGGGAAATAATCTTACGTCAGATAGCATAATCATACAGAGGTGTGAAACGGATATAGTGAACAAGGTAGTTTGCATACAATAGTTTTATGTTTTAGTCCCAAATTAGAAATTTTGTACCTTTAAAAAGAAAAAAAAAAACATTTTTATAATGAAAATCGATACATTAAAATTCTACATTGTAGAGAAGATAAACGATAATGTAGAGAAATATATGGCAGATTAATTTACAAATTTATAATACTGATATTGTCCTATAACATAAGACGTATTCTTAAACAGTATACTCTCTCTCTCTCTCTCTCTCTCTCTCTCTCTCTCTCTCTCTCTCTCTCTCTTACAGCAATCTCAACAGTAAATCTTTACACACGAATGCGCTCAATATCTCTATTTAAAGGCGATAAGGTTTTATCTACATTAAATCTAGCGATCACAGATAAAGGAAAGTACATGCAAATGCCTTTAGTATTCACTTTATCAAAGTGTACCATCAGAATCCGACCTACGTGTGTAAACAGTCACAATCAGGAATTGTTTTTTTTTTCTTTCAAACAAGTATTGAATGCCGTTAGTAAAGCAGAAACATAAAATTGTTCTCTATAGTATCTTCAAAATTTAACCACATGCGCAAAGCAAAAAGGCATGATAAAGCGGAATGTAGTATTTTCCGCTGTTCATTTTTTCAGGTACCGAAGCGCGAGTCGTTCTTTTGGCAACACTCTTTTCAGGGAATACAGATTATGATTATTGTGTGAAAGGAATAACAATGAACTAGAAAATTGTCCATCATATGTGTCAAATAGGTGGAACAATTTACAAATGATTCAAATAATCTTCATACGCTGAAAGTAACGCTGCTATGTTGTGTTAAATTGTTAAACATCTTCTTTACTGCAAATTTAAAATTTCTAGGGTAGCAAAATTTTATATTTGGTGAAGCTTTCCTTAAAACATTTCTACACAAACACTTCAGTTACTACCTAAGACATTTTTTGGGGAGAACTTCAATTCAAGCTAAGACACTCTTTTGGGTGAAACTTCAGTTACTAGCTACAGCACACTCTTTTGGGAAGAACACAAATTCAGGAGAATTTCCCAAAGCCTATACTTGCAATAACATTTGTCCAACAGATGAATCAATGAAATATAAGTCATCGAAACGGTTATGGTACGTGTTTGCTTTGCTCAAATTTTTTAAAACGGTTTTCTTGTTTGAACAGCGGCGCTTAAATACATTCTCAGTTCACATTAATAAAATTCTAACATTCAAAGTCGCACCTCGGTTCGAGCTGTCATGGGAACATAGGAAAATATCACCATGTCTTGTTCAAGGTGCAACACCGGATATTCGTACAACCTCGTTATTTCAGACTTAATAAAAACATTCCATTCATAAATCAAACCTTCATTCAATACAGAAAATGAACTAACATAATCCTCTTAATGTAACGATTTCGTGCACTAATGAATAAAACATATCCATGTGAAGAACATAAAATCATCTTTTCCGACAGCTGGACTTATGAAGACAGCCAATGGCATTATGTGTCATGCAGTTTGCATCTGCTTAAATGTCAATGATTTCAAAATCTTATTAATGAAAAACACAGGAACAATGATAAAATACATAAAAACGGTGTAACATTGCACGCGTCATATCGAAACATACCAGTTCGAATAATTCGCATATGGTCTGTATTTGGGGGAATAGGGTCTTTACATGTAGGTTTCATAACAAGAGAAAACATCTTAATAAAAAACCATTATGCTGGAAACAACGACAAAGTATGAGTTAGTCCCAATGATGTAGGTCTATCCGTATTATTATATTTTGTGCAAAGCTCAGTAACAACAGAATGGCATGCTCCTTTTATATTATCGCTACTATTTAAGAACTGACCTATTGCTCTTTTTATAGAGGATATTATAGAATGTAACTGTACAGTCAAATGTCCCATTATTGACAATGGAACCAGTCATTTATTTAGTCTGATACTTTTTAATGTAGCAACGGAATAAACGCAAGACAGAATCTCTCTCTCTCTCTCTCTCTCTCTCTCTCTCTCTCTCTCTCTCTCTATATATATATATATATATATATATATATATATATATATATATATATATATATATATATATATATATATATATATATATATTTCTGTCCAGATAGTTAAAGAAAACAAGAATCAATTTCTGTGAATTCTTCACGGACTAGAACAAAATTTTTTGCTGTGTTGAAACAAAATGATGTTATTCAGTACCATATATGACAAGTTATTACACTGTACAGTAAAGGACAAGGTTAAAATTTAGTACGACGTAGACCTGCTAACTAGACCAAAATAAACGATGCGTCAAATTGAAAGATGAAAGCATCGAAATGTCATTTTTATGGTGCCAAATGCCATATGAGCGTTACAGTCCGCCAATATTTCTCATCAGGTCAACCAACCCCACCCACCGGACGTTAACCATGACATGTTAACAGCAGTGGCTTAGGCTTGTGCCGTTGCTTTGTTCAATAACCTGTTAACTGAACGACCAAAAAAAAAAAACAAAAAAAAAAAAAAACGGACGGCAGGTAGATCGAGTCCTTTCATTAGGGAACAAACAAGAAAACCGGACAAATAAATATTTCAACTCTCAGAACCGTTTTTTTCAATGTTTTTCTAAAAAAAAAAAGATTTTAGTGGACATTAACGTTGTCAAAGTTACCAAAATTCAGATTTTTTTTCCGCAGACAATTCGTGTTTCAGATAAATGGGGAGTCATTATATTCTAAGACTAGCCAAAACAAGCCTCTCAAAATAAAATTATTTACCGAGACAAACACTTTTATTGACTATTGTTTGGATGCTTTTGTTTTGAATTAGATTTAGTTTCTTGGTTAACATCCTGCGAGTGATATCTGGTATTAGAAAATATTGGGTCCAAGGCTAGTTAAGGGTCCATGATGATCTTGTAAGTGTTTACAGTCACTGAAAATAATGTGTTCCTGGTGTTATATAAATAAAGGCAACACCTACGTACTAGCTTGGTCTTTTAGGTTACGCCGCTAATCGTAAAGATAATGATAAACATCAATTCCAGTGAATTTTCCAAATTTATAAAATTATATTGAATTTTAATCTTTGTTGTACATCTAAGACATCTCTTTCAGAACATGATACACGAGCTTTTTTTTCTCAAAAAATGTCTTATCTCAACTGACTATAATATACGTAAAAACTGGAAACGTTTTGGAAAATACTCACTGCATACTTGGATGAATTCCATTCAATGTTATTCATGTTAATTTCACAAGGTTTACAAAGGCATCATGGGATTTGAATTTACAATTTAAAAAATGGACACGCGAGTGAAACAAGATCAAATAATGTTGTTTTTTTTTCATTCAACCTCTTTTCTACAAAGTGTTGGCCGGAAATTGTCACGTCATTAATGTTTAACCGTCTCCCACGGTGAATAGCCTTCATGTATTTAACCATTAATTATTTGTTTCCGTGCTTAGACTTGTAATTTCATTACTTCCAATTTCAGGTAAATTGAGTTTTGTAATCTGATATAATGTAATGTTAATCTAAACCATAAACTCGCATGTTTTGAAGACCGTAAGTACCGTGTATCAAATAGCTATAGCCATTAAAGGTTTTGTAAAATGTCATAAAATAGTGTGCGTCTTTTCCAACCAATTAAAATAAAATATAAAAAAGAAACAGTGCTAATTATGTGCATTCTTTCCAGAATTCTGCAAAACTTGAATATAAAAAAACGATCAACATTAGGAAGTTTATATTCCTATTGTTACACAACACTACTATATCACTATATTGTCAAAATCTGTAACAAAATTATATAAATTTCTGGATAAAATCAGTCATTAAATACATGCCCGATACCTTCACATACAAAATTCACGTGCTCTCTATTAAAACAAAATACATGTAACTCATTGTTTATCATAACTGATCTCCTTTTAGTAATCAATAAGTAATAAATTAGAAGTTAATTTTCCCGCACAAAATTTGCCTGATAATCTATTAAACATAGAGTCATCAATCAGGCTGATATTGACGCGTGTCCCAGTATTTCTACTGCGTCGCTGCTAATTATACTTATTCAAAATTACCTGTTTTACCCATAATACTTCGCTTCATAAGATAATCCATTGTTACATGTAACTTTTAATATAAATAAAGCGTAACAAATAGTTTCCGCTTTCTCACGGTTCCTTTCGATGGTAAACAACTTCATTATTCAAGCTCGTATCGTAAGAAAGCGCTGAATTTGTGCCCCATTTGCGAACAAACGGCAAGAGTTTATTATTTATTTACACTGGCGGGACGTTCAGAGTTAGATGCACCTGTTATGAAACGTTTCTTTTGAACTGATCGTTCTTCCTATAAATATTTGTATTACACCGACTCGTAAACTTTCTAGCCGTCGGAACTGGCGACAGGGCACTCGAATTACCCAGAGGGCAAATCACACGAAACCTAAGCTTGAGGTAATCACCTATGTGCCTTCCCCCCCCCATCTACTCATTACATACCTACATTTTCTTTTTGAATTAGTCCTTTGTTCACTAATTCCATCTGCAAATACAGTAAATATAAAAATGATTATCGTGGCATTACGTGCGAGTATTTTGAGTTTTGTACTCTCCAGGGGTACACCACCTATCGTAAGATGCCAGCTGGAATAGCGGTTTGGTTTCACATCCTAATTTTACGGTAGGGCCGTACCTTTGTTTATACATATGAATGGCTCCTTTGACAATTAAAGAATGGGAAATTGTCCCAACATAAACAGAACTCGTTGACGTAAATTGAATATCAAACCCTGTTTTTATATAAGGTATCCATAAACTTTCATACTGTTCCATCTCGATTAATCTTGTCCAGCATTTTTAATGTATTTTCTGCTTCGTCGAGCTCATATCGACTAGGTGGGCCCCTTTTAATGTCACTATGTGTCAATCCGTTTTGTTCCTTGTATAGGAGCCTGGACTGATTTCTACTGAAGATATGGAACACCACAACACACGCTAGCAAGGTCAAAAGAAACGTACCCACCACAGCCCCTATAATGTCCACGAGAGTGAATCTAATTTCTTTCGCTTGTTCACGTGAATCAGCCATGTTGACGCTGGACTTGGTCACATTTACGTCATTGGAAATATATTTGTCATTTGGTTCAGATTTTTGCCCCTCAATTTTGCCCTCTTTTTCGACTTTTAAAGGGTATTCTTCTGACTCCTTTATAGGATCCTTACTCGGGGGTTCATTCTGCATGCGATCGTCATTGGGCCAGACTACGTTGAGGGAAAACGTTACGTTTCCAGCAGGATTGCTGGCGATGCACTGATACATGGATTTCTTAGTAGGTCTGGGATCAGATGTATACATAACTCCTTCTGTATCTTTCGAAAGGTCGGCCATTTTAGGATAAAATTTTTCCATCGACCCATCAGGCTTAATCCAGTACAACGTGGGGACGGGGTCGCCACTAGCTAAACATGTTAATTTTCCCTTATCTGATTCGAATACTATATCTACATTTTTAAATACTGGAAGCTGGCAGCGAAAATCATCATCTGTGACGTTGCTGAACTGTTTGCCCCTCAGTCGTGGCGGGGAGCGGCATGATGGTGCAGGCACGCCCTCGAAAACCCTAGGGGTCGACTGAAAAAATTTGAACAACCACGCTACTTCACAATTACAGTGCAGTGGGTTATCCCCTATTCTAAGATGGCTCAATGTTTTAAAAAGATAAAGCCAGTTTTGATTAAATGTTTCAAATTTATTACCATCTAACCATAGCGATTTCAGCGTGCCGTTTAGTGGTCTTAGAATTTCTAAAGTCAGGTCTCCCAGAGCACAGTTTTGGAAATATAATCCCATAGTGTTCAGTCCCAAAAAGGCATGTTTTGATATATGTACTCCTGGATTGTCATTCAAAAACAGATGTTCTAGAGTCAAATCTCGGAATGTATAATCAGATACGGACTTCAGACGATTTTTACTAATGTCCAGCCATTTCAGCTTTTTCAGGTCAATAAATGTATCCACTTCAATAAATTCTATACCGCATCCACTGAGGTAAAGCTGCTCAAGATCCGTGAATCGTGAAAAATTGGTCCTCGAAATGGTTGGATTTAAAAAATTATTATCATTCAGGTTAAGTTGGATGGTATCCAAAGGTATTCCGTTTGGTACATAGGGTAGATTTTTCCGGGGGCAATACACATTCCGTGTGATTGATGGGCAGAAACATACACCAGGGCATGTTGATGAAATAGTTCTGAATCCGCTGAGGATGAAAACCAATACACAAATCCACAAAGAAATGGGCTTGAAATAAAGCCCTTGAAACATTGTGAAAAGCTAACGATGTTTAATATTCCAGATCAACCCATAGCAGACGATAAATAAATCCAATCTGAATCTGAGCATCCAGTAATTTCCATGTATACACTCACTAAGTATCACAGAATAACCACCACATAGCTCTGTATCGTCGTGCGTACATTCACTCTGTGCTGTTTTCTTTCAGCTACGGTGAGCGTATCGTACCGCCCTCTGGTGGCCGCAGATATCATTAGCCTCTCACATACATCCCAGAATATTCCCTTCGCCTCGCTGACTTGAATCGTAAATCATTTGCTGACGTCTAACATGCAGCGCTTGGCTGTGTTTAGAGCGAAGGCTCTTTATCGGGAGGCGATCTGAGATTTTATAAAAGGAATTTAGCTATTACCAAATCCGTAACCATGTTATATCATGTATTGATCGGTTCAATTAATTTTATAAGGTGCTTATCGGCGCTCGATTAAATATGTCTGAGAGTTCTCCGGTACATTACTGTTTACTAAGTGAAATTTGAGTACCGTTCGATAATACTAAACCGTACTTTCATTGAAATGGGTTAAATATGAAAAGACAATGATATTAAAACGCATCAAACTCCTGGACCGTCAAGAGTAACAACAGAAATGAAAAGATTAACTCACCGCGTGAGATGTGAATTGTTCTTCTGGAGATCGTGCTTTATTGGGCCGTTAGATATCATGCTATTTATAAAATAATGAAAAGAGAGGGAGTAAAGGTCCTCGCCGCAGGTGTCAAGTCACCTGGAGCGATTAAAGAAAGTAGCCAAAAATTAAATTTCTACACACGGCTCCAAGTAATAAAGAAATAAATGAGTAATGCAAAAATTGGAAATACTTCCCCACATATCGCTCTTGGTAGCGGTAAACGTTTATATTATAGAGTTCATAGACAATCCCATTTATGAATTTCTATTAAACTTTTTTGTTTTAAATTTTGTTTTTAGAAAGGATGCTTTTAGTACTAGCAGGATACTTTTACGACAAAACCATTCTATAATGAAATCTTATGCTATTTGGTTGACTAAAGTCAATCCTCTCCAGCTATTATTTTGTTGTTGTTGTTGTTGGGCTTAACGCCAATTTTCAGCACACGATAGGCTATTCATGGCGGCCAGTATTAATGGTGGAGGAAGAAACCGGGAAATCACCGGAAAGAACCACCGACCCACGAGAAGCTACTGGCAAGCTTTCTCACATATCTACATTAGCCGAATCCTAGACTCGAACACACGCAGACAGAGGTGAGATGGCAGTGATCCGTAACGGACAGCGCTTTAGACCACTAGGCCACTCGGGGCCCCCCGTTTTATTTGATTTGCCCTCCTGTGCTTCTTACTCATTTTCGCTAACCAACAGAGTTTACATGGTAAACACATGAATCAAAGGAAGAAAGAAAACGAACGCATTGAATTAAGTCTGTCGGTCTCTATCTCACATTCAATCACACTAAAAATGTTTAATTTGATTTGTAAATCGTCAGAGGGAGCGGATTTAAAATATTTGAGAAAATACATGTCAGAAAAATAAATTTAGATACAATAAACCCACTTGAAAAATGCGTTCAAAAGTGTTCATCACCGTTTTTGAACAGTAAAGGTGGAAGAGCCACAAAACACACTTCTAAGCTTTCTTTTTCCATTTCTTTGAAATATAAAAACTAAGTCTTTTGCTACTGCATACAGCACCTTATTCATCTTTTCATGCAATTCTTATCGATAAACATATTCAAGAAACATTGGCATGAAGATTGACAGAGTTATATATACCCTTGCATAAAACACACACACACACACACACACACACACACACACACACACACACATATATATATATATATATATATATATATATATATATATATATATATATATATATATATATATATATATATATATATATATATACATATATACATACATACATACATACATACATACATACATACATACATACATACATACATACATACATACATACACACATACATATACGTACACATATCTTCTCACCTGTTTATTGATTTTTGCATGATAATATTGTAATTTTAGATGCGATATGTTTTAATATATTTTTTTATAATTTAAATTTACTTTCCCCTCTCACATTTGATTTTTAAGTTTATTGTGCACTGTTAGTCAACAACTTTGCGAAAATGAGCAGAAGCGGCAAAAATAGGGTAAAACGTTAGCTTCAGAATCAACAAATCATGGCAGGAGAGGATTAGCATTAGCTCCACCATCTTTGCTCGCCACGGTTCTCACCATGGTTCCAATGTGTTATGTACATGTAGATAGGATTAACACATCGAGACGCTGGTTAGCAAAGATTCAGTCACACGTTTACTTTAAATACATAAACTATACTTTATAAAAGAAATTATTAAACAGTCTCCCAGTAGCACCTAAAGGCACTCATTATGAGAAATAACTGACGAGAAATATTCAAAATCTGAGAGCATCAAGGTAAATTATAAGAAGCTGAAGAGATTTCTGCAAGATCTGATTGTCTGAGAGCATAGATAGAAGAGTAACAACAGGGGAGGGGAGGGGAGGGGCGTGGGGGGACGGAGCCAAAGGTCATGATGCATGAAAATCATTATCTCCTCGGGTCAATATCCAGCAAATTAAAACAGTTCAAATGGTGGTCGAAATGTCCATAATGGTTATGAGAATCTCCCTGCTTCTACATTTTAGGTTAAATTTCGTCTTTACACTTTGTAATTTTTATTTTCTTGAAGGGTAATTCAATTGGAACTTCTCTAGCTTTAATTATTCTTTCTTGAGATGGATGTATATTTTCCTTGTACGTTTCAATTTTAACTCAATTTTTTAACTCATCACCAAATTATTATTTGTATTTTATGTAATAAATTGTATATTTAAAATCCCTAGATTGTGCAAGATTCTTCTTTGTACAAGGCTGTCTTGTCCATTTGATCACCAATTTATTTTCTTAATTATACTTAAAAAATTGTTTATTTGATTTAAAACGCATGACTGTTAAATGTCATACTTTATAAGTAAACGTTTGCAGGGGCATGGGATGTTTTTGAAATAAAGGGGTGTAGAGAAAAATTAAAAACGTCTGGGACTGCATAATATAGGCCTTTCAGCTCCACAGGCGGCACGACGAAGGTGAAGGACTCATTAATTATAAAGCCAATTATCGCAGGACCCGAGGTGATACGTTTAACTAATATCCGTACAGTTCCAGGATTTCCTGCTGAAATCGATCTTATAAAGCAAAGTCACGGAAAAATCATCCATCAAAATATTGGCATGGGCGGATCCCAAAAAATCGTTTACAATTGTTTAAGATGAGCTTAAATAAGTTGCCGAAGAGTAGTCTGTGGGACTGAATCCCCTGGTGTGGGTCGGGAAAGGGGGGGGGAGATTCTCCAAAGCCAATGCATGTTAAGCGTTTCCTGGAGGATAATTATAACCATCTGACTAAAGAAAACTTACTCTTGGAGACGGTGTGTGTGTGTGTGTGTGTGTGTGTGTGTGTGTGTGTGTGTGTGTGTGTGTGTGTGTGTGTGAGAGAGAGAGAGAGAGAGCGATTAACATTAAAGTGCACTTAATTCAGTTTTAAGAATATAAAAACTAATAAGCGAGAAGAAGCACACCGCAATCTCACTTAAAGTTGCTCCCAACTTTGTAATAATAATAATAATAATAATAATAATAATAATAATAATAATAATAATAATAATAATAATAATAATAATAATAATAATAATAATAATAATAATAATAATAATAATAATAATAATAATAATAATAATAATAATGATGATGATGATGATGATGATGATGATGATGTTGTTGATGATGATGATGATAATAATAATAATAATAATAATAATAATAATAATAATAATAATAATAATAATAATAATAATAATAATAATAATAATAATACTACTACTACTACTACTACTAATAATAATAATAATAATAATAATAATAATAATAATATATCTGTGGTATTTAAGGATTAAATAAATTTTAGAAACGCTGTTCGTTCTTTCAAGGTCTAAAATTGTTTATCGCTCTATCTATCTATCTATCTATCTATCTATCTATCTATCTATCTATCTATCTATCTATCTATCTATCTATCTATCTATCTATCTATCTATCTATCTATCTATCTATCTATCTATCCACCAAACCACCAACCCATCCATCCATCCATCCATCCATCCATCCATCCATCCATCCATCCATCCATCCATCCATCCATCCATCCATCTATCTATCTATCTATCTATCTATCTATCTATCTATCTATCTATCTATCTATCTATCTATCTATCTATCTATCTATCTATCTATCTATCTATCTATCTATCTATCTATCTATCTCTATCTATCTATCTATCTATCTATCTATCTACGCCAGATAGATATTTTTTTGAAACAGTTTGCAGCATGATATTACAGAGATCACTAAATGTATGCTTCAGTTTTGAAGACATTATACAGATATTTGAATGAGCAATCCTGCTTTTTATGAACGTATAACTCTCCTAAGTGGTAGCTGTGATACATCTATATTACAACCGATTGCTAACCTTGCATAATTTGTATTAACGCTTGTAATATTGATGTTCTTTTATGCAGTAGAAGTTATCCCTGACGATTTGTACTAATTACACATACATTTGTTTTAATTGTGTAAACTATCTCTTGTTATTATTAGTTTATTGACAACTTATGTTGTGGGTTCTGATAAATTAAAATGGAACAAGTATTTTTGAACCTGCGACAAAGAATGTTCATCTCTATTTTAAAAAAATCTAAGTACCCATTTGTGTGAGTAAACTACCCATTTGTGTGAATAAACTACCCAATTGTGTGAGTAAACTTCTTTAATGTGTAAACACACTTAACTAGTTACGTAATATTTTGAAATAATCATTGCTGTTGAGAGCCGCAGACAGGGTAGGGTAACTAGTACAAAATTCTGGGGCCAAAAAGAACGAGATATCTGATGTTGACGCGAAAATGGCTTGTTTAGATATAAAACATTGATTGAAAACAAATATAGAAAGAAAATAACATGTTGTGCCCATCAAAATGCTGTCAAGCACAATATTGGTAAATCATAGCAGCATATAATTTCATGAGAAATCTACAAAAGACTCAATTAATTCTTAAAGTCCACACAATCTGTTCAATTGTATGCCGTACTGACAAATCTGGAAATGTGCTCATCCTGCAGAAATACCTCTGGACCAAGCTACCGATGGATTTATTTTCACATTTGTATTTGGTAAAATTTGCATGCCAGCTAAATAGTTATTATTGTTGTTGTTGTTGTTAAGTGGCTTAACGCCATTTTCAGCACAAGACAGGTTATACATGGCTAACATTATAACTGATGGAGGAATAACCAGGGAAACCCCGGAAAAGAACCACCGACCTATGGGAAGATACTAGGAAGTTTCTTCATGTATCCATAAGCTAAATAGTAGTTATTGGACTCGGACAAGTATTCAAATCGTACAAGTATTCAACTTATTTAGCTCGTACAAGTATTCAAATCGTACAAGTATTCAACTTATTCAGCTCGTACAAGTATTCAAATCGTACAAGTATTCAACTTATTCAGCTCGTACAAGTATTAAAATCGTACAAGTATTCAACTTATTCAGCTCGTACAAGTATTCAAATCGTACAAGTATTCAACTCTCATTGACCAGATGATACAAGTTCTTTTTATACATGTATACATTTATTATTTTGAGTCTTAATACAATTTCTTTTTATACATGTATACATTTATTGTTTGGGGTCTTAATACAATTTCTTTTTATACATGTATACATTTATTGTTTTGGGTCTTAATACAATTTCTTTTTATACATGTATACATTTATTGTTTTGGGTCTTAATACAATTTCTTTTTATACATGTATACATTTATTGTTTTGGGTCTTAATACAGTTTCTTTTTATACATGTATACATTTATTGTTTAGGGTCTTAATACAATTTCTTTTTATACATGTATACATTTATTGTTTGGGGTCTTAATACAATTTCTTTTTATACATTTATACATTTATTGTTTGGGGTCTATATACAATTTCTTTTTATACATGTATACATTTATTGTTTTGGGTCTTAATACAATTTCTTTTTATTCATGTATACATTTATTGTTTTGTGTCTATATACATTCATTCATTTGTCAGCCAGACACTCATTTCTTGTTATGTTTGTTTTCTTCTCCATGAAAACGACAATTTTATTGAAGTTTAAGTTTTAGAATTAAGAATTCTTTTTCTCTTTATAAACGTTGTAACATCCATTTATGACATGGACTACATTTCGTTGTAACATCCGTTTATAACATGGACTACATTCCATGCCTACGAGTGTACACGGAAACCCATATTCAAATTAACTGCTTGTAACTGTTATCAGTGGGGTCCAAACTGCAAACAACATAAGCCGTCATCTTAGGTTCTCGCTCGTTTAGTCTAATGATTATTCCAAACTAGTTTAGGATTTAGACTTACCGGCTCATCACGCGATGGTAAAGATGGGTTCGTGGATCTGGCAGTTGGACATGATGTATAATACAGACGATATTTTGTTTGCAGTAACGATTAAGTTTTACTGATGAAAGGGAAGTAACCATGTAACGTTGATGCCCCTACCGCTATGCGCTTGCTATAACCAGTATCAAAGAATCGATTGCTTTGATTTTTCAGAGTCCACACACAAATATTAAAGATTTAAAAAACAAAACAAAACAAAGCAAAGCAAAACAAAACAAAACAAAACAAAAAAATCAAAGAACAAAAAAGACACCAAAAACAAAAAATACAAAAATCAAAAATGATCGATCGCTCCCCACCCATCACCGGCTTATATTGAAAGAACACATTGCATCTAATGTCATTCACTTTAAATGATTTAATCATGCTTGATGTGAACTAACTGGTTGAAAAATATGTAACGGCCATTTTAAAACTAATATCAGCAGCCTACAAATATATATTTTTATGACATTTGTTTTAAAAAAAGTAAAAGATAAGGGCCAGAAGCAACAAGCTTTGTAAAATTCAACAAATCCTTTTTTCCCTATAATACAATGTGAAAACGTAAAAAAGAACTTGTAGTATTGCGAATTGAATCTCAAATAATCCCAGAAGTACAGACACAAGTCCTAATAATCAAAGCTCTGATTATTTAGTGGAAATCCAAATTAAATTCAAGCCTGAAAGTTGATATGCCTATGGTGACCTGTATAATGCTGATGTACCAATAGTCTTTTGTTGCATCAAAATCATACAATCGAAGAATTAATCCTTATTTGAAACTTCGGTCTAAATTCAACTCTCTATTTTTGAAGATTACTTTGCATTTATAGAAAAAACATTTGAGTTACATAATTTCAATAAATAAAATTCCAACCGAAACGAATTAATTGTCACAACAATAATAAAGTTGATTCTGCTAAGATCTTAAAGCACAATATATTTTTTTTAGTAACAAGATTATATAGTTCTCTACTTGACTTCAGACCACAATTATAATTTTCTATTTTAAAAAAGCCAACAAAAACCAAACAAGCTATTACCTAATAGAAAATAAACTTTTAGAAACTTAATGTTTACACAATAAAATCTTCGTTATAATTAAAAGGTCTGTTACTAAAATTATAATACTAGTAGGCCAGGCATGTTTCCGTAGGAATTCAAAAAACCTAGACGCAAACCCAAATAAATATGTTTACTTTTGTTAGTAACGATCCTAATATTAAAATCCCACACATATACAATATTTTAGCTATGTATTTGTTGTTCACAGAATTAAAAAGAAACAAACATTCAGGTCAAATAGCAAAAAAAGATAATGAACTAGATTTTGGACAAGGTCAAATCCAACATGCAGTGTTACATTTCATTACCATAAAATGACGTTAAATATATGATAAAAATACTACTACTACTACTACTACTACTACTACTATTATTATTATTATTATTATTATTATTATTATTATTATTATTATTATTATTATTATTATTATTATTATTAGTAGTAGTAGTAGTAGTAGTAGTAGTAGTAGTAGTAGTAATAATAATAATAATAATAATAATAATAATAATAATAATAATAATAATAATAATAATAACAACAACAATAATAAGCAATTCTAATTAAATATACATGACAATGCCCAGAATCCTTGTTGGAAGTACAATTTATCTTCCAGAGATTGTGGGTTCAACACACTTGTTGGAGCTGCATGTATCACATGTTGGTAAAATACGCATGGTACGCTACCATATCCTCTTGGAGGTTGTGAATACAACACACTTCTTGGAAGTGCCTTGTGTCCTCCTGGAGATTATTAGTAAATGCGCGTGGTGGAGCTAGCATCAACATGAAGGTTGTGGATATCATGCGTTTGCTGCAGCTACCATGTATCAGCCAGGAGACTTTAGGTAAAATACGATTGCTGGAGCTACCATGTATCAGCCTGGAGACTGTAGGTAAAATACTATTGCTGGAGCTACCATGTATCAGCCATGAGTCTGAAGGTAAAATACGATTGTTGGAGCTTCCATGTATCATCCCGGAGACTAGGTAAAATGCGATTGCTGGAGCTACCATGTATCAGCCTGGAGACTGTAGGTAAAATATGATTGCTGGAGCTACCATGTATCAGCCATGAGTCTGTAGGTAAAATACGATTGCTGGAGCTACCATGTATCAGCCATGAGTCTGTAGGTAAAATACGATTGTTGGAGCTACCATGTATCAGTCATGAGTCTGTAGGTAAAATACGATTGCTGGAGCTTCCATGTATCATCATGGAGATTGCTAATATATTTATTAATCGTATGCGATTTGTTTCTGCCGCGGATATGTAAACATGTGCATGCGGTTAGTCCATCTTTTCAGCAATACCTACCTACCTATCCACCCACAGATATGTATGTATGTATGTATGTATGTATGTATGTATGTATGTATGTATGTATGTATGTATGTATGTATGTATGTATGTATGTATGTATGTATGTATGTATGTATGTATGTATGTATGTATGTATGTATGTATGTATGTATGTATGTATGTATGTATGTATGTATGTATGTATGTATGTATGCATGCATGAATGTATGAAAGAAATTCGTCAGTGAGAATATATTTTTTTAATCAGTGTTTAAAACAATAAATTAATGAAGTTTACAATGTTTTTTTTTTACATATGTGTCAATAAAGATTAGTGAACCGAGATTAGTGATTTCGCTCCAACTAGCAATAGAAGCTCAGGGAACAACTGTCATACAGTTGCAAGTACTCGTACACGTACTGTGATTTATTTTTAGGAGGCGCTTCCGTCAGGAATTAGATATTAATTTACTTTGTTTCCAGGGGCCACTGTTAAAATCTAGACTATCCGGAATCGCAAACGTCGCCATCTAGCCCTGTAGCTTTGTGTATACATGCATATCGAAACGTAGGTATTCTTTGATGAGGGTAAATTTAATATAGATGATTAATTAACTTTAATAAAAGGGACGGTATTTATTTCACGCATGCAAAACTTTACCACTGACGTCATCCCCTTGATGATAAAACAATGATAAATCGATACTGATTCGTCTGAAGGGTGATTGACTCGGTATTTATCCCTATAGGTCTCTGACATCAATTACCAATATGATCCGAACATATTTTTTTAAAATTTCTTTTTGAAGTTTCTTTTTGTTACAGAAAACGCACGAGACAAAACATATTAAAACTCTTTTTCTGGTGTTCTGAAGTTTACTTCGAATCTATCGGAGATCACAAGTTCACAGTTTACAAATACGCTCACGGATGAGGTCGGGAGAAAGGTTTTCGCCGAATAGGTACGATTTAGAAAATAGACAAACAAACAAACAAATAAAAAACATACATGCATACAGGCATAGATGACTAGATAGATATATTGATTTACAATGCACGCATTGCGTAGTTTTGTACTTAGCTAGGTATTTAAAGAGTCGCAGTTAATAGACATAGCTTGCTCAGGATTAATTCCGCCAGAGAAAGTCATAATTAGTCGGAATCCCTCTATCCGTCTGGTGATCATCGTATAATTTTCCCTGATTGTTGTGCGCCTTTTGGCCATTTTATGTTCACAAATACACATCTAGTCGCCAATTACGCGTACATTTATGTTGCGATTTTATCTGTGACACGAAAAACCGATTTTAAATAAGACAGACCATTCAATCTAACCCTTTGAATGCCAAAGTAGTCCTTCAATTTTTATTTTTAATTTTTAAAAAATTAAACAAACAAGATAGCACAGCGGTTTATTTTCTTAGTATATGAAAAGCTTTAGTGGAAATTATTGATGCTGATACGCACAGCGTTTCAGACGCCATTCGCTGTTGTCACTGGTTTTCTCCAGGTCCTCTGTACACTATATCTATCAGAAATTCTGAATAGTTGCTTATAATAGAATTTAACACAAAGGAAATAAACAGGCTTTCATTAAAAATATGATTGTTACATCACCATCAACTATGCAGGCACATCTTTTGATGATTATATTTGATTTATTTGCCAGGAGGCGGTTTCTAACACGGAGTGTATATATTTAAATCTAGTTATTGCGAAATGTTCCTTGTCACTCAGCGGAACATTGAAGAACTTCAGGGAAGATAACTAATTTCTAGGTACCCGTCGCAATACATCACCGTCAACGATAATTTGACGATCGGTTCCGGACACGAGTCACTCTTCAGTGACCATAAGCTGGTTTATAAATTAGGAGCTCCTAAGCGACAGGAATTTAAGCAGACAAAGAACGAAAAAAGATCGACAGTAATCACAATTCAGATAATGAACACGCGCATAAATGTCTAAATCTTGCTATTTAAAGGTGTTCTCGTCAATACGAGGCTCATAAATACTAAATATAGCTTTGAATCCCTATTGTATATTCTTGATATCTTTTGTAATCAGATAAATGCAAGTATATTTCAAAATCACCCGCCTCGCAAATAAAAAAAAAACAGAACAGACTTTTTAAAATTCAAAATTTAATATGCAAGTTAAACGTTTTGAATGCAAATTTTATTCATTAATGACAGCCGCGAAGCAGACGTTTTTCTTCTCTCAATATTTTAGCAGCCAACATCACTCTCTACTCACTATATTGTCCTTTACTACTACTACTACTACTACTACTACTACTACTACTACTACTACTACTACTACTACTACTACTACTACTACTACTACTACTTCTTCTTCTTCTTCTTCTTTTTCTTCTTATAATAATAATAATAATAATAATAATAATAATAATAATAATAATAATAATAATAATAATAATAATAATAATAATAATAAAAATAAATGCAAACAGACATTGGTCCAAACATTTTCCTCTGAATAATTAGCAAAACAAACAACACAAACAATAATTGGCAGGCGCACTATGCGCCGGTTAATAAAGGTTTATTTTGTGTGCAGCTAAACCCGAATTCTAATGACCTATTCTGACTCCCTAGTGTCGTTTTTTGATAAACACAATGTAGAAAGTCAGGATTTTGCCTAAATTATCATTCACGTGAAACTTCTCTTACTAATAAATTAAAAAATGGCTCAAGGCTTTTGCTAATGTAGACCTAGTAGGAATTGTCTTGGGTGATTTCAGGATAGCGTGTGGTTTAGTTTATGACAATATTTTGCTTTGAAAAAATGTATATTTACCTTCTAAGCAACACTTAAATCTGGTTGAAAGGAAAAAAACAAAATGTTGTGATATCAAATGAAAAGTACGCGATCTGCATAGTGCGTCAAGGATCTATTTTAGGGCCAATACTTTTTTCATGTTTATAAATTTTCATTAGGATGTAGAAAATACTGAGACTGATATCTATGCTTAATGACACAGTCTTATATGATATCAGCTCTTCTAAAATATCACTGAAGTAAACTCACATAATGTTCACGCTGAATATTTAAGTGGTGTAGATGTAACGGAATGTTCTTTTATTTCAACAAAATTAAAGTTACGCTGACAACCACACCTCAAAGACGTAACAGAGTTACAAATGATATTCTTCACCTACATTTCATGGACGTTAAGCTGGAAAATGTTACACAAAATACACTTGATAACAAAATTTATTGAGGAAGCACATGTCATGTCCACAAACAGCGGTATAATAATATATGTCTACTGTAAGAATAATTAAATAATTCCTAACTTTGGACCCCAGGATAATGTTTTATAAAAGTTGCATTCCACCTTATCTGGACTATTACGTGCGTGCGTGTATGTGTGTGATAAAGATTTTTAACCAAGCTTTAACAATTTTAGTCATATTGCTGCGATGTATCTCTCCAGTGTGGCAGTTTAAAGTGATGTCAAGGACTGTAACATCAGGTATCATCATGTCCCACACAGTCACATTAACCTGATACCGGGTCGACTAAATAAATACTAACCTCTTAATGCTGAGTGCTAATCAGGACATATGCTAGTACCGTTTTTAAAAGTCTTTGGTATGATTCGGAGAGGGTTCCAACCCACGACCTCCAGCATATGAGGCGGACACTCTAACTACTTAGGCTCCCGGAGCGGTACTAGATTTCTGCAGCATCATACGGATTTATAAACATTTTTAAAGTAGAAAGACGTGAAATACGGATCAACAGAATTATCCTAGATCATATTGTTGATAATGTTTTTGAATGTATGAACGATTTAAAAATCATGATTTGCATGAAAAAATATGTTAAAGAAAAGTTAAATTTATGTTTAAAGTTTCTAGTGGATCTTTAAGCAACTATATTAATAATATGTTCTGTAAATTGTCAAAGTATACTATTACAGATTATTGTGGGGACACGTTACGGATCAGTGCCATCTCACCTCTGTATGCGTAGGTTCGAGTCTAAGATTCGGCGAATGTGGATATGTGAGAAGGCTTGCCAGTAGCTTCTCGTGGGTCGGTGGTTTTTTCAGCGGATTTCCTAGTTTCTTCCTCCACCATTAATACTGGCCGCCATGTATAGCCTATCATGTGCTGAAAAATAGCGTTAAGCCACAGAACAACAACAACGGATTATTGTTTGCCAATACACTGTAAATAAACTTTATTCTTCCTAAACACAAAAACGAAGGTCCACTAAAGTGGAACTCTCAAATATCCAGTCATTTTGAACTGTCTAGTGTCCAAATCATTTGGAACTGTCCTATGTTCAATCATTTGGAACTGTCTAATGTCCAATCATTTGGAATTGTCCAGTATCCAATCATTTGGAATTGTCTAGTGTCCAATCATTTGGAACTGTCTAATGTCCAATCATTTTGGAATTGTCTAGTGTCCAATCATTTGGAACTGTCCAGTGTCCAATCATTTGGAATTGTCCAGTGTCCAATCATTTGGATCTGTCCAATGTCCAATCATTTGGAATTGTCCAGTGTCCAATCAAATTGAGCTGATCAATGTCCAATCATCTGAAACTGTTCACTAAAGATCATCAGTGTCTTGCTTTCATCACAGAAATTTGTAAAGGATGCAGTCTAGACGAAGTATAAAACAAGTTATGGCAAACGTTTTTGTACTTTATTTTATTTATATATAAATACATGCGCGTGTGTCTGTATGTATACAAATGTACCCCACGTCTTGTGCGCTGAATCCATACCCAGAACCTTTCGTATACACTAATCCGTATTACCCTTTGTACACACTAATAGTAATACCTTTTCTAGACCTTAATTCTAAATACCTTTTGTAGTCCCTAATCCGTAATACCTATTAATGTTGCTTGTATCCCGGCTGCATTTTATATTTTGCATGTACTTAAGCAAATAATTTAGTAATGATATTTTTGAAATAATTGTGTCACCCTCATCAAATATTATTATTATTATTATTATTATTATTATTATTATTATTATTATTATTATTATTATTATTATTATTATTATTATTATTATTATTATTATTATTATTATTATTATTATTATTAAATATGACTCTCAATTTCAGAAATTCTAATCCCTGACATCGTCATTAGTGAACCAAGGGAAATTTTATTTTTTAATTTATATTACAACTAGTGATGTATAGCAAATTTCTTATAATATATTAGTGTGGGGTTTATCAAATTAAATATATAGTTCTTTTTAATAAGACGTTAAAAGACTCTTGCACATGTACTGACTTTATGTAAAGATGACGAAATTAGTTGAATGATTTCCGTATTTTCAATAAACGCCAATGAGAAAAGGAGCACTTATCTTGTGTAATAAATTTAATAATACATGTTTCTCAATATTATATATTGCCTGGAGTGATCCTGCAAAGCTCTAATAATGTGTCTTAAATTTCCGAAAACGGAGTCAAAGGCTCTAATCCTTGAACAAACAAACGGACGGACATTATAATAAATACGTCAACTCCATACTTCGCAAAAGGAAGAAACTGAAAACAGAAAAGAGGGAGAAATGGGACAGATCATCGGCAATGAAGCGGTATTCAGTTTGTGTAAATACTGAAATATCCACAAGCTTATCTGACAGTCTTCTGCTGTTTTATTACTTAGCACGTGGAACATCTTCAAGTTGACAGATCCGCTCGTGGCCATAATGAAATAACAACTTTCCTCATTATGTGGAATGGGTTGCTCGCAGTTTGCTTAATTAAAAAATGAAATCGGCCTCAGAGGAAAAGTTAGCATTCACGAATATAAGATTATGAAACTGCTCTCTCTCTCTCTCTCTCTCTCTCTCTCTCTCTCTCTCTCTCTCTCTCTCTCTCTCTCTCTCTCTCTCTCTCTCTCTCTCTCTCTCTCTCTCTCTCTCTCTCTCTCGTTACATTGTGCATAAAATATTTATTAATATGATTATTGTTTTTAAAACTAA
>JAEAOA010000900.1:782500-965000 GCA_016746295.1 Potamilus streckersoni | reverse complement strand
ATAATTAGCGAAAAGCGAGAGATTTTATCAATGTGGGTGAATTAAATATGTGTCAAATTAATATTTTGTAAAATTTTAGATAAACGGGAATAATGTTTTGAGACGTTATAGTTGGCATTGCTGGATAATTTATTGAGATTGGTTGTTTGTTTTGAATGAGGAATTGAAGTCATATTACCTACTGACGTACGATGTGAACGAAGAAAGGCTGTAGGTTGGAAGTGAAATAAATTGTACACACATATGATGATGATGAGAGAGAGAGAGAGAGAGAGAGAGAGAGAGAGAGAGAGAGAGAGAGAGAGAGAGAGAGAGAGAGAGAGAGAGAGAGAGAGAGAGAGAGAGAGAGAGAGAGAGAGAGAGAGAGAGAGAGAGAGAGAGAGTATAATTATTATAACTTCAACCATGCAGGAGAACTTATCTAGTTTCAGAAAAAAAACAATTTCAATGCATTTTTTGTGATAATTTCAATAAAACAAACTAAGCAAACAAGAACAACTGATGTACATTTCGTATCTACATATGTGATTAAGAATACAATTTAATCAGGTCGTTTGAAAATAAATAAAATGTATTCTACATCCATGGTCCATTATATCAAGCTATCCGTTTCAACAAGAATCGTATATCAATTTCAGAAAGTAGCTTTAAATGGGAGACACCTATTGACCTACTATGTTGGCTGATATAAAGTTGTCTTTCTTTGTATGATCTGGGTATTGTTAAATATAAAATGACTAGCTGATTAATTGTAGATTTTACGGTACATCAGCATTGTTAGTGCCATAAAAGGTCATATGTAAATAGATCATAATCAGAAAGATTTATTTTCAAACCTCAATAAAAGTGCGAAATAACAAAGACGATATTTCAGGATCTCAGACAGGATTTGAGCGCCCTAGGAAAAAAAAAATTACAGTAGGATAATCTGTATTAAAAAAAACCCACCCCAACCACCAAAAACGATGGTGTGCTCCCTGATCGTTTTGAGATCCCGAAATTTTGTGAAAGTTTTGCTACCATATCCGCGCCTCTGCGATATGGTGAAAATATATGAGGCTTCGCTAGCAACGGGGAATGAAAATGTTCTTTGCAAAGGGTGATCAGATAATAAAAAGTAAAACAAGATGTTAAGTAGTACGAATGTTCATTAAAAATAATAAAACAGATAGGGTTGCATACAAACTACATTTTGGAGAAAATGTTAACTTCCTTGAACAAATTTAAAATACAAGAATCATTTACTGTATCAGAAAGTTCCTTTCTGTGCTTAACATTGGGTACAGTAGTTACATTCACAACGAAAATATATTGAAAAGTTCAGAGAAAGGACAATGATTATTTTTCAATTAGGATATTGCAGTTTTTTCAAACATATCCTCAAAGTAAGCGAAATAAGAGTATATAATGTATCATTTGCTTTGATGGCTTAAGTACGAAGTGTAAATGTTATAAATATACAACTTTGTTTCTTTCGAAATAATAATCTGCGCATAGTTCTGTCGCCCTCACATCCCCAAAAGGAGAGAAATACAAACCCCAAAATCCTTTACTTAAGGAAAACTTGGAGAAAAGAGACTATGCATGTTTAATCGTCTGGTGACATCATTGAGAAATCGCCAAATCACAAAACCATCGAACCAGGGGTGATATTTGGTGCACACCCTCTGTGTGAGAAGATATTGTCAATTTTTGTATTGCTATAACGAGTCAACAAAATCATGAAATATATTGCATTACAGGCTATAGTGGTGTAATGATGCATAATGTAATCCATAACAATATGGGATAATCATAACGCCTTTGAATTCGTGAATTTATTTATAAAGTCCACATCGTAAACATTCCATTGAACTCTGAACACTTTCTAAGTGTAAAGATTTCCCACCATGGGAACAGCAAACTTCCATTCCAAGGAACTTGAGTCTTCCAGTCATGGGAACTTTAAATATCAAACTTCCAATCCACTCGAGGGTTTTTTTTTTTTTCCTGGCTGAAAAGTGCTAGACATCACTATAAACTGCCACACTGCAGACATCGTAACAATATGACTGAAAAAAAATGTTAAAGCTCCGTTACAAATCCAAATCATACAGAGACATGTTGGTTTATATTGTTCATCTTCCCATGGCTAACTGAGCCTGGACATGTTCATATCCTTGGATAAGGCTCAAATGTTAAATTAATTAAAAATCCCTTATCTCTAACCCTTATTAAAACAAGACCAGAGTAGGAGAGTAGGCAGTTATGTAGTTGGGCTTGGTACTGTAAGCAACACTGGCTTTTGTTTTGTGAAGACTTTAACTTTTTGTACATAAAGTCGTACGATCCTTACTTGGTATTTGTGTGTCCTTTGGACCCGAATGTAACAACCATAAGGAGTGGGGGAGATAACACATCTTCACCATTTTCTTACAAAATCCATATTTTTGTTGCATACAATTCAAAAATATTAAATGAAAATCACATACTGTTTGTGAAAGAACGAAGGACACATAGTTCTCGATATATTTGTTCTTAAAACAAGGATCAGAAATTTCTCGCTGTTTTAGCGTTTTGGAGAAAGATTCATTATGAGTAGGCATGCGTCAACAATGGTTTTGTTGTATCACCTGACAACCAATTTTACGTGCTCTGTGCTTGATGAATCCGGCTTTATTATTCTTTTAATATTATGGATTGTTTTCTGTGTAAAATGTTGGTATGTTGCATTTGCACAGTACTATTATAAATATATCTTTAAAGCCACCGTACGCGTTCATGTGTCGTGCAAGAAATTGTTCTAAAAAATCGGTTCTTACATTTACTTTATTGGGCGTGAGAACTAGGAGAGGGCTTTGGTATTCACATACACATGATTGGGGTTGGGTATTTATTACATCGTCCATGTGAGTGTATTGTGATAAAATTAAATCTTAAGGGGATTTATGTAAATGAAAAATGTTTTAAAGCACAGTGCTGGTTTAATTTACCCTGAATACAGCATTTTAAGAAGAATGTCAGTAAGGGTAAATTAGGGCGTCTTGATTATGACGAAATTTTGAAGAAAGTAGGAATAACTTACTTTTAATCCTGAAGTGTATTATGAATTACAGTTACTAATTAGAGCTAATGATGATGTATAGCACTTCACTATAAGCCAGAACATAGATGCCTACGGGAATATCATATGTTCGTACAAGTCTCTGATATGCTGGTGTATATTTGTTTTATTTACTAGTGATACATATGTTATTCCATATACCGTAGAATCCTATCTAGGAAAACACAGATATATACAAAATGTCAAATTCACCATAACTAAGCATCTTACGCTATTTTTAGTTTAACATTCACGGCTGGTGACCACCATAACATTCAAAAGAACTGAACGAAATATGGAACTGATTATATATCTTATCCGATCAGTTTGTTTGTTAATATTTGTGTTTTTTAAATAAAAAAAACTGAATTGTTTTGTGGGAAGTGCCCTCTCACACACTAGCAGAGAAACATACATCAACTAGAATAGTTTTCATATTTGCAATCAAGTTCAATATGCATCCCATTTATGCATATATACGGTATTTTTAAGATAAGTAGTTAATGTCAAGTACTCTTTATCTTTAGATGGGTACTTCTGTGGCCGAGAGGATGAGGGTGCTTCAGTTCAACAGCTTCTTCACCATAATCTCCTTCACGCGTAGGTTTTCTTGTGCAACGCTCTTCACTCAAAACCCCTGCGTCCTCTTTCTTTCTTTCTTTTTTCTACTTTGCGCATCTAACAAGTCCAACGGTGATGGAAGTGGGACGAGACGACAGGTAGATGTTACAACTGGCAGTGGTAGATTTAAATCTACATGGAGGCGGTCTGTGCACAAGTGGTCGTTTTTCTTTAAACCAGGAGAGTGAAGAAGTCAGGCAGCATCCCAGGCGACTGAGCATCCCCTTTTAGGCCAGCACTGATATCTACGGACCGTCGAAAGCCTGCAGTACCCCGCTAATATGTTTTAATGGGACCACTCTAGTCAAGGACAAAGAGAGTATCACCCAAAGGTGAAAGGAACACTTCTCCAAACTACTGAACATGCCATCCATCGTAGACTCTGCAGCGTCACACGCAATTGTTCCGAAGCCAACTATCTCGAACCTGGTGTTACCCCTTACCACGGAAGAAGTTAAGCGAGCCATCAGCATGATCAGCTCTAGCAAGGCACCATGCACCGATGGAATTCCTGTGGAACACTTCAAAGCAGCTGGCCCTAAGGCCCTTGATGTATTGCACAATATCCTGATCAGCATTTGGGAGGAGGAGTCCATCTCAGGTGAGTTCAAAGACTCAATAATTGTCTCCGTATACAAAAACAAATCTGACTGTGGTAACAATCGAGGCACATCACTCCTGTCGATTACAGGCAGGATTATGGTGTGCATCTTTCCCAACCGTCATATATAACCGAAATATCTCCGAAGCCATACTGCCAGAGGCCCAATGTGGTTTCAGACCAGATCTGAGCACGATCGACGTGACTTTTACTGTGAGACAGATGCATTAAATTTGCATTGAACAAAACATTAACTTCTATGGTGTCTTCATTGATCTCACAAAGGCCTTCGATGCAGTCAACAGATATACACTATCGGTCATCCTTGCATGACTCAGTTGCCCTAGGAAGTTCATCAAGATGATACGACTTTCCCACGACGACATGACGCGATTCGTTCTCTCCAACTGGGATGTCTCTGATCCATTCAACATTTATAACGGTGTGAAGCAGGGTTGCGTTCGGCCATAGTATTATTCAACCTCTTCTTCACATGTGTCCTGAACCATGCTACACGCAATCTCCAGAAAGTAGTGTATATAAAGTACAGACTGGATGGCTCTCTCTTCTACCTTCGCCGACTAAATGCCAGGTCTAAAACAATTCAGAAACTTATTCTTGAAGCACTTTTCTAGGATGTCTGTACTCTCATGGCATACACGAAAGCAGATCTCTACATCATTGTTACTCGCTTTGGAAAGCCTCGAGACTCTTCGGACTCGCTATCAGTTTGAACAAAACAGAAGTACTTCAACAACCTATACCAGGCACCAAAGCTCGCGACTCGATTGTGTATATCGAAGGCACCCAGCTGAAAGCTGTCGATTACTTCAATTATCCTGGAGGTATCATATGTTCCGATGGATAGCTAGACAAAGACATAACGGCCCGCATCAGCAGTGCAAGTCAATCACTAGGACGTCACCGCTCTCGTGTGTTGAATCACAAGCCTCCTATACGGATGTGAGACCTGGACAATATACAAGAAGCACATCAAGCAGCTTCATCGCTTCCACACGAGAGTCCTGCGCCGGATTATCGGCTAGAAGTGCTGGACAGAGCCGGCTTAACCAGTATCGAAGCGATGGTCATGACATCCCAACTCTGGTGGATTGGTCATGTCATGCGTAGTGCCGTTTTAAGCAATAGGCACGTGAGGTACGTGCCTAGGGCCCCGAGCAAAATTTCGGTATCGGTTGTGTTAGCAGTTTAATACTATTTTAATAAATTATTTAAATTACACACATGCACATGGAAATGCATTGCAATACTCTTTATCGGTGACTGACAGATTGAAGCACAATTCTGGCTACTTTTTAGGTTAGAGTTTGTGCCTAGGACCACCAAACTTTTTAAAACGGCTCTGGTCATTCGCATGGAGGAGTCTCAAATACCACGCCAGATTTTGTATGGAGTTCTATCTAGTAGGCATAGAAACATTTGTCGCCCGAAGAAGAGATTCTAAGACTCCATCAAGGATAGCTTGAGATACTGCTCGATATCTGCGAATGACCTAGAGTTCTGCATCAAGGATATATCTGGCTGGCGTGCAGCTGTTCGCAATGGGTGCAAACTCTTTGAGAATGCTTGTAGAATGCAAATCGCTGACTCTAGGAAAAGCAGGTAGGCAACATCGTCAAGAACCAACCCATGTCTCCAGTGCACGCACTGCTCCAGTACATGTGCATTTCGAATCGGACTCATCAGCCACATGAGGACCCATTAGCGAAGAGCAGCACAGGATTGACTTCATCAAGCCTTGATGATTAACCAATGAAAAGAGATTGGTATGAAGAAGGAATGACTGATGGATACATTGTTATATAAACTTTAGCAGATTAATATTTAGAGAATTACAAGCTGTGAAAGAAGAGAGGAAAAGAAGTGACATTTAAACAAGGACACAAGTCATTTTATAGCATGTGTTTCGGGAATGTTTCGGAATTCTCTCCTCAACTGTCGATACCAACGTGCATTGTGCTGAAGGCCCAGTGTATATAAAGAAAAACGTGACGCTCGTTGCATCTTATTTAGTTCATATGAATACATTATCTGCAAAACAGATTGTTCCTGTGCATTTTAATGACAAGTTTATTTTAAAGTTTATAAGTAATATCGTTTCATTTATTGTGTATTATGCTTGATATATGGCTGTACCACAGTACAGCTGTACCACACTCTGTTATCCCCATTCGTATGACCAATAACCCTCGGCTTCTAAAGTGTGCAGTACATCGACTATGCAGTAAAAGCCGCTTATATGCAGCTTCATGAATGAAAAGATTTATCTGTTTCTCCTATTCAATCTATCTTACACTTGTTTTTATTCTTTTACACGCACGTGCCAAATGTTTTTCTGTAAAAAGGTTTTGATGGGAGGAGCCATTCAGTAAATTGCTTCTTTATCAAGTTCGTGGCATTAACGGCATCAGATCTTCACATTTGCCTATGAATATTCGATTTATGAAAGTAAAACCAGAAGGTAATAGGCGATTACTTGGCTCGTTTCCACGAAGCTTTTAGCAGTTTCTTGTAGCCATTGCAATGAATTATCATTTAGAACGTCAATTCAGATTACAGTGATATTGACCTATGACGAATTGGTCCCTGAGACGGGGTTTAAAGATAAAAATAAAAAATACTTGTCTTCCAAAGGGTTATATACTAGACCTACTTTACTTAATTGACATTAATGATATTGCAAATAATTGGAACTCCCTGGCTAGGCATTTTTTGTTTCTAATGAAACAATTACAAACTACAGTACACGATGATTTTGTTTTAACCTAGACTGATTTATACACTGTCTTATTATTTATAATATTTCTTAAAGAAAAAGTTTATTAACAACAAAGAAGCAAGCTAATCTTCTACACCTGTCCTTTTGACGCCATTGATTTCTCTGGTGCCAGAGTCTTGACATCAATGAGCGTACATCAAAGCATCTTTCTATGCTGCATGCTGATATATACAGTTTTTGTTAAATTTACCTGGGAAAGTCTCACTCAACGAAGAGGGATAAAAGAGGGAGAAGAGACTGTCCACTCCATCGTAACTAATCAACTTCATATTTATTTAATTCATCCCTATCATCAGACGATAAACACATATTATTAACAATAAAATACCTACAAAATCTAAATAATCCTGACTTGATTGCTTCGTTTTCAGACTGATCGCGGAAATCGTTCCCTGCCTTCTTACATCCAATTTAGCTTTTTGAAAGACTGCATTAAATTCTACCGACCCTGAATAATCCAATTTAGTTTTTTCACAGACAAGGTACTTTAATATTATTCTCTATATCATAGACATAGATCTCCATTTTTGTTACTTTCTGAGCATAACATGAAACTAAGTATCTAAATGACTACGCCAAATGTAAACTAACAAAATCGAACAAAAATACTTCCATGTGATTTTTACAGAAGAAAACATTAACTGAACTTATCCCTCGACGGACGAAATAGTTTAAAGCGACAGAAGTCATTTAACTTAATTAAATCCTTTCTCTAAACGTGCAGAATTATCACAAGATAACAGTAACTTTATAAAACAGAATATAGCCACACATGAAAACTTAATATAAAAGATTGGAATAAAAAAAGGCTATTTAATTGTGTCAAGTTGATAAGAGAGTTCGTGTCTAATTTTTGAACTTTAGTCTTTTATAGCAATTTTTTATTCTTACATGTAACCCTGATGCACGTTATTTTGTCTACATAATGATTCACATCCAACACACACAAACACGCACGCACGCCCACCCACAGTGTAGGCTATTCAAATAATTTTTATATTGTGTACATTATAGATCAATATTGTTGAATATTTGCTCTAGTCTATATTTAACTGTAGTTGTTGTCATCAGCCCAGTATTATTCACCTTTGGAAAATGATTCATACTCATGCGTTTTACTTTAAGAGATCTATTTACCCAAGTAACGGCTAGAAAACAATAGCCGAGTGTTCTAAATTCAAGTGCAAGGAACGGGATTACATTTTCAACAAAAGACTACGAATAGAGTTGCTATCCAGGTGATATATTGAGAAAGAAATTCTTTTGCATTGTGTTATTTATGCTGAGTGCTTCCGCCTGGTCCGTATTTTGTCTGGTTTTTATTTTTATAGATGACGTCTTAAAAGTCTCCTAGTGTTTTCAGCAGTTATAGATTTCTGCACGACATATGTTTTAAACTCTTTCCAATCTTCTGATCTAAAAAATCAACATGTTTTGAATTTCAATGTTGGCAACAAAATATGTATGTATGTATGTATGTATGTATGTATGTATGTATGTATGTATGTATGTATGTATGTATGTATGTATGTATGTATGTATGTACGTATGTACGTATGTACGTACGTACGTACGTACGTACGTATGTATGTATGTATGTATGTATGTATGTATGTATGTATGTATGTATTTATGTATGTATGTATGTATGTATGTATGTATGTATGTATGTATGTATGTATGTATGTATGTATGTATGTGTTCATTCATCATCATATGGGCATTGAAATAGCATTGTATTTCACTGCATGGTAACGTCATTATGTTTTACGTTTTATGTTTCACTCTATGATAATGTCATTATGCTTTATGTGTGATGGCTTAATCTTTGCCTAGTGCTCCTGTTGATCTTGATGTGTCCGTTTAAGAATAATGTTCTTCGAAATAACAGTTGTTTAATTTGTTGTAATATCCAACGCTAAATAAAATTTATTTACGTCTTATCGACCGCTCCAGTGACCAAAGTGTTTAGAGCGCCCGCCTCGGATAGGGAAGGTCGCAGATGGAACACCGGCATGGTCATACCAAAATACTTATAAAAATGGTACTAACAGCTGCCTCGCTAGACGCTCAGCATTAAGATGCTAGTGTTAGAACTTGTCGGACTGGTTTCAGGATAATGTGACTGGGTGGGAAAAGATGCATGATGATCCAGTGCCAGACATTACTAGAAACTGTCACACTGCAGATATCGCAACGATATGACCGAAAATTTTTATAAGCTACGCTAAAAATACAAATCTCTCTCTCTCTCTCTCTCTCACACACACACACACACACACACACACACACACACACACACACACACACACAGAGTTACGTCTTATCATTGCTCAGGACTTTTGGAGACTGTTTTCGTTTGACGTGATTAACCGACAACTGTATCACATTATTTTTAGCATGCTCCATCTCAGTAAAATACTGAATCTTTGAACATTTCTCCCATGACGGACATCACCCAAGATACTCAAGGTTTCATCAAAATTAAATTGAGCCTAAATAAGAGTGATACATTGTACATTAACTTTGCAGATAATTGTATTTTGTTTTATTTATGTAGTTTTCTTTATTGTATTCTCATTCGTTTATGTCTTAATTCTTGCAATTTGTGTTTACTAAAATTTATTAGATACAATAACTATTATAATGAATAAGCATTCACTTATCATGACAGTAGTATTAGAAAACCAGGTTTTCAACTCACTTTGTTTTTTTACCCTCCAAACAAGTATAAATTATAGTCCTAAATTATCCCCCACCCCACCCCCTTTTTTTCCAAAATAAAACAGGGTTTTGACTCACCCTCCCCCACCTCTTTTTTTACCCCCTACTACTACCTGTAAACAGGTATTTTGTAACCAAACAAAACAACAGGTATTGGAATGTGATAAGCTCTTTACACAGAGGTGACTAATTTGTTAGAACAGCGCATGTGTGGAATACAATTATTCTAAAGACGGCAAACAGGTTTTTACCACAAGATAACAGGATGAAAATTAAACTGTGCATTAGAACGTTTCAGTTAACAAGGTGGAAATTAAACTAGCATTAGAATGAAAATGATATTATTTTATATCTCGTTACCAATGATTAATGTTTCAACTGTTGATATTAAAAATATTTCACTATCACGACTATAGATACTAAATTTTACTTTACCACTCACACAGCGACGGGACTCAAACAGATCTTTCATTTCTGGTTTGTTCAGAGGATATTTTTTGTTGATAAAATATACCTTTGACCGATCGAGATCAATTGTGAGTTTAGTATAGTTTTGTTGGCTAATGGGGCTGTGAAAGTTTTTAAATTCCGCTAGCAACTTTTGATACAATTGTTCGAGATAATTGAAATACATGCTGTTATCAGATCTGATGAGCGAAAGTTTTAACTTGTCACATGTTCCATTAAAACATATACCTGATGTTTCATTATTAAATTCAACTGTCAATTGTTTACCGTCCATCATTAGATATTTGATGTTACTATTGTAGCTATTTGTCATTGTCAAATTTTCAAGCATTATTTTATAAGTTTAGATAAAATTTCAGTTGGAAAAGATAATGTCGAGTATAGATCTATCATCATAACAATACCCAAGGGCAAATGTATCTACCCCATTTTCACAATAGCGTTTGTCATCAAAATTATACAATCCACGTTTGATAATGACATCTGTTTCGAGTTTATGATGATTAGTTCGAATTGCCATAGCTCTCATAAAACTAACACCACCATCAAGCGCATACCTGTAGTCATCAAATTTCATAAACTTTTTAACAAAATTACGAGGCAGACCTTTGGCTTTTTTCGTTATTTTATTATTATCTAACAATACGGCATACATTTTACTACGTAATCCGATAAAGTATTTGATAGCGCTCGAGTTCATTTCATCTTTAAACTTACCAATAACCTTTTTATTTGTGTCGTCATGAAATTTACTGTCACGTGGATAATCGGAAAGATCAAACAGATGTCGATTATTGTACATGTCCTGATAGATGTCCTCACATTCGATTTCATATACGAGCGAATCAGTATCAGTAAACAATAATCTACTAGCCGGCCACTGATTTTTAACAAAAGTGTAATGAAAATCGTACATCAACCACTTTGATAAATCTAACACTGCAGCTCCAACATAGATCGGCTTGTTTAGTTTTAGATTTGTTTTTCTTCTTTGTATCGCAACAAGATTTTCATTAAATATTTTCATGCTCACAAAATCATCGTCTGACACAAGTTTGTTTCTGCGATTGACATCATTAACTATTTCAATATTTACACGTTTCCTAATATTCTCCATCGTCTTACCAAAAACGGAATTGTTCATCAGTTTAAAGAAGTTTTTCTCAAACTCTGTTTTCGCTGCAGCTCTTCTTGAAGTGTTGGAGTTAATATAACCTCTCATCCACGGCGACTGATTAAATTTTAGTACACGATGAACTTTTCTCAACACAAGACCAGCATCGACTGCTTGTTTTAAAACTTTGTAATGCAAAACATAATTTTTCTTATCAAGTAAATTTGGTACTAGTTTCTTGACCATGGAATGTTGCCTTGGTGATGCTAACGCTTGTTGTTCTTTTGATAACAAACTATAATCTATAACCATCGATTCCGCACAGAAAGGGTAATCGTTATGTAATTTGTGTAGCGAATTTGGATAATCAAGATCAACTTCAACGAAATAGGAAACATCGTCAGGTATCTTTTTTTCTGTCTCTGATAGAAATCGATCAACCGTGATCCAATGAAATCCGCTAAAAGGCATTGGTTCTGCCATCGAACCACCGTAAAGATTATTACAATCTAGATAAATTATATACTTCGAAGGAAGGTCAGGGTTATACTGTTTCAGGTATTTGTTGTTTGCTTCAGCATATTTTTTTGTTATCACGCTAATACCACCTCGGATACCTTTTTCAATAAAATTGAACATATCCACGTCTGTCAGTAATTCTAACCTTACCTTACTAAACTTTAGCAAAGCATCCCATGACAACCCAGGGGCAGAATAATACCAGCAAGGATCTAGTCCATAATTATTATAACTCACTTCACGAAAACTTTCAAAAACATCTGCTAATAATAACACGTCAGTTTTCAGGTATAAATCATGATAATCACCAAAAGTCTCACAATCAAACTCTTTCCAGATATCTTGTGCATACCTGTACTCGTCATCAGTTATATTTTCATTTTTAAGTTGTGAGTAAAATTTGTCTTTGTCAGGTAAAGATATTTCATCAAATTTACTCCAATCGTCGAGGTATTCGTATGGAAAAACTCCTTTTTTAGCTAGTAGATTAAATTTATCTCCAAAACAGTCTCTTAGGTTATCAAATTTACTACAACCTTTTACTAGCTCATCTAACGAGGCTGCCATAAACTGCAGGCTGTCAATAAAACGTAATTTACCTAGCGTAACTGACATGTACTTTTCAAAATTATTTGGGATGCATTTGATGATGTTATCGAGTTTTAGACGAGCTTTTATCTCAGGATCACCAAAAGCTTCTACTATAATATGGCTATCATATCCTCGAAAATTGTGAAGAATAACCGGAATAAAATCTGGAGCATGAAATTTTAAATTACACTGATTATGAGCCGCTCCACGATACTGTCCAGTCAAATGACAATGGTCATGTACTTTTTTATCATCGTCAAAAGCTTTTTCACAAATATGACAAATTTCTGCTTGCTCGTGAGCGGATTCTTGTTGAGGTGTTAATTTTAACATTGGCGTTACTTTTTTCAAATGAGTAAATATATTATCAACTTCGTTAATCAACTGCTTGAGAAGCCAAACAGCTGGATTTTTACCACGATATAATTTGATTGATTTAGATAATCTAGAATCAGTACAACAAACTACCTTATACGCTACTCCACACGGAACATGATTTTGAACTTTTCTTGTACTCGATTGATTAGGATTATTTTCTACACCAAGTACAGGTTGAAGTAGGCATTCGAAATCAGCGTATATGACGAAAGGAATTTTTAGTTTGTGATTATGATGGACAAACTGTAACACTCTATCTTTTTTAGATGGCATTGTTATTCTTTGCACATCACTACAGTACTGCAAATGCTTTTGCAATGTTTCATTGCTTGTACAGCCATGCAAGCAGTGGTAACAAAAGAACTTTTTGTTCTTATCCTTATTGTACTGTCTACCAACTAGTCCGTTAAAGTTTTTAATCCAAACATAATGATTTTTGTAGTACAGTAAATTTATAGTTGATTGTGAAGCTTTTTCTGAAATATATCTCGGATATACGTCCTCCTTTTCATCTAGTCCGAAAACGTTAATTGAAACATTATTCTGCTTTTCAAATTTTGGTATTTGATTTTCTGCCACTGGAAAGTTAATATCTTTAAAATTTAATCTAGACACATGACTGATATACCTTTCAACACGAGTAGCGTTTTTTTCTGCTGGAAATAGTGCGGAAAGAACAGCCCATTGGAAACATTTGTTATCTACGTTTTTGATGTTTATACAACATCTTTTACTTTTTATTCTTGGTGGCAGGTCGACGTATGAACTACCTCGTAATACATTATATTTCATCGTGTGAAACAATATTCCTTTGATCATTTCAAACTTCCAACCCGAACCTAATTGACTAAATTCCTCTATTTTTTTTCCAATTTCTTGGTGTATTTCATCAGATAGTGATAACAGATCAGTCCCAAGCAAAACACGTCTCGATTTTGCGTTAATATAAGGTTCTGCAATTTCCTTGTTAGTTAATTCTTCCATTATAACTAACTTTGAAAATATAACATGATATTGCACAAATAATCTGATACTTTTGTGTTTTTCGAGCTCACGTTTTACAATTGTCTGTAATAGGTGGTAAAGATTAGTTGCAGTAAAATTTACTAAAACAATTTGATTATCAAACTGATGACTATTATCAAAACCTGCAAAAGCAGTCGCTATTTTATTAGGTTCTCCCATAAAGCTTCTCTTAGCTATATCACGCAATTTTAACATTATTATACTATAATGTAATATCTAATTGATAATTTTTTACACTGCGCATGCGCTAAAAATCAATTAGAGATAAAAAATATCTCCTATAATATAATGACAGCAAATCTAACAAACACATGTGAGCAAGAAGCATATCAAGTTCACCCAAAATATAACTTTATCTCACACTGCGCATGCGCTAAAAATCAATTAGAGATAAAAAATATTACCTATAATATAATGACAGTAAATCTGACAAGCGCACGTGAGCAAGAGATTTATCAAATTCACCCAAAGTATAACTTATACGCTGGAAATGTAATTGGTTCGGTTATTAACATTAAAACTAGAATACCTGTTGGCAAATTAACGTCAGCGGGTTATAATATTAGTGTAAAGGGAGATAATGCCGAGAGGATTGCAATATTTAGAAAAGATTTTATTTACACGTTGTTCTGCGATGATATTCCAGAGGGACAGCGTGTATATCATTATAATGGTAAAGTCACTGATGATAATATTGAAAATTTATCCTTACAAGATGAGTTTCAGCCGCACCCAGTATTTGATTTATACGAGGCTAACGATCGCGGTATTATTAGAAATAGAAAAACTAAAAAAGTTCTTAGTACTATTAGCAATATGGGATATATCAGGGTAACAGTTAGAGGAACATCAACAAATCAAGTTCGTTATCTTGGTCATAGGTTTGTTTATGAGGTGTTCAATGGATCTATACCCAATGGTCTTGTTATTAATCACATCAATAATATACAAACTGATAATCGATTGGAAAATCTGGAGATAGTAACGCAACAGGAAAATGTGAGAAAAGGAAAAAATAGTAATGGTATTAATTTTAGATGCCCAATAAAACCTGTTATTTCAAAAAACCTCGAAACGGATGAGGAGATCGAATTCAAATCGATTTCAGCTGCGGCGAAATATTATAAGATAAATCCCGCAGTCGTAAAAATTATAGCTGATGGAGCAACAAAATCAACTTTTTCAAGAGAATACGATGCTAGGATTGGTTTTAGATATGATGATCAATAATATTTTGTAATTCGGTTTTAGTCAAGCAATGATGAGCAAATGCTATGATATCATCGTGATTAAATTTTAGCGTCGTTACTGCACTTTCATTAATTTTATTTTTTTCTGCTTCTGTTAGTAATATTTTATGAGAATCACCTTGCATTACAATAACATCAACACTATAACCCAACAAACATTTTCTTACCGCTTCAGCTAGTTCGTTATAATTTACTATATTAACTTTTTGGTGATATTTTATCTCATCGGTCATCTTATAATAATAAATTAGATAAAAATATATTATAATAATGGACTTGATGAAACGACTCGCTGAACTCTACGAAGAAGATACTAGTGATAAGGTCGTCAGTGATAAGGTCGTCAGTGATGATGTCATACATAGTATTACATTTTCCAAAGATTTTATAGACAAATCTGTTGGTTATAGCGAAGATGATATTTTATATAACAATGAATCTGATGATGATGGTGAAATAGTCACTGTTGCTGACAGATCTAATTACAGCAGATCAACAACTAAACGGTATAATGTCAAGTATCACATTGCTAAGCAGCTAATTAAATTTAATTTTACCGTTGCCGAACAACAACTGTTCTGGCAGTTAATCAAACCTTTTTTAAATATCAAGATCCCAGGCCGACAGAAAAATATCAAATTCGATTTCATATTTGTCAAGATTTTTAATCTAATGACGATCTCTAACGATCGTAAGCAGTATCTAATATCATTATGTAAACCAGTAAAATGTAAATCTGTCAAACAAAAGTATGAGTTAATTTATAATAGCATTATATCATAATCTGCTTGGTTGGGATCCAACTGTTAAATTTATCACTATACCCACGCCATTTGACTAAACTTTTATCCCCTTTTTTTCTAATCACTTTCTCGATAACAAAAACATCCTGCTCAGTTTTCTGTAGTTCTTGTTCATAAAAACTACCTACAATCGGTTCCCCTGCCAGATCTTTTAAAACATATGTTACAGGTAATGTTAAAAGTACCTTATCAACCACAAATACTTCTTCGCTCCAGTTCGGAGTAAATCCTTTTGCAAATACCTTTTTCATCAAAGAAATTCTAACTTTATCACCAACCTTAAATTTATGTCTGCGGTACATGTTTTCATTTGCTAATATTGGATTTTTAACAGCTTTTTTAGGTGTCATTTTGATGGTTCGATGTTTCGTGTTATTATATTCGCTTATGATTTGAGAAAGGTCATCGATGTACCTGTTGGTGTTTTTAGCTGTCATATGTTTGTGTATTTTCTCGTTTAGCGTGCGATTAAATCTCTCAACAACAACGCTTTTACCTTCGTTTCCTGTAACATACCTTTTTATATTATTTTGTTCTAGAAACTGTTCAAACTTTTTGTTAAAAAACTCAGATCCGTGATCAGTCCAGATTTTGTTTGGTTTTCTTTCTGTACTCGTTATTATCTGCTTTAGCGCATCGGTCATTGAAGTTCCTGTCTTATCCGAAACAGGTACACTGAAAGCATATTTGCTAAAAACGTCTATAACATTAAACAAATACCTTTTTGGAGCGCCATCAGCGCCAACATTAAACTGAGCTAGATTAGATACATCCACCAAATCTATTGCCCAGATATCATCTACACCATTAGCGACAACTTTACGTCGTTGGAACTTTTTTTTTTAGGTCTGTGTAGTTCGACTGCAAGATCATCATATACCTTATTTCCCCAATCGTGAGGTGATTGACGAGACTCTCCGAGTCCAAGTTTATATTTTGCTCCAATTATTCCCTGAACAAATTTTCTATCAAAACGTTCTCGTAGATTTGTTGGCTTCATATCACGTAATTCGTCTAACATTACTTTATCACAATCTAATTTTGAGTTTTCATGATCACGATAACAGATATCATGACGCATTGCTATTGCATCCACTTGATTGTAAGGCTCTTGTCCTGGCAATGGATTGTCGTTTTCATCTAGTTGTTGATCTAGCGGATTCCATGGACCAGTATACCGATGCCCTGGCAATGTCCAACCGCCTTTTGGTTTTGGTAATTTTCCAATTAGTTTATGTATATCTATACCTGACCCTATTATTTCTCTGTTGTTACAACATTGACAGTATGCGACAATTTTATTTTGCTCAATACACAAATCTCTGTCAGAATCACAGTTGCATATCATTCTATATTTTTAGTCGTCGACTAAAATAATATTAGGATAACCAGATCCTAGCGACGTCGCTGGAGATACTATCGCTGGGGACGTTTTCTTTAAAAATGTATTTTTTCTTTTTCCACAGATTGCACAAATACTTTTTAATATTATCCTGTTGTTTTTTGTTTTTTCTGTTGTTTCATTAATACCTTCTGTTTTAGTTTTACACTTGAGACAGTATGTTGACATTATTATACTTATAAGTTTAGATAAAATTAATTGCGATCTCATCATTAGCGTGAGAAGGTTGCTTATCAAACTGTAAAATAAATTTTAAAAAATTAAGATTTCTGCTCATCTGTCGGATAAACATAATACAATAATATCCGCAAGCAGACGTTCCAACAGGTTGGAGTTGATTTGACGAATAATATACTTTTGTAAAATTTTTTTTCATATACTTTTTTATTACATCGCTTGGAGGAAGTCCAAACGAGTCAAAATAATTATTATTATAAACTGCTACCCAATGCGTACCAGATCCGTCATTAAAATCTTGTATATTAATAACACATGAACTTACAGCAGATGGTGATTTTATTGCTGAGAGCTCATCTTTAGAATAAACTCCGTGAAATCCAGGAACCGCTTTTAACTTATCAATGATATCAAAATTACTCAACGGGGTCGACGAGTTCCTGGTAATGTTAGACCACGTCCGATTCCTAAAAGATTTGGCAGCAGACTTCCCGCTAGTCCCGCCAAAAGTGGAGCGAACGGAATAATTCCTCCTTGTTTTGTTTGATTGCATATGCATTTGCACTTTGGTGTTGGTGATTTTGTTTTTATTACTTTCTTTTTTTTTGTTGTTGGTGATTTCTTTTTCTTTTGTGGCATTATAATATATTATTTACATAAAATTTACAATTTTTTTATTCCACTTCCACGAATGATACCATTACCTTTGACTGCTTTCTCCGTTGCGCTAGATATTGCTCCAGACGCTGCTGCTATTCCTAATGTGCCTAAGACTGGTAAAAGTTTAGGTATTATTGTACTAGTTAATACTGATAATGCCGGACCAAGAAAACCACCTTCTTTTGCCATCGCTGTCATTTGTGCAGCACTCAAATTTAAAACAAAAGTTTTTTTACGATCATACTTTTTTACTTGATTTTTTGTTAGCATTAATTTTGTTAAAACACCATCAGAAATATTAGGATTGATTTTTAATGATACCTGTTCTCGCTTTGCAGTAGCAGCTACTAATTTTTTAACTTGGCCATCAGTCAAATACACTTCTTTTACAATATACTTTTCCATTTTATATAACAACTGTAGATTAAACTTGAACTGTCATTTTACCTCCAATAGAATCTACCGTGATAAATCTATCACTAATCACTAATGCGTATACGTATAACGGCGCTACTGGAACCGCCCCAAGTGTCCAGGTAATTTCAATATCCGCTGTGCTGTCTACAGCTCGCTCGTTATGTTTACTAACATCAAAATGAAATATAGGATAAAGCGTACGAAATTCTTCTACTGATATTTGAGTTCCATCTTCAACATCTTGATATTTTTGTATTGCGTCAAGCAGGTACATGTACGGTCGAGAAATATTTTTATTAGCATCATCAGCAAAATTACACTCGATAGCTCGTTCTGGATATTGCTTTGAATTTAATCTAGCGTATATTCGTCTGACATCAGAGTGATCAAATACTGCATTATTTTGTTGTTGGTTACCTCGTCGAGCTTGTTGTTGAAATACGACAAAGATATTTCTCGGCAGTTGTTCGCTTGATGTTGTTGTGACCCTCCACGTGTAGTCAGTAGTATTTGGAACCGCTGTCTGATATACCTTATGCTGCTTAAAGTAAATTCTGTTTGTATGCTTATCAAGCGTGTTATTTAGTTCTGACATTTTAGTGATTGATGGTGTTATACGTGGCATCCACAAAGAAAGTTTGTTTATGATAAACTGTACATCAGCCCCTCCAGATCTAAACAAGCAATCGTTTTGGTCTGCTCGATCTAAAATAAGAGTATGTTTTACTCCGCGAAATACTTTATCATAATCGCGACAAAAGCCGAAAATCATGCTTAGCGGAAGCATCATTGTAATTTGACGTGATCCTGCTGCAAGTTTTCTTCGCCTAGCAAAACCTTCGTTATAGCGTGGATTTCTCACATCAAGTGTGTTAAGAAGTAAATTTAACATCGCAGTACCGTCTGCAGCTGCAGCTGGTGGTGTTATATTTAGATTATTAAAAGCTGCTGTAAGAGAAACTCTTGTAGCGTCTGCATTAGCAGCTGCACCTGGTGCAACAATACCTAGCGCGTCTGCATTAGCAATGAGAAAATTTCTCACAATTACAGTATTTTCATCAGCATTAGCTCCATGTACTATAGCGCCTCTCTTTAAAAATTCTGTTGATTCAGCTATACCCCGTCCAGTATCTTTAAACCATATCATATTAGTTGCAGTTGATCTCGAGTAATCGTCGGAAAATGAAATAATATTTAAAATTGTACTTGCAACTTGTAGATGACTTGAAATATCTTCTACAGTTTGATTGGCCAGTTGATATCTAGCACTTTTGAATAGACTCCAACCGTTATTTATAAGAGCTACTTCTGCTCCAACTGCAATTGCAGCAGGTGGATTAGCTACTGTCATAATCTGACCACGAACTTCTAACATAGCCTTATGTGGCAGTAGAAATACATCTTCGTCTCTGGTGTTAAAGGTTCTAATACCAGTTTTATTTGGTTCGTTAGAATTTTCATCAAGGTACTCAACAAACTCGAATTCTGTCACATCGTTGTCGATGTCATAAGTTTCTGTTAACTCGAGATAATTTTTAGTAGACATTTTATTTTATTAGATTATATAAAATTTTATTGCGGCATTGTTACTTTAGATATTAATTTTTGTATGATCTGCTCGCCCTTTGGTGATAATATTTTTTTTGTTGTTGTTATCATAGCTTTTTGAGTTTCTTTTGTTGGAGCGATTTCTGAGATAGCTTGTTTTATTTCAGATGCAGTCGGTGGATCTCCTTTTATTTTATTAGCTATTTTTTGTCCCACTGCAGTCCCAGCGGCAGATGCAGCCCCAGTTGCAAAAGCTTTACCCGCGTCAATAGCAATTGGTGCAACTTTACGCGCTAGTCCTGGAATATTTTTAATAACTTTAGTGAATATATTTCCAAAAAATCCTCCTACTATTTTTCTTCGATAAACTTTTTTTCTTTGTTTCATTATATTTGATGTTTCATAATTTTTACTTTTGCTCGCGTAGATGTAAATAATAAGTTACAATTTCATTACTAACATATAACTGTTTTCCTGATTGATCTGTCAACTGCATCCTTATACTTGATATTTGATCTTCAACGTTTAAAGGATAATATATAATATGTCGTGGAGTTATTTGCATGAGAGAACCTGGCGGGACTTCTGGTGAGAAACTGTAAATCGTTTGACCTTTGCTACCTTTTGATGTATAAGAGCCAGAAGCAATAGAGCAATTTACTAATATTGTATTTACTTCTGTTATATTTGCTGGCAGTTCACTGTCATATGTAATAGGCTGATCAAGTGCAGTGTAAGTTTTTTCAGTAAATCCTAACAGTTGTGCAATACTTCTTTCTCTTGGTTCAAGATTGATTGCTATATTTTTCAAAGTTATCCTAGTTCGCAATGTGTTATAATTTGCTGCTAATTCAAAATTATCAGCCACACCGTTAGCTTTTGTTATGAGCTCTTTGATCGTCTTGTTTAGATCTTCAATATTATAAGCTCCTTGCGGAATTTTTATTTTTTTTTGTTGTAGATATTGGAGATGTTGTAATCATAGTAAAATACATTTCATCGTTAACATCATTTTTCACGTTAGGTATAGCATTCCAGCAAGTACAAGAAATTAATCCAATTTCATATTGTTTTGTAGGATCTAGTTCTATAGGTGGAATATAATTTACTGAAAAATTTGCGCTATCTTCTGTAGACTCGCTAGAGTTTAGTAATAATGTTGTTTGCATTCCTTTAATATTATATCATTTTACAAAATTAAGTCGCCGCGATTAAGTCGTGGTGTAAAGTTTCATATTCGTCAGATGTTAATAATTCACTCGATCTTAGATGATCAAGTATGTCAATGATTTCATTATCAAGTTCAACACTAACATTCCCAGCTTCCTTTGATGATATTAATAACATTAATCTACCTATCATTTCAGTAGTTGAAGTAAATACTTTTACACCAGTTCCTGTTTTTTCTTTTCTATATTTTTCTACACGAGATTTATCGAGTTTATCAAATTTTCTTTTAAAACTCCACCCTTTACCAAAAGGTTTTGCTCTACTATTTTCTGCTGTTTTTTTAAACGTGAGAGCAATGACACCCTTTCTCATTCTTTCATAAAGTGGAATCATATTATCAATCTCTGTAACCGTGTTTAATTCATCTTTAGCAGCAGCTCCGTCATTAAATATTACATCAAATTTATCGATTAATGCTTGATATTCTGCATCAGTCCACTTGCTTATATCATCAATACCCCTTATATTTTCTTTGTTTAAAAAATCATCATATTCACTACCTTTTATCTCATCATTTGCTCTTTTTGTAAAATAAAATCTTTGATCTCCAACTTCCATAAACTTTACAGTAAGATCACCGACTCTTTGTTGCTCCTCTCTGATATCTCTTATGTCTCCTGATAAATTTGTTATAATATTTGTTATTCCTTGCGTTGTTAACTCTGCTAATCTTCGCTCAAGTTCCAGCGGATTGTTTATCAATCGATCTGTTTCTGCTTGTCTAGCCGCAGAATCAGCTATATTTGCTGTAAGTGCCTCAATCAGTTTTCTCTTTTCTTCATCAGATCTAGTAACAAGTTTTGCAGCAGCTGCTTCCTGTTGTTCTCTAACAATTCCAACCAAACCTTTTTCCTGTAGTTGCTTAAGTTCTTCTTCTGACAGTGGTTTAGTTTCAGGTTGTTTACCTAATAATGCTTCAGTAACCGGCTTGAAAATTGTAGCTGTTGTTTCTGTAGCAGTTACTTGCCCACGTCGCGCTTCTTGTACTTTTTGCTTAAGTGATGCCTGAGATTGAGCAAGTTTTTTTAGATCTTCTATGTGTTGTCTGTATCTTGCTCGTTTGTCCATTATTATAATTATAAATTTTATAAAATTGAAACGCTTTATTGTAAGTAAGTGTTAATACAACAGCGAAACATTTTAGTTGGATCATTTGTAAGTTTATCAAATAAGAAAAAGTTAAATTTATCTTTTGTAGCATTACGGTAAAGTTCAATAAACTTATCTTTTGTCACGCCACCGCATTGCTCGCTTGCAATATTTCTAACGTCAACATTATCCAATCCTGGAAATAAAATAAAACAACCCGTATTTCGCCTAATAAACCTGTCAACATTATAAAATCCTTGAGCGAGATAAACGGAATTACACTGTTTGTTACGGGACAGTGAAAAATATGATCTTATTTTGTTCATCTCCATGTTGTTTAGCGGAATATCATCAAAAACTACTATCTTATGTTCATCTGCATCAAGTTGATTAACTGGAATAAGATCTTCTGGCTGCCTAATTATAAAAAAAATCTTCACCAGCTTTAAGATCATCACGAAGCTTGTTATTATACTCACTTAATAACTCATACTTATCTTGCTGTGGATTGATTGTGTAAATATAAACTCTATCGTAGTTAAAATTATCACCAAGAAGCAAGTTCATAAGCAAATTTGTTTTCCCCGATCCAGTTCGCCCAACAATAAGATAATGACAATCAGGAAGTTCATTGTTATGTTTATGCTTCACTAGTCTCTCTGTATCAAAGTTTAGTATCGACGATTTTGCCATTTTGTATAATATTAAACTAGTGTTGATAATTTTATCTAGGATAGTAAATAATGAGCTACTATACAAAATTTGGAACACTATTAGAAGATTTATCCACAAAACGTTTTAAAGGTGACTTATCCAAATATACAACTCTTGATCGGCTCAAAAATGAAATTAATAATTTACTAAATCTTACCAGCGTAGATCCAGATGAAGTTGTCATTTTCCAAGACAAAGAAGGACGATTAAAGACGAGTAATGTAAAACTGTCAGATGTAGTTGTACGAAATCCAAGTGGGAATATTGTTATGAAACAAAATAAGATTACAGATCTTGGAAACCCAACTGAGGATGGGGATGCTGTCACTAAAAAATACGTCAATGATTGGGACGCTTCAATTACTAATGAAATCACAGCACTCAAAAATGATTTTACCAGTCACGTGAACACATTTTTAAGTTTTCGCAGAAGCATAAACAAAATTAGAGATGAATTTTTTGGAAATCCATCAAATGTTGGCATTACACTCGCTAATATTAACACAAAATTTAATGATATTAACACAGAACTCAATGATATTATTAGTGGAATTCCGAATATTGTTGAGAAAACGAGTATGGTTAAAATTCCTCACAAACAGATTAAAAATATTGTGTATACTGTTGCATCTGGGTCTAGTACATGGACGAGGCAAAATAATTCTATCAAATACACTACAGAAGTTACTGGTATGTATAGATTGTCAGTGTTTAGCAGTGCAAAGTTTAGAATATCTACCAAATATCCATTTCGTCATCCAAATGATGACTCATCTGGAGTATTATCTGTAATAATAAACATAAATTCTGAAGAAGAATTTGTACTTGAACCAGTTGATAAAACTTTACAATTAGCGAATTTTATCTGGTGTTTGGAATTTATAGCTGAATATTAACCAGCTCTTATTATGGATTAACCAAACATAGGACTATGTGAACTAATATTATAATGAAAAGAAGTATAGTTGATTTCAATCATATTTCAAAAGATATTTCAGAACAGGATGTGGACGCATTAATACAATATTATAAATATTATCATAGAAAACTTTGGTGTGTGAAAAAATGTTACAAATACTACAACAAGATCCTTCGAGTAATATCTTATCTACCCTTGTTAATGACTAGTTCTGGTATAATTTCAAGTGGGGTATCATTAAATCCCTTTTTGTTAATCATATCCGCTATTGGTGTTTCACTTACAGCGGTGTGTAAAAAAGTAGAACCAAGACTTTTGATAAAGAAGCACGGTTGTTTAACATCAATTAAAACTTACAAGAAACTACTTGATCACATCCGGTCTTACCTACGAGGAGTTAAATATAATATGGATGATTTATTACGTGAATTTCGTATTATTGACAATATGTTAACAGACATTCTACCAATGAGGGTTAGCAAGTATGAAAAAAAATATCATAAAAAATATGAGTAACATAAAATTTTATCTAAACTTAAGATATAATATAACTAAAATAATATCATTTTCATTCTAATACTAGTTTAATTTCCACCTTGTTAACTGAAACGTTCTAACACACAGTTTAATTTTCATCCTGTTATCTTGTGGTAAAACCCGTTTGCCGTCTTTAGAATAATTGTATTCCACACATGCGCTGTTCTAACAAATTAGTCACCTCTGTGTAAAGAGCTTATCGCATTCCAACACCTGTTGTTTTGTTCGGTTACAAAATACCTGTTTACAGGTAGTAGTAGGGGGAAAAAAAGAGGTGGGGGAGGGTGAGTCAAAACCCTGTTTTATTTTGAAAAAAAAGGGGGTGGGGTGGGGGATAATTTAGGACTATAATTTATACTTGTTTGGAGGGTAAAAAAACAAAGTGAGTTGAAAACCTGGTTTTCTAATACTACTATGACTTATACGAGGAAATAATAAAATGCTATCGATACGAGCATTAGACTAATATTATAAAAACTTTTTAAATAAATCTACTGCTATACTTGTGATCCACTGCTATGATTCGATACTTCATGCTCCATAGGAAAGTTCTGGTGTGTATTTTTAATTCTCTATAATTAATCCTATATATCTTGATTTCTTTCCTAGGAATCCGGAATGACTGTAGATAGATGCGAATTGATTACTAGGTCCTCATGCGAGTGTCTTCTACACATGAGTGCACATAACGCCGACTCAGTTGCATAATTTTTTCGGTAAGGTCTACTTAGTCGTGATGGAATATAGACTGGTGTGTGAAGGCAAGGCGATGGACTCAAGGTATCATTTATTTTCTAATTAAAAATTATCTAACCTGTAGGATAGTATTATTGAAATGTCGGGAGTGTTTTTTGTTTCTTTACCTGTACAGTACTGTACATTTAATAGCTTCAGCAAAATCACGTGCTGTGTACACGTGCATAAATATAGATCTTTTATATTTGCCAACCATTATCTTCTTCTTTATCAAAATATGATCGAACTAATATGTAGTTTATACATTGCTGGACTTTTAAAGATGTCTGAATCTGTACTAATCTAATCTCCACTGTCACATCTTTCCAAAAATAATCATACATTGCCGTGATCGAATACCATGAATGCCAAAACTTGAGGCAACAACTACTGCTTTACTTATTACTACATTAAACACAAGGTATCTAGGTCCATGGAATAGATCCAAGAACATATTTCTCAAGGAAATTGGAATCATTTTATTGTTACTAATAGCTGAGTCACAAATTGGTTCCACTTCAAGAGTGAAATATTTCAAGATGTCTACTTAAAGAAGTAGGTTTTCAATTTATTATACATTTTTGAAACACAATAAACGTCTGCTTGCAGATATTTTTTGTGCTAGTAAAAAGCATTTGAGAGTTTTGAAACGGGCAAAAGAAAACCATTTTAAAAACCACTCGAGAACATTGAGAACTGTCTAAAACGCTCGAATATCTTCTTGTTCTTATGTATTATACAAAAACATACATTACGCACTGACATATTTATAAAATAGTCCGGTCAAAACCGGTTTAACATCTTCATAGTTCCTAAAACAGTCTAAAACAGTCAGTCGGTTGAAACCAGTTAAGGCATTGTCGCACCCTACGAGAACATACCTACAAGATTGTTACAACACACTTTAGCTCCTAGACCATGTATTAATCTCCAATGTTAGGACTCCATTGTCATAGACCAAGTAACAGAAAGAAGCAAAATAAAAAATTTGAAACACTTAGCAAACAATTCAATTGTCATTATTATTAAATTAAAATTTATTAAAAAGTTCTATTAAGGTTCAAAAGAATGAAATGGTACTAATAAATTTCAGTTCCAAGAATATATTGGTCCGTTAACAGCCTAACGCATCAAAATGGCGTTGTGTAGGACTCCTTTGAATAATTCATAATGGTTTCAAAATAAAATTATAGTCCAGTGAGCAACTTTCTATTTCCACTGAATAATACAAACGCTAGTCTCCCATCAAATAACTTCCAAAAACAACATAAAAATACGTCCGCAGACTTAATGTTACAACAAGAATACAAGAAATAAGAATGGGACAATTGTCCACAACAGACACTTATATACAGGCATAAAAGGTAAAACTCACATTTCGACCATTTCTTGTTACATGAAAAATTGGCAATCTTCAACATCGTAAAAAACTTACATGATTTAACCCATTCATTATGAAATAACTTAATTCTTCTATGAACTCACCTGACATACATGTCCAAAGATAAACAGCCAGAAACTTGTCAACACACTTACTGACAATTGTATTATTAGTAACTGTAAACATGTACGTAAGCATCTATTTAAAGATACTATGCAATTTTACGTTCTTCATACCTAAACCTATGCACGTACGAAATTTTATCTCATCATAATCACTACAATTGACAATCACGAATAAATTTGACAGGAAATACAGATATACATAACAATTAATACTTCATGGGCATGATATGGAAGCAAGAATCTCAGATTGCAGATGACGCATATTTGTTTACAAGATTGGACGGTAACAAAGTTTTAAAACAATATACAAGAGAATAAAAAACGTAATTGTCAATTTTGAAAACAAATCAAACAGATATTCTGCAATGTTTTAGAAAAAAAAACAAACACTGGTTGCATATAACAACTCAAATGAGTTAGGTCGAGGGTTCGAACCCCTGCCCAGTCATAGCAAAGACTTATAAAAGTGGTACTAACAACTGCTTCGACCGGCACTAAGCATTAATAGGTGTCACGGAATAGTATGAATCACTTTATTTATTAAATAATGTACTCGGGCTTCGTTTGTTTATGTGTGCAACGATACCCGATGGTGATTTTTGTATATTGTGCAATGTTTCAAAACAGTGAGTTCGGGTCATTTTCATGTGCGAAGTGCTGTCGATGGGAAGAACAGAATACTTCCAGAACACAGACGATGTAATGTTGTATCGTCTGTGTATAAATGCCTCACCGTTAGACTAAAATCTTTACATTACGGAACGTCTTGTCAGTGAGCTGTTTACTTTAGAACTTGCACATCTGTAGCTGTACGAGTTATTTTTTAATTTTTGTGTATAGTATAAGTTATAGCTATTATAGTACCACGTTTATTTTGTATATTTTCTATGTAGCTTCGTCTTACGTAGTATAATGCAAATATTTTCTATTCTTGCTTGTGACTTGGCAAGAGATTTATATTAGCAATATAGAGTTGCATTTTTAAGAAACGTTTAGTACCTTAGGATTCTTATCGGACACGTATAGGTTCACTTTTGAACCTGTTTATTGTTTTTTTTTGTTTCAATGTTGTGCCGGTACTGTAAATTTTATAGTTTACCGTATATAACGTTTTTACTTGTTATCGTATATGTCCGTGCCATGCATAGTACACGGTGTTAGATGTATTTTCAACTGATCGGAGTCGACATGGTACCAGCTGTAGAACTAATCATAGAAGTTGACCATAGTAGTTGTAAAGCTGAACCATAGTAGCCGTAGAGCTGAGTGAAAGTATTGCTGGTCGAGTAGCAGGTGATCGGGCGTTGTTAACTGAATTGGTGGGCGCTGATTGCTTGATTGACCAAGGAGGTGAATGGTGGTCGGTGACTACACGAAATGCTGATTGGTTGACTGACCAGTACGACTGATAGCCAAGTGTGTTAGTGACGGACTGTGTTTGTGTTACTCCAGGTATGTAATCTTTTAGCCGTGGGCTAATTTTGGGGTTTGTGGTGCATGATATCTGACCTTTTTGTTTTCATCGTTTTACTATTTTAGTAAAGTACCTCATTTTTCATTATTTTAGTGAACACATTTTGCTATAAGTAAATGGACCATTTTTGCTACTTGAGTAAAACACAATTTGTTTCGTCGTGTGGATTTACTGCAAATCATTAATCTTTTGTTCTTTTGCTGTATAAGATCATTTATTAGTATTCAGAGTTATGTTGCATTATTCGGTTGGTGCGGATTATATTAATTTTGTTCAATTTTTGGATTTTATACACGCACGTATTAATCATTATTCTTTTCTCATTCAAGTCATTCATTAAAAGTGTTCTGTTATAAATCCAAAATCCAACTCGGCCATCTTGTTTCCATTTCTACCTTTACCTAGCCTGTTCGTCAAGAAAAAACAAATGTTCTTAGTGACCCTCATTCGTTGCCAAACTGTTTCTCCTGTTACATAAGCTCTTTCATTGATGACATTTCAAAAATCTGCTATGACCAATTTAAAGTGCACTAGTATGCCGATAGACGCAATTACGATAATTCAGCAACCAAACATATTTTCCTTCTCAGAAGGCAACAAAAATAACATGAAAGGTGTACAAAAAACAAAGTAATGTTATATGTCTACTCAACCTCACTGTCCTGTCCAGAACGTCTGATCCTACAAGAATAATGAAACATTAATGCTCCGTTAAATCCGAGATCCCATTGGTGTCAGGGTAATGTGACTGGGTGGGACATAATGCTACATGTCTGCGGCATGATGACCCAGTGCTAGACCTCGCTATAAATTGTTTGCAATTTTGCGTGTTAACTCATCTTACCCATACAGACTCTGAGGCCGATAGCATAATTTAAGTGCAGATATTCTGGACGATTTTTTTACATCTCAGATGGGCGTGAGGACTGTTAATCAACTGCTGCATATTAGGTGTTTCTACGGATCGTGGACCAGTGTAAAAACACAGTGGACTCAGGTCACAATTAATATTTTTCCTATATAGTCTTTACATTTGTTTCTCAGTACTGAACTTTCAACTATGTAATATCATAATAAATCATATGCCAATCTAAAATTCATTCAAAGATGAGTTCGCATGAAGCTCTTTACATAGATCATCTGACATTTCTCTTGACAGGCAGGAGTGTAAACAAAGCAGCACGCAATTGGTCACTTCCCGATTAGCATATATGCCTTATGACTCACTGTGCACTGTCGCCGATATTCACAAAATGTTCAGATTCTAAAGAATAAACAATTACTTTTGAATCAATAACAAAAATGTCTAAATCTAACAACACGAAAATGGGATGTAAAAAAATGCTCTCAAAATAGACTTGGACTACATCCAAAGGACACTGAACCGGAATTAATAATTGTGATCCTAGTCCAGTCACACCAAATTATTTATGTTTTATAGAAAAGTGCAGTGCGTTTAAATGTCAATAAACACAAAAATTGACAATGTAATGAAAGTACTGTTCCAGGGAGGCTCTGCATTACTTAACCAATAGCGCTGATCTCTAATAAAGACATAAACGGTGTATTTCAGGTGATATATATATATATATATATATATATATATATATATATATATATATATATATATATATATATATATATATATATATATATATATATATATATATATATATATATATATATATATATATATATATATATATATATATGGTAATATATAAAATAATATAAAAGTGGTAATATGTTCACTTTTGGTTCGTATATTGGATAGGTCTAAATGAAACCGTGGTATCATAACCTGACAACTGGAAATCTTTTATACTAATCCTACTCTTCCACTCGATCCAGATTCTAGGTTAGACCTGAAAAAGATATAACTTGATTCACTTACTCTTACTGATCGGTATGAAATAAGATAAAAGTAAATGAAGTTAACAGTGCTAGATATGGAGATATTAAGATGACCTTAAGGGTGCAAGTACAATAAACAAACAAACCCCTCAACCCCAACATTAACCGTGACATTGTGGCACTCAAAAATGTGAACCAATAGGCGTATATTAAAGTGACCATCATGCCAAAAATATATGAATTTTCTACAAGTATATTCATCGGATTATGTCCAGCCATTTATAGGATGAATAACCAATAAGATACACTAACTAAATAACCAAAAAGGTACATTAACTAAATAATAAGGTACACTAACTAAATAACCAAAAAGGTACATTAACTAAATAATAAGGTACACTAACGAAATAACCAAAAAGGTAAACTAACTAAATAATAAGGTACACTAACTAAATAACCAAAAAGGTGCACTAACTAAATAATAAGGTACACTAACTAAATAACCAAGAAGGTACATTAATACCATACAAATCAAGGTTATGCGTAGAATGGCGAGGATCGATCATTGGTGCAACAATTAGAACATACCATTATGCAGGGAAGATAAGTGGCAATCTACTAAATTAAAAGATATTATTAAGTAAGCTAATTCACGACGGATTAAACATTTTTCGATATTTCAAGTGAATACAACAAATTATGAGCCTCAAAGATCAACCAAAGGTTCCAGCAGATCATGTATCTTGTTAAATTCGGACACTCAAGATGTTTACACAAAGATAGATATCTGGGTATGTGGGACATGTACCATATACTTATTAAGATCAACGGTGCAAGCATATTTTTAAACATTTCTAGCGTATTTTAAGTCTTGTTTAACAATTATTAAGCTGAATGGTCAACTGGAACGTGGTATCAGCTCATGCAACAATACCTTCAAAGTACCAAATTAAAATATATCACCATACATAAGCTAATTCATGATGGGTATTTTTAGTGCATACAGACACATTTGTGCCTAACAGATCAATCATAGATATAATGAGATTCTATATGATATTCTAAATGTGAACTTCTCATAACAAATATTCTAAAATTGATTTATATTTGCTCGCTGGTGGGATACGTAACCATGATAAGACCAATTGTATAAAAGTTTATTTAAATAATTTGAACATTTCTGTGTCAGTCAACAATTATTATTAGTAATTAATAATGCATAAAGCAGAATGGTTTAATTGAATGGGATATCAACTCTATGCCACAATCCCGAACTTATTCAATCAATGTCTTAACCAAAATGAATTATTAAAAGGAATTCATTTTGAGTTGACTCATTTCATTCTACTGTTTTCTGATATCCATAGTTAAAAAGACTTGGGGAAAGTATATTTTATTAATTTGACCTATATTATTTTAAATAGATTTTTCATTCTCTGATAGTTTAAAATGTCTTAGTTGACAGCCTGTGCAGGTTGTATTACAGTTTTCATCCTCTTGCTCTTATTTATTATATAACCATGTTTACAAAACAATTACTGAAAGCCGTACAAGCAGATACGTGTTACTCGTATAATCACCCCATCAAAAGCACATTAATCAACTGCTTGAACCCACAATATCTAGTAGGAATGACCACAGGTACTCGACGCGAGCTTGATATTAGAAAAACAATAATCTTAAGGAAAATGTCATACAGAGTGACAAAAATACTTCAGATTACCCCAAGGACCCGTTCTGACATTGGACCCTCTCTGTCATACTATATAAGAGACAAGGTTTGTAACTTCCGAACACTTCGTTCCACCCATGGCCCTAGATTTCCTTTTGCTATTTTCAATTCTAACGGTATGCGATCATATTCTATGGTTTGGTTTACTCCTGATATATTTTTCTATCCATCAAGCCATCGTTGACTATTTTACGTTGCACCAAACTGAAGTTACGGGCTCCGAAACGTGCGAATTTCGCGAATTTTGTCTGTTTACCACGTTGTCGTAATATTGTGAAAGACTTGATTCCTATTTCATACAACAAATTAAGTTCGAAATAGTAAACGAGTCTAATGTTGATTATATAGAGATGTTTCACATACTGCTGCTTCATTTTTTAAAATATCGATAGAATAATAAGAAGAGGAGATCAACATTCTAAAAAACCCATATCTTCATTTTAAGAGGTTACTAATTTATGAAGAGCGGCAATGTTGTTGTGTTTATAAAATCTAAAATTTCGGTGGATGGGTCTGATTCGTTGTCGTAGTTGGAATCATTGCTAACGTAGAGCAGTCGACATAGGAAGAATTTCGCATTTCCAGAATCAATAGCGAACAGCAACCGGTATGGATTGTTTATTGTGGATTCGAAAGGTGTGCAGTTCATACCATCAGGTTATTATTTACGGGCAAGTGACTATTTTTGTATATTGATTATGAATTAGAGGTAAGAAAAGGTCCTGCATCGAACAAAGAGAGCACGTGGCGTCATCTTGAAATGTTTTAGGCGGTTCCAGGTGAGGAAGCTAAATATGCATTGATCCAGTTGTGTGTGTGTGTGTTAGATTTTTACTGTAGTTTTAAAAAGGTTTCAGTAAGGTCATTAAGATATTCGTGGTGTGGGAGTTAATAGTGATTTCTAACATTATGGCAGCATGCCACAGACATTTTGCATGATGTCCCACCCAGTAATATTATACTTGCATCAAGCCGACCAGTCCTAACACTAACCTCTTGATCCTGAGCGAGGCAGCTGTTATTACCATTTTCACAACTCTTTGGTACGAATCGGCCGGGTTCGAACCCGCGACGTCCCGTATCCGAGGCAGACGCTCTAGACGCTTGGCTACAGGAGCGTCTAAACGGAAAGGACGATTGACCATACCTTGGTATTTTATACTATGTTTATAATGAAAAGAAGCCAATAGAGATTTTATTTTGTTACTTTTATGAAAACCTGCAAAAAATCTATTTTTTACACACAATATAAAAATCTTCGGGTAATACTTGTGTGCGTGTTACACTTACGGTAAATGGAACTTCCGGTTATTGCTAGCCTTATTAGTTTATCAGATCGTCTTGTGTGTGTTTGTGTGTTTGTGTGTGTGTGTGTGTGTGTGTGTGTGTACAAGAGAGATATGTTGCATATTGAAGATAACGAATATATCATTAAAATCCATGAAGTTTAACTAATTAATGATACGAAAAATCGTTTAAAAATAGTCTGTCACATACTGTGAGGATGCATGACGCGAGAAGTTACTCATGTCAAATAAAGCGTTCTAATTTTTTTTCCAACCTTTCAACCCATTTGTGAATTGCGATTTAACGTCTGACATCTTAAGAATACAAGGAAGATATACATCATTAACAGTATTTTTACAGTTTGCATGTGTACATGAAGTTATTTAGTCTTGATAGTGCAGCCTATGTTGCATATATTTTGCGCGAAGAAGAATTGATTTACCAATTATGAAAAGTGCATTTATTACATTATTTTAAATAATATCCATCTTAATAAACATGGAGCGCAAACTTTTATTAAATATAAAAATACCGAATATGAGGAATGTCAGTTATCACCAGCGATAGGTGCTGTTGATAGAGATATATGGATTTAATTAACATAGGCACAGAGTGCCCTGGATAGGGCAAATATGGCGCGACTGTGATAATTGAAGTTCGGCCTATATAATGATTCTTACGATTGGCCTAGAGTTAGAAATTGGTAAAATAACTTGGAAATGAACGCGGATTAATATAGTTATAACAAGTTGGAAGCCGGAATTATAGCCGAGCATGCAAATAATACTGTTGTACCAATTATGAACTTGCATGGTCACATGACAGGTGTGTACTTTTTTCATATGAAATATTCACGATAATAAGACAGGAACAAGTGTGTACTTTTTCCATATGAAATATTTCCGATAATAAAATGGGAACAAGTGTGTACTCTTTTCATATGAAATATTCACGATAATAAGACATGAACAAGTGTGTACTTATGTTCATATGAAATATTCACGATATTAAGGCAGGAAAACACAGCAATTCCAAAATATATAAGGATGCAGAAAGAAAAGTGTGTTTTAAGTTACCCATATATCAGGTAGAAACATTCCGTAGATTTTTGTGTAATATAAAGCTTAAACTATCTTTTCTAAGAGAGACCAGAGTTTTTCAAATTGTTCCAGATGATCTGAGAGAGAGAGAGAGAGAGAGAGAGAGAGAGAGAGAGAGAGAGAGAGAGAGAGAGAGAGAGAGAGAGAGAGAGAGAGAGAGAGAGAGAGAGAGAGAGAGAGAGAGAGAGAGAGAGAGAGTGTGTTTTTATTTTTGTCGATAAAAATAACACTGAATTATATACGTATAAACTAATAAAAGAATATTTCTATATCAATTAGAAATATTGGTTTATCGAATCTGGCTGAAATCCAAGAATAGAAACTTTGCCGAAATGTATATCACGATTCTGCGATTGTAAGGAAATCTGAGAGAGGCTCTCAAAATCATGTTTATAGAAAATACAGGCAGATGTATTAAGTGCATTGGTTTTGCATAAAATTTACTTGTGGCGATAAATCTGTGAATTATTATAAACATATACCACTATAGCTAGATATTGTTTTGAGTTAAATCTGGTCGTCACCATATTTTATTTGTATTAATATTTCCGTTTAAACAACCATTTTGCCTGATAACTAGACATTCCTCGTATTGATCTGACAAACATAATACACATATCAGCTTTGATTATTGGTTATAAAAAAACAACAACTAAGAATCAGAGATGATATGTATAACTAGACGCTATGGAAGAATCGTGTATTATTGAGAATTTCCTAGATAGTTCCTTATACGCTTAGAGTGTCTCACCAGTAAGGTAAATTGCGTAGGTTAGGTTGAGAATCGTATTTCTCACATAATTTTACTTGGGTTATATTTTACCTGTCATTATAGAAATTCTCATACAGTTTTACTGTCAAACAACTTGAAATTGTAAATTAAAAATAAAAACATAAAAGTAAGAACGGCTATGCGATCTAAAAGTAGTTTTTAATTGCCATGAACTTTATACTAACTGTTGAGCATGAATAATACGGATTAGTGCAATATTTTTTTTTTGCTATTAAGGCTGTATAGGAAAATGTAGAGGGTGCAAGGGAGAGTTTTTATGCAGAAATATAATGTTACATAAAACTGCCAAATATAAAATTTCATGAAAATTAAAATACATGAGTGAGATCAAATAGATCTATATAATTGGATAGGTCTGATAAAGCCAAACATAATATCATTCATTTGACCTGACACATCAGCGGAAATTCATAAAATAAAAAGATGCACCGACCACCAAAATTATACATGCACTGTATATGTCCGAAGACGATTTTTGATAACACGTGATGCTCACAGTGTTAACACAAGTCCTTTACCAGGGTGATAATTTTATACTAACATATGCCCGATTAAATTTATTGGCATTTACGATTATAACTATGCACTGTCACGTTTTGATGAATGCAATTCACACAAAGATGAAGTCGGGCATCATGACATTTTGATCAACAAAGCAGGTTTATAAACAGTTTATACGAACTTGCAAAATGAAGCCCTAATTGAAAAAATGCTGGACCTTAATATTGATTTATACACTGCATATGAAGGCAGAAAGAAGACATATTTCATTTGCTCATTAAACACCAGTCTAAGATGAAAGTCAAAAGTAGACTTCTTCACTCGGCATAAAAAACAAACTGCTCTGGCAACAGTTTAAAATATTTTGCTCTTAAATAAAACAAATAAGCGGCAGATGCATTAAGAATTAAACCTTTTTCAGCAAACGATTTAGCCTTTATCGGGTTCAACTGTCTGTTGAGTTATTTTTCTGACTGCATTAGGGATACATACCACACATAAATTTCAAGAACAAATACTCAACATATATCCTTATTTTTAATTATTACACAATAATAGCTCAGAAAGCGTTACGTTCAGGAATTCGCCAGGGTTCAATTTACGAAACTGTCCCCTGCACCATAGCATTTTAGGTTTCAAAAACCCACCATCTGTAGCTGATGCAGTCAGTGATTGTGTATTTATCTCGTTAATGAATCTAAAAAATTTAGCATTGTAGTTGATTGCGTACATTGTAGAAATGTTTCTCGGTGTGGTCTTAAATTTTGAATTTTGAATTGTGTTTCACATGTTCAAAGTCTGAAAAAATGAGTAAATACATAAAACCGCTATATTTAGGAAAATTGCAAACAAATATGATGTATTTGAAAAATATTAAAACTGTTTGAAGTAAACTAACCCAGTAGTTCACCATAACATAGATAGAGAAAGATTTCAGAGAAACAACGAAAAAAAAATTAAATATGGATGAAAACACATGATTAGGTGAAAACTGAAACAATTGTTCAAAAATAGGGTTGTAATGATAGTAGTGATTTTAGTGGAAATAGCGATAATTGCACTACCTATATCAAAGTTTGTAAGAAACATTCTTTTGTGTGCCTAACATACCCTCCGACACCAACCCTACCTATATAGGTACAATTATGCTGTTGTTTTAACCCACGATCATAGCGGCCAGTATAACTGGTGTAGGAAGAACCCACACAAGTCTTTCTCACATACCAACATTAGCCGAGCCAGAGACTCGAACTAACGCTTAGAGAGGTGAGATGACATTGATCAGACCACTCGGCCAACTGGTGCCAATAGACGTTTGGTCACATATGTAGTAGGGATAACTCGAAAAGAGTTAGAGGTAAAGAAACTATTTGAAAAGCAACCCATACTAGCTCTTGCAACCATGCATATAAAACTAAACGATTGTTTGGTAATTTCATGTTCAGTTTGTTTGCATTATAAATTGTCACGTGGTGTTTAATCGCTAGAAACCCGGAAGCTGCAAATGTTTATGTACAACTTCATCGCCGGAGGCGAATAGTTCAAAGTAATAACATTGTCATTGTCCCTTTTCTTTACATAATTTTGTCTACACGTTGATCCTTAATTTTTTTTTTCATACTGTTACGGAGTGTTTATTTACCTTTTTCATACATTTGCTGGGAGTTTACCAGTCTTTGTCATACTTTTTACTGGGTGTTTACCAGTCTTTGTCATTCTGTTACTTGGTATTTATCAGTCTTTGTCATACTGTTACTGGGTGTTTATCTGTCTTTGTCATACCTCCTTTACTTATCTCAGTTTAAGTCGGGTCATTTCTGCAAATCGTTGTTGTATCCGACGATATTTTCACCTCCAACAGCATGTTATAATTTTAAATTTTACATCTGTTATGTACTTGTGGGAATTTACTATCAGTTTAGAGTGGAATTTTCAAAAACGTTCAGTGGCTTGTATGTGATTAAACTGAGTTCCAATATTGTAAAGGTTTTATCTCGTAACATAATTTTGAAATATCCTGGTTCCTGGTTCAGTGGAGTTAAACTGAGTTAAATATAAAGTCCATTTCTGAGACAATAAATATTGTGGAATTGGCTTTTTGGGCAAATACATCAATACCATGTTTACTGTTATTCCACTTCCAGGGCCATTCTTTATTTTTTCCATGCTTAATGTTTTCATTTCGTCATTTTTCATACCACATTATTCTGTTTGTTGTTTCTTTTTTTTTAAAGCAGATCTTCATCTATGATAAATAGTATTTTGCTTTTTCATTTCACCCAGTCAGGTATTGTCTCTGACATTGATAACAATATACAACCATTGTAACACTCAGTTTAAATTGCTAACATTTAGGTGTACTGACTTTGATTTCACTGTGTGAATACTTCCCAGTTAATTTTGCAGCAATTCTTTAATGATTGTAGTTTTGGGGACTAGCTAATATTCCGCAATCAAATATTAATAGGAAAAGTACATTGCTGATTGAGAAGTTGCATGAATTGCAGTTATACATTATTTTAATAAAGTTTCAAAGAATCAGTAAGAATTAAATAATTCAATAACCTGTATGATAGTATAACTAGTATTAACTATTAATTCCGTCCAGTAGTATCCTTCTGTAGAATCCATGGATAGCATTTTCCGTTCTGTTTGGTGTACATCTGTAAACACACACACACACACACACACACACACACACGAACATGCACATGTACACACACAGGCCATGAATAACTCCACAGCAGTTACTATAAAGTACTGTTATATTCAGTTCATTAGTTTGCAGAATAATTATTTGCATATTTTGCAATTATTTCGAATGCAAAAGTTTCTTTATAGTGGGTGCTGAAAAGAATTAGAATTCTGACAATTAAACAGAAAGCGTGGTTATATGTTTAGTCGCTCTATTTATCAATAGATCAATATTGGTAAACCAATTATTATATATACGTATACGTATAAAATGTTCGATAGTTCATGAATTCTGTCTGTACTTATAGATACACAAAGTGTTGGCATGTGTCTAAGAGTATACAAAGGAGTAGAGGCTTCGATGACAATTAATGTAAATATAATTTAGATATTTGTTTAATTTATACTAATATGGAAATTCTTCAAGCTGTGCGCACATATTACATACTGTACCAGGCTAAGGGTTTATACACGAACGTCTTCTAATCTCTTTTCTTTTTAGACAAACATTTAAGTAAAAGTGGACCTTGGATTTAATATAAAATAACTGTCTTCAAGTCATTGTTGTTTGAAATGTATTCAGCATTGAAGGATGAAGTATCTGTGATATCATAATCTGGGAATTCTTCGAAATGTCAGGAACGGTATGTACCTTGCAGTTTTAATGATAAGAAAGACCCAAGTCATCTAAGATGACCAGACTGTATGTTATTAGTAACGTTTTTATCGTTCATTTTGTTTTATGATTGTTCGCAGAAAACAAAATTAAATAAACTTCAGTTTCAGACCCCCAAAATGTACAATACTTTAAAATTACAAAATCAGACAATCTAAGAAACACTAACTTCAAACATTGCCTTGCTATGAGCCGAGCCAACCACCTGCTATGATATGCTGATATATAATTATTTAGTACTTTTGTCACGAATTAAATTATGGTTAACCGTAACTCAATGGGTTAAAGCTACTTAAAGTATCAGGATAATATATGCAAATGTTTTAAGTAAAAATCGTGAATATATGGTGGAATGTTTAGTTGTCGGGTGAGTTGGCTACCTTTCTCGCGAATTCATAAGGAGCTGGAGCGTTGCACACATGATCTCCATGGTCACAGTGAGTTGAAAGGGTTACTGACGAGTCCGCCTATAACACGATTCAACTAAGGAATGTATGGTTGCTATAATGGTTATATCGTTTGATTTATGGGGAACTAAAAATATTCAACGATTCTAGAACATAATGGTCAGTATGAGCTTATGCTAAAAGTGAAATCAAAGGTAAAATAAACAATTATTTAACTAATTAAGCAAACTGAAAGTATTACACATAATTGATGTTGCAAAGCTGTATTATAACGAAATCAAGCGTTTTCAATAGGTCAATCAGATATTTCAGGAGTTGAACATGAAAGCGACAATGTTGGTATGAAAAGAAGATGCATATTTCTTTACAGGTTTAGATGGGATAAACGTGTTTTGTAAACAGTATAGCACTAACAATGATTAAATTGTGCATTTTGATGCAGGTGATATACAAATTCGTATTTATACAAATTTATATTACAATCTGAAAATCTTGTATTTTTCTCAAGGACCATCTACATTGATTCTGCAATTCTGCAAAAAAAAGACATATAGAATTTATGGAAAACAAAGCTCGAAATTTAACAGTTCAAAACTCAAGACTCAGTAGAAAGAATAATATGGGTATTAAACTTATATGAGATATGTCGACTGTATGAAAGCATTTTAGAAATGCTGCAAATTGTTGAATATAAAAGTTTCCATTATAGACATATGCCATTTTAGCTTCATGAGAACGCATATTGACAGCTTGTCACGTTTACTATATTCTTTTGATATTTGCAAACGTTATAAACCACTGAGGACATTTTAGCTTTGACCCCGATTGTTTAGTCGCTTGCATCAGTTGTTGTAAAAAATTAACTGGACAGTAATTTCAAAATTATTTGAACGAATAGCTGACCGAACAATCTACATACACATACAGTAGCAAACTAAAACAAATTCTATATAGTAAGAATTATTAATCTAAAGATAAGACAAAAATAATTGGTTGTTGTTTTGTCAGAGGTAATGAAGGGATACAATTTATAATAGACCAATAGTCACAACCCTTGCTGAAGACAGAAATGAAGAAAACTGATCAAAGTCATGGATAAACCAGTTCGGTTGCTTGACCAACGATACATTTGGAATGCCTAAATTTGAAATCAGAGTCAGTTGAAATTTTATATCCACCACTACACCACTGTGATAAAGTATGAGAATATAGTGTGTAATGACAAAATATTTCTCTGTGTGACAAAGAAGCTGGAGTATGCAAACTTGAAAATATTGTCAAGAAAAAGACGTGAACGGCGTAAACTAGGTATTCTCGAAATTTCGTAGTAACTCTGAATGGTTTACAATAGTTTTTCAACGATAACGCCGTTATATAATGAGATAAATGTAGGAAAAAAACCCCCACGAGAACATTAGAAGAACGGATAGGAATGAACACACGCACAATTTGAAAATTTGTACTAGTCACAAAAATGACGGAGAAAAGAAAACATCGCTACTAAATAATAATAATAATAATAATAATAATAATAATAATAATAATAACATATAATAATAATAATAATAATAATAATAATAATAATAATAATAATAATAATAATAATAATAATTATAATAATAATAATAATAATAATAATAATAATAATAATAATGATAATAATAATAACATTAATAATAATAAAAAAAATAATAATAATAATAATAATTATAATAATAATAACATTAATAATAATAATAATAATAATAATAATAATAATAATAAAAATAACAATAATAATATACGTGTAAATCTTTAATAAGATTGATTATATTATGCAATTTTATTGAAGGTTAATAAATAACTGTCAAAAATATGAACACGAGTCCAATTACATCGCAGCAAAGCAGAAAAGGGATATTGTAACATGATACCAATTGCTTTACGAAGTATTTAGGAAGATAAAGGTACACGGAATCATAAAATCGATGGGATATTTAATGTTTTCGTCAAATTTCAATCATAAAACGCGAATTTGCACCACAAACTAAATTAAATAATACACACTTGTTTTCAGGGGACAAAGTATATATATATATATATATATATATATATATATATATATATATATATATATATATATATATATATATATATATATATATATATATATATATATAATATATATATATATTCTATAACGATGAATTTTCACAAAAGTAACCGAATTAAGCTGATGTGCGAAGAATCGTTACACCATATGGATGAAGTAAACATAAATTCACCGTTTACATTGTGTAGATATACAGATTATGAAGGTACAGCTCATCCTGGTAATCGTTCAACTAACGTTTAGTAATACATGTAATTGACATTATGCTACCAAGGCCAATATTGCATGCTGTGGTCAAACTGTTGAGAGACCCATACAAACGTAACGAACATTATGACATTTATGTTTAATGATATAAAACTGAAATAAAATTAAAAGACAAATAAAAGAGAAAAATTCAAATCTTAACACATGTTATTTAACTACGGGTCGTAACACAACAACATTAGCAACTACCAAAGCTCAGATATAAATAACCAAAATGTCTGCTTTCTCTACCAGCCGAAGAAATTATTAGATATTTTATAACTAAAACAAGACTTCGGAGTGCTAGCAGTCGAAGAAGTACCTGCTAGTACTCAAGTGGCACTTGTTAATAACGGCTAAAGTTTGTTTAGAAGCACCATATATCAACTAGTTAATTAAAAGTAGAAGATATTTCAATGAATTTACCAATCGCAAATACTATTCTTAACATCGTTTCTTTCAGCGAAGATTACTTGAGATCTGTTGCAAAAATATGTTTTTGGTTAAAGGATATCGGAACTGGAAATGCTATTTCAAAATAATTTAATTATATTCGTGCAATTGCCGCTGGCGCTGATGCTGCTGATGGTCCAACTTTAGTGAGAACGTTTCTTATTCTTGGAATTACTGTATCAGCTGTAGACGCAAATGCTGATGCAACAAGTGCTTCTCTGATAGCAGATTATACTTTTCTTAAAAATGCTTCACCAGCAGATGATGGAGCTGCAATGTTAGCCACATTAAACAGGATAATAAATATAATAAATATTAGAAATGGAGAGTATAACGAAAGCCATACTAAACGACGAGCATATATAGATAATTTACATTAGATCACAATGATGCTGCCGCTTAGCACAATATTCGGTTTTTGCTGAGACTACAATAAGGTATTTCGTGGAATAAAACTTGCTTATACTTGACCGAGCTGATCAAAGCGAATGTCTGATGCGAGCTGATGATGATGATGATGATCAAGTTGTAATTTCACAACTAGCGTTGTGGATACCACGTGTAGTTCAGTCGATTGATAAATCTATAGAACTTGAGACGATGCTAACAGAACCTACAAAATATACACTTTATGCAAAACAAAGTTTATCAAACCTCAATACCGAATTCGGTTAATAATATTTGGATAATAACATTTGTACAGAGTGAACAGTTTCCAAGTCATGTATTTATTGTGTTTTAACGACAGAATAGACGTGGAAGACAACTTCAAACAAATTCTGTATTTGACAGTCCTGGTGTCAGACAAATATTTGTCAGAATAAATTCCAAGCAGTATCCAGAACGAGCGATCGAATGCAATTTTGAAACTAATGCTGTGCCACACCACTATTTGACAGTGACGTATATCAAGCATATATATAATCTGATGGAAGCTATACAAAATATCTGGATGCTGACAGTGTATCTAAAATTTCAATGGAATAGTTTAGAACGATTTATATGATATTTCACTTTGATGCTAGTAAGCAGAGAACGAGATATCTGGTCAATGTCAGACAATGAAGTCATGTGGACACTTAGACTGGCTCCAGTTGCTCCCGATAATGTGTATTATGATTACGCGCTAATTATATTGACGGAGTCTTGATGATAGGACCAAGGAAAGGGTCATCGTCCAAGTCTAAATGCCAACTGCAAAGTGTTAGGGTTATATCAACTAAGCGGTGGAGTTTATTCATTTCCTGATAAAAAAAATGACTACCTGTGTTAGATCCTTTGTACCTGAAATTTTTTATCAGAAAAGAGGGCAGATTATATTCATCCTCCCACAAGCGACGGAATTTCTGCAATACAAATTTTATCCAGCAGAAGGAAAATAAATACAGAAAGAAATACATTGTGCATGAAGTAAATATATCGCCTGGAGAAGTAAAACAGTTAGCGTAAGCTATTATTAAATGACAGTCTGTTTCGCTGAAGATAGATTTCGGAACTAAGGGAGCAAGATCGCAGAGCGACCCACTGCCAGCATAAATAGTCAGCATCAGGACATCTACCCCCGGATTCCCCTCCGACATTATCTTTATACTTTATTTAGATATAGTAACATTTAGCTTTAATGTATACTAGCATCCCGCATCACCATTAGTGCACCGGTATGACTGTTATTACCTGCAATAAATGCTTTATTAAATGTAAACATATTTACTTTCCTGACCTCCCTCTCTCTCTTTCACACACACACACACACACACACACACACATTCACACCCATTTTTAAGCATTGTTAGTTACAACAAAATGGGCATTGTCTATTTGTCAATCAATTGCTAGTGCTTTTACTGAATGTAGAATGGGAGGTTCCTTTGAAGTAAGTTGATGAGAAGTGAGTCTAACATTTATTTATAGTGCATTTTTTGTAGAATTAAGATAAACCACCGATGGATTAGCCGTCGTTCAATTAATTGTAGTTGTTTCCGTACAGTACTCGGGCCAGATGTTGACATAAGCAGATTATGATATAACAACCAAAGAAAAAGTACAAAGACTGTTCTTCGAGAATTATAAACATAGTCACTGACTTCGACAATCATGACATCATAGAATACTTAAAAGCAATTGCTTACAACATTAACATTTAAACAATACATTTTTATTATGTGAAAATGTTAACTTTGCTTAACACTACTGAGATGTATTTTAAAGAACCTTTTTAATGTTATTGTTAGGCTTAACGCCATTTTTCAGCACACGATAGGCTATTCATGGCGGCCAGTATTATTGGTGGAGGAAGAAATCTGGAAATCCGCGGAAAGAACCACCGACCCACGAGAAGCTACTGGCAAGCTTTCTCACATATCCTTATTCGCCGAATCTTAGACTCGAACCCACACAGACAGAGGTGAGATGGCAGTGATCCGTAACAGACAGCGCTTTAGACCACTCGGCCAATCGGGGCCCTCCCCCTTTTTTAATATAACGATATAAGTTTTTATATTTTATTGGCAAAATGTCATATGAAATGAATTAAGTTTTAAGATCATGAGGGGAGAAAATTACTGGGGGGGGGAAGTCCTATTAGATGCAGGGGGACAGTCCAGAGAAAAATGTTTAATGGGAGAAATGTCGAAGGTGAAAAGTCCGGAAGGGGGAATGTCCGGGGAGGGGAGATTTCCTAGACCCTAAATAGTCACGACACAGTGGAAAATCAACAAAATAAGGCTGGCTAAACCTTTTAGGTTTATCAGTATCGCAACGTCTAGATGGCAAGCAATCCGTGGTGGTTTTCTGGGATCTGTAATGGCAATTATTGTAAAAACGTTACTACCAGTACTGGGCAGAGCTGCTTCCTCGGGCGCTGTATCAGGAGCCACGATAAAAGTTGTTTCTCGTGAAGGTATGAAACAGTTAGTGTAGCATTTAACTTTTGTCCAACGAATATAAATTTTAAAAAGGTCCAAAATACAAAGGATTAAGAAACGTAAAAGACAAAGAAACTTAAAACAACTAAAAAAAAAGACGAACCGGAAAGCGATCCAAGGTGGATTTATAGGTCCGTTGCTGGCGAGAATATCGGGAGGTCTTCTCTCCAATCTGCTGGGGATAGGGCATGTGAAAATATTAATGCTACCCGGTACCAGGAGGTAGATCACTCTGAAATCCATCATGTGAACAACTTCAGGATCTTAGAGAAAATGAAAAATGTCAGTGGATTTTAAGGAGTATTTTCTAAATATTAGCTCAGAATTTTATCTGGAGGGTGAAGTTGTGCAATAAATATCTACATTTTCAATGATGAATCTGGCACGCATTCAGTAGCTCTTTGTAAAATCAACAATTTTGATTCGTTTGGGTTACCACCGAGTGATATATGTTTAAACAGTACGTGCTAGCGTCCCAACTATCAGCTATAGATTATTTAAGATTACAATAAAACAAAACATAAAACAATTGGAATGTCACCAAATGATGCTATAAATAATCCTGTATTGGCGAACTAAAATATGTATAGAAGACATAAGTTTAGCGTGGGTGATAAAGTAAGAATTGTACTGGTGAAGAAAAAAAATTTGAAAAAGAATTCCCTTCTAACTGGTCGAAGGAGGTATATGTTGTGGAAAAACTTTTAACAACAATACCTGTAACTTAGAAGCTGAAAAATTCAGCGTGGAGAAGAAATTATTTGAAATTCTTACGAACAGGACTACAGCGGACAGAGCAGGACATATTTATTACTGAGAGAGTCATAACAAGGAAATGAAAGATAAGTTTGGTTAAATGGAGAAGCTATGGCGATAGTTTTAATAGCTGTGTATCAACTAACGAAATAACAAATCTTTGATTAAATCTCTTGTTAAAAGGTATATAATGATCCAATCGCTGTAAACGTTTTCGTATTTCAAAAGGACAGACTTACATTTCACTGGCCTGCACAACGATATTAAATATTGTTTTCGTGCTGTTGTTATTGAGCATTCTCCCATCAAGTTAAAAATCTTAACTCACAGAAAAGCAAATTTTATTTTTTTTCGACGGCCATAATCCACCAACTGTCCATGATTCATAAAGGGCTTTATTAACTCTCAGAATATAGAGACAGCAAAATTAAACATTTTTCTTATTAGGTGATATTTTACATGATACCGAAATTTTGATGAGATCTAAACTCGCCCGTCTTGATCTACTATATTTGGATCATCTGCAAAATTATCATCAGGAAATAAATGTTTCTAGGTGATGTTTACTGCTGACTATTAAATAGAATTAGAATTTGTCGAAACCTGATGCTTGATAACACGATCAATATCGGCGTAAAAATCTGACAGTCCTTCACAAACAAAAAACTTGTTTGAAACATCTAATACAATAAAACTTTTATCTAATTTGCTCTAAGAGAATGCCGGACGAAATAGGAAGATAAATCAAACTAAAACCTTAAAACCGAATATCTTATTCTACGCTGTCAAGCTGTTTATGAGCAATCATAAAACAGACAAATGTGTGAATTTTCTCTTCGAATACGATCCTTACTTTACGCTTGACGCGTTACTGACAGATTATGAGGTATCGAACTTGAGAAATATTAAAAAATATTTGTTATATGTGAGAGACACTGTTTCAAAATGAGATTACTGCTGTTTGACAAGGGAAGATCTAAAATATATTCTGAAAATGGATCTGGAAAGTACTCGGATTTTGCATTAATTGTTAAAGGTGGAAATATTTGGTACTCGAGCTACTATTATAAATCTCTTTTATCTGGAAGAGTATGTAAGAATTTTGTCCCGGAGTGATAATAACGTGGTAGCTCGCTTTGAAGTAGAAAGAGAAAAAATAATTTAATTTTGTTAAGTATTATAGAACTTGTTCATATACTTCGACATGGAAAGATATTTGTCGAATACAACAAGGAAACGTTAAAAAATATGTTTCTGCCTGACAAATAGTGGGTAGCAAATATTTTAAATAGCTGATGGTTAAAAGAAGATTCTAACATTCAATCCTTTTGACAATGCTGATTTGATGGCTCTATCGGCGACATATTTTATTGCCCTTGGCACAATGTGAAAAATAATTTGATGTAGCATAGATTGACGCAAATTAAATTTCTTTACTTGTGACAGAGTTTGTTGCTCTAAAAAGGACGGATAGATCGTTTAAAATTAACACCACTTTCCTTCTCACGATTTTCTTTCTGTATTACAAGTACCAAATTTTCAAGTCTATTATCAATTTTAATAGACCATTTCATGGAGACTTCGGCGAACTTCGTAATTTGCTCGGAATTTTGATCACGTGGCGGGTGGTCAATTGACCGCAATATCCAATCGATAGCTGGTAGGCAAATAATCTGGTCCACTGCTTAGTACGCTCCCTAGTATAATATAGCGGAGTGCATCGCATATAGCATACTAAGCAGGGGACCAGACTAGTGGTCAAAACAAAGCGGACAATTCAGCATTAGCATCAACTGTTCCAACTACTTCAGATTCGTTTATAGAGTTGAAAAATGCCTATTCAACAGCGATGATGCCACATATATTGACGAAATTTAATATTGGAACTATCCTGTCTTGTTTTCTGGATTTTATAGCCATACGAGAGTAGCTATGAGCTGTTTTACACCTGGACATATACATGCGAGTGTGGACAAAGGTGTCGATGTTAAAATTTTAATCCCTTTGTTTACCATAACACCGCATTTTATAAATGCAGTTTCGTTTACCAATAACAGGAATTTTTCGTATTGATCCGCAGAATAACAAACCTGGAATATTTTTCGACCGTAAAGCTGTAGAAGTCCCAGGAATTTAGCGGGAAGGTAGCGGGCATTTCTTAATTTGTTTTAATCTGATACGTCTAAACAATAATGTATGCCATTTTGTTATGTACAGATACCTACCAACGTTTGATTGGCTGGAGTATAAAGTGACTCGCGAGGTTTTTTCCGATAATTACGGAGCAACTCGGTTAAATCCGGTATGAAATGGGCTATTGTGTTCCCGTGGTCAATGACAAAACCAATAGGAATCGAACCACAAAATATTTCAAATATAAAACTATGTGAGAGGTAGTTATTATAACTAGTTAGTGTTCCTCGTACCTATACCTGAAATATCCAGTATTAATATTTAAAATAACCCTTTTTTACATTGCTAACAACACCTCTGTCATTGGCCTTGTAGATCATAGACTGGATGTTGTTGAAACGCAACTTTCAACGATAAATTTGCGATGTTTTTATCAGTATCACTGCCATTGATACGATAAACTCTCATTCCGTCTGGCATCTTCTTACCGCTAAATAAAGTCCAGATAAAATCGTGTATAAACATCCTGGAAGATTCACTATAAGTAGCGCCGTTCACTTTCATTCAATAACCAGCCGGAAGTAGTTTCAATAACATTTTTGTTTTTATGTTTATCACAATGCCAAGCTAGTTACCAGCAAGATGTTGTATATCTGGTGACACCAGTAAATCTTTTGATGTCTAACAAGATCGTTGACGATTATCGGCATTTGTATGATTTTTTTTATCTTATAATAATAGCTGTTCCAAATCTCTAACTGACAATTTTCACAGAACACCCAATTAATGAAATATAATATAGATATAGGAATGTTGAAACTAGCATAAATATGGCAAAGAAAATAAGTCTATTTTCAAAATAAAGATATTGAGATATAACAATCGCAACCTCATTTGCTGGTTTTAATAACGGTTAGTTAATATTAAGGTTTACTTAAAACATGTTTCCGACTCGAACATTTGTCCTCTACTACAGCCAACAATCAAATTCCAGCTTGCCTTGCACAAGGACTTAAAAACATAATGCTTTATAAGCTAAATATATGTCTGGAATCTGCACAGCATGCTAAGGATAGTTTTATTGATCAGACCCCTACGTCAGAGCAACGGGAGGAATTTACTTGTCCTTATATTGCATCAAACTCTAATCCATTTTTTACACGGATAGGTTTAATGACGTCAGAAATATATTTCAGGAAATATATGATGAAACTAGATGAGTGCACCACATCTAGGTCCGGTTGGAAATTTGAAAAGATAACTGATATAATGTTAAAGTTTCCAATAAGCCATATTATCGGCGTTATTTCCAGCACGACATCATCATGTCGAGTATGAAAGTATATTTGTTATGTTAATAATATAAACCTAATCGGGAATGACTTTCCCGTTTATGAACATCAAATTTTAAAATAAAAAAACAGAATAATCTCATGTTACATGGATGTATTGATGTATTGGGTGTCGATGAAAAATAAAAGATTTATTCTAGGTATATCAGCGATCTAGCATCTCAAAAACATTACATTTACTATTTTATAAAGATCACTTTTCATGGATAAAGAATTGTAATGGGCTTGTCGGAGGTCAGTGTAACAAGCATAAGGGAAGAAATATTTCTATGTCAGATATTTGCATGGCTGTATTTCCCAACATATACTATATCAACACATCCAATATTGCTCTAGTGTTCAAAGAGAAGATGAACTAATATTACAATTTGCAAAGAACAGGCATAAGATGAAAGTGCCTTTTATAGTTAATGCAGATTTTGAATTCATTTTACTTCCAGTGCAAGGATAATAATCCTGATAAACTTTTGACAAAATACATGAGCATATTCCTTCCGGAACTTCGTATAAAGTAGATAAATCTTTATGAAAACCTGTATTTAAGTGGAAAGGAACCAGTTGTCTTTTAGTTAAGAGCCTTATCAACGACATTGATATTAAACTTGGTGGTACTCGCTAAGACACAAAATGAAACAACTAACACTAACCAGAAAAGCTAAGTTGTCTAAATCAGAAATATGCTATAATTATGAGAGCGCGTTTTGTCTAAATATAAGATAAAATATTACAGCCGTATGACTGGAACGTGTCGTCGACCGGGACATGACAAATGTAACTTAAAATATGCCGTAACGGATTTTGTTCCATTTAAATTTAATAATTTAAGAGGATATCACACTCATATTTTAGTTGAAGCGTTTGGTAATAAAGATAATACAGTGCCTGAAAGTTAGCTACAGCAATAAATAAAATGAAACACAACAAAATAAACCTGGAGCTGCTGACAGACCGTGTATGTGCAACTTTATAGAATGTGGAATCCGAGGCGGAAAAAGTATCATAACAAAAAATATGCCAGGGCTAATAATAAATATTTACCTATGGTATTATAGAAACGCCAATAATCTGTACAAATACGGTCTGTCGGAGTCTATGCTAGTCGGTCGATTTAGGTGGATTAGTGAAAAACAGTTTTTAGAAGAAAGTGAAAAAATTCTACCGGATGATATTATTTTTATCATAGATGTTGATATTGACTGTCCTACTGAGCTTCATATTGAAAACAACTATTCATTCTGTTCAGAGTCGATGCTAATAGATTACATTTTATTATCTGATGAGCAGAAACATTATTCGTCTAGTACTAGCAATAGTGGTAAATCTGTTATTAACAAATTAGTTCCAAATCTGCTTGACAAACGGAGATACGCTTTACCCTATAAGGATATGAAACAAGCATGGTCTGGCATTAAGAAAACTTCATCGTGTGCTAAAATTTAATCAGCCACCGTGGATGAATCGACTCAAATACAGCACTATGAGCAGCTGTTAAAACAGAATTCGAAAACTTTTTCAAGCTTATGAATATTAGCGTCTTTGGCAAGATCATAGAAAATTTCGGAAAGCGAGTCAATAACGTGGAATGTCATAATAAACTTGAAGTATCTGACGATTTTGTCAGCATCAAAATATTGAATGAAAATTTAGTAGCCATTCAAAGAAGAAAGACGAATCTGATGTTGAATAAGCCAGTTTACGTCGGCGAGAAAGTACTTAAAATAACAAAATGGCTAATGTACTAATTCATTATGACTTTGTAAATGTTAAGTGGTCTGATGCAGAGCTGTTATATACAGATACTGACGCGCTTATGCACATCATAAGATCTGATTGTATTTATAAAGAGTTTTGTGATGACAGAGAAATGTTTGTTCTATAAGATTATACATAAACAGCAGATTTCTCTGCGATGACAATAAAAATATAATAGAAAAATGTTTAAAGATGATACAAACTTTGTTCCTATCATAGACTTTATCGGATTACGGAATAAAATGTACTGTCTAAAATTAGCTGATAATAAAGTTAAGAAACTAGGCAAGGGAACTAAAATAAATGTGGTTGGTTAGGTGATTAGATTTGATATTTATAAAGCTGCATTAGTTGGATTTTCTGGTTATGTTGAGAAGATCACAATACGATAAAATTGTAATAAAATTGAAACAGATGTTATTAAATAATATGGTCTTTGTAATTTTAATTAAAAATATGCTACTCTGATGGGATAAATACATCTGCTTTAGGATATAAAAAGTCTGATAGAGTTTATTTTTAACAATGTGGTTTTTTATGTTGGTTAATATAGTAAATCTCTAACGATTTCGTTAAAATTTTCTGTGAACTATAAATCACAGTACGAGTCACCATAGAGGAACGAAAAATAGCTAAAGGGAGTGTCTGCTTTCCATTGTGCGTAAACATACCCACTAAGTGCGAAACAATCGTTTAGAGATTCGGAGGGCTGTCCAGGTTGATTTTTCATTTTGTAATTGTCGGATCTCTAAGCGTGAGACTTTGCAATACCAAACACTCCCTTAGTTAACTCCGGATGCTTTGAGGTTCGGAGGAGCCAGGCAAGTTGCACGTTGAATTACTTTTTTATTAAACAAATACAATTTTACAGTTACCAGTTTTAGTATATCTCGTCTTTTTCAATGCTCGCAAGCGCTTCCTCAATTATAATAGCTTCTGTAGCGGAACTCAAAACAATATGTCTATCGAACTGCTCCGGTGGCTTAGTGGTTAGAGCGTCTGCCTCGGATGCTAGAGGTCGCGGATTCAAACCCAGGCCGAGTCATATCAAAGACTTTATAAAATTGGTACTAAATGTTGCCTCGCTTGGCGCTCAACATTCAGAGGTTTGATTTGGTCAGGCTAGTGTCAGGATAATATGATGGGTGGGACATCAAACAACATGTCTGCGGCATGATGCCTCAGTGCTAGACATCATTATATAGTGTCACACTGCAGACATCCTAGCAATATGACTGAAATTTTTTAAAGTTTTTAAAAAAATCTAAATCACACACATAGAATATATACTCGAACTTGCAACGTTGTTTCCACTACTCGATGTATCATTCGTCTATACGTCTTAACAACACGCTACGGAGCTCTAACGGATATACAGATGAAAAGTAGATATGTAACTACACGAAGAAGACATACATCAGAGAATGTATGCAAATCGATTGTTTTAATAATAATCTTAGAGGATTGGAATTTTGTGTGAAGTTGGATATAGTAATTTTGTATGAAAATATACATAAAACATCGATAACCACTTCAATTAAAATCCACAGTAGTAGAGTATAATGGCTTTTCTAACACAAAACCCTATTTGGTATGACATGATGAACGATTCAGTGGAAGCTAGAGCTCGGTAATCTGAAATGAAATATATTTGATTGCCTCAACAAAGTATTCTTCGTAGCTATTTAGACTAGCACGGAGGGCCTGATTTGGGGTAATCATGGTTGTCCTAATGCAAATTAGGGGTTGGGTAAAGAAATCTCATTGGACTCTACAACTAACGTCAACTGAAAACTTTAGATATAAACACTTACTCTAAAATGTGGGTTAAAAGTAAGTAGTTTCCTTGAAATATTTTTCAAAGACTCAAATAATTACTATACTGAAGCGTATTATCCTTATTGCTTTTACAGGTCAAGGTGGAGGTCATCGTCATGGCTATTCTCTTGCTAAGTATGTATACATTTTAAATCAGTAGACTCTGTGTAGGAAAATAGTAAAAATATGAAAATATTCTAGTCTAATGTGGAATTTCCAAGATTTGTTTTGGTCTTATTAGGTGCTATGCGGCACAGAAGTACCAGTGGGTTATTTAGCTTCAAAGTCAAATTGCCAGTCATCGCTGGCACACATCTGTGCTCTTGTTTTACTTCAGAAATGAAAGAGTTCTTGATAATAGTCAGCAATCCAATAATGCAATAATATAGAAGTTTGATTTAAATCCTAATCAACACTGGGACGTAAATGTTACAATTGTGAAAAGCAAAGTATGGTTCTGTTATAGTCAGAGAATCGACTCTGTTTTTTTTCAGACACAAGTTCGCCAGGTTGTTTTGCAGCAGCAGCACATGTGAACACGACACCCATGACAAGTGTCAACACCTTAGAAACAACAGCAACTATGAGAAATCTTACAACTCTCCAAGAAACTGTACAACCGAATACAACTGGTATCACCCCAGGTATGGTTTGCAGAAATAATTACTCCAAACGTACTACCGAATACAGTATATACCAGCCACAAGTTTCTCTTCAGGAATGAGTCTCCAAAATACCTCTTACTTTGGACTAACTAGAGAATATCAGTTGTACAATATGTGATATCTACTTCCTTCAACAAACTTCCTATAGCTTTTGTATATTTCAACTTGTCGACTGTATGAATATCTCATTGGGTTCTTAATCGACTTAATTTCATTTCGTTATCATCTCATGTCGTGGGGCATTATTGATGACTCGTATAGATGTCTTTATTATTGTTAACACAACAATAACCTTTTGCTTTGTAAAATGTTAAAGCCGAAGCTATTTTATGTGTAGTTCGGTAGATGGATGGATATATATATATATATATATATATATATATATATATATATATATATATATATATATATATATATATATATATATATATATATATGGATGGATGGATGGATGGATGGATAGATAGATAATGGAAAGGATATATGAAAGGATATATATATATATATATATATATATATATATATATATATATATATATATATATATATATATATATATATATATATATATATATATATAAGAATTAATGGATACCTGGACAGAGTGATGAATATGCAAACTGGCATAGAAACTCCTACGAAATTGGAATAGATTTATTTTTCAGTAATAACAAGAAGGTGAATGTATCCAAGCGGTGAGCAATTTCGCATATTATAATCTGGACTTGAAGTTTTCAAATGTTTTATAATTTAGTTTATTCTGGTGCAGTTAGCTTGTAAAAGGTCTTATCGTATGACACTATAAATTTAGATGTGGTAATTTCAGACACAAGTTCGCCAGAATGTGTTGCAGCAGCAGCATCTGTGAACACGACATCCATGACAAGTGTCAACACATCAGAAACACCTGCATCTACGAGAAATCTTACAACTCTCCAAGCAACTGTACAACCGAATGCAACCGGTATCAGCCCAGGTATGGCTTGCAGAAATAATTACTCCAAACGTACTACAGAACGCAGTATTTACCAGCCACAAGCTTCGTTTCAGGAAGTCTCCAAAATACCTCTCACTTTGGACCAACTAGAGTATATCAATTGTACAGAATGTGATGACTACATCGTCCAGTAAACTTCCTATAATTTTTATATATTTCACCTTGTCGATTGTATGAATGTCTCATTGCGTTCTAAATAGACTTAATTTAATTTCATTATCATTTCATGTTGTTTGGTATTAATGCTAATTTGTATAAATGCCGTTGTCATGGTTAACATCACAATAACTTTATTTTCTTTGTAAAATGATGATACCAAACGCTAGTTTCTATGTACAATATGATACTAAAGCAATTCTCTTTCTAAAATGATGATACCAAACGTTATTTTGTTTTGTAAGATGATGATACAATCGCTATTTACTTTGTAATATTGTAAAGGGTTGGTTTCCTCTACTTTGTAAGGGATTGGGTTTTGTTGTGTAGTGCCCTGTTGATTGATTTGGCTATTCTTATCTAGGGAATGACCTCCCTAGATGTTCTTGTCCAGTGTGAGTAGAAAGAAGATTGACAGAGAACTAAGCGAGACTATTGAGAAGAAATAAACAAATACGAGACCTTGTAAACAAGAAAAGAAAATAAATGTCTAATTTTTTAATACATAAACTAAAACAAAATTACAATTTGTATCTAGCAGATTTTTTTATTAATGTAATTTAATAGCAGTTTCAATTTACGGATTTGTTCGTCATAGTTACAAGTGTGATTATAGTATAATATCCACACCTTCTTGCATCACCTGATCTCTTCTTTACACTTGGTATATTCCACGTTTAGCGTCTACGCATAATCTTCCTCTGACCCTTTCTATCCGGATCTCCCTACTTGCGGACTTCCCTCTTGGATTATCCTTATCGGTTTCTCTGGAATGGATACAGAATGTTATTCCCTTATGTGACAATATTACGGCGAACGCGGTACATGTTTTCACCCTCTATCTGATTATATGAAATATATAGCTCACTTTCGTTATTTCAGAACCATAAATAGCTATCCACACTGCCTAACTTATGACCTAAGATGACCTTAACGATTTATGGTCCTTGTAAATGACACATGTACTATACATTCATAAATATAACCAAGCTTGGCTTAATGAGATCTCCCATCAATGCAGCAATTGATGCGTGTTTGTTGTGTATAAACACAACTTGCTCTATATATCAGCATACATTGCTATACATCTCATTATAGCTAAGATATTTTTCCATTAAATAAGATAAGTGTTCGATTCATATTGTATAAGATTCACTAAGTCATAGCTTACAGTAACCAATAACATTCAAGATCATTTGGGCATTGTAAAATCATATATAAATATGGAACTCTCATTAACTCACTGTAACAATATCATCCTATAGACAAAGGAAATTAATTCATATAACCATATGAAATTCTACATATTTGGATTAATTGATAAATCCCTATGAAATGCTACATATCTGAAATTATGATTACATTAAAATCTGTAAATTTTATCAATGAACTAATAAGTGTTAAATATTTAATTTCACAACACTCTAACAAATTAAAAGTCCTCTGAAATTTAATGCATGATACATGTATGAATCATAAGAATATCAAAAACATTTGCATAAAACCAAAGAAATGAAATAGAATATTATATGGAAATTAATATTGCGTGCCTTAATAATGTCTATTTTCCACACAATTTTGCATCCTAGCACTATAGCTCGTCGTAACTTCTTTACGAGGAAAAACACTATTCTTTAAGCTTTTTACAAGGAATTGGACCTTTTGTCGGACTAAAGAATTTTGAGATAAACCGCTACCTTAAATTTCCCATTATTTCTAAACTTTCCACCTTAATTTTAACTGACTAATTAAAAGCAAGTGTTTCTAAATTCTCCTAGCATAATCATGTCTTGGCTTAGAATATGATGCACTTAACTTAACTTCGAAGATCAATTATGTGACTTAAAATTACCCCTAACCGTTACAGTCAGTAATTCTAATGTACACTGTCACTTTACCGTTACTTTGACTGGGTCAATTTCAATGAAGCTTAAACTTAGACCCTTTAATGTTTCAGAGATGAATTAAGTGAAACATCAGTGAACATTTTAAAGATATTTCTGGCCTGACTTTAATGCATAATTCTGACATTTCTGGCATAACTTTAATGCACAATTTATTCAACGTTAGGATTGAGCATTTCTTCAAAATTCGACACATCACAAATATGATGACATCAACGTTATTTTCGTTGTTATATGATGATAACAACGCTATTTGTTTTTGCAAAATAAAAACGATAATACCAAAAATTGTTTTTTAAAATGATGATACCAAAAGCTATTTCTTTGTAAAATGATGATACCGATGCCATTTCTTTACTAAAATGATGCTATCAATGCATTTATGTTTCTAAAAGTATGATACCAATTCCTTGTAAAATGATGATAATGACTCTATGTTCGTGTAAAATCACGATACCAAAGTTACTTTCTGCCGAAAGGTTAAGTCAGTTAGGACTCCACCAAAAAACAATACCAATATTACCAATACATCTCCCGATAAATCTCGATTGCTCAAGGTCTAGATTTTATACATGTTGCCTTACTAAGACGTAAATAAATCGGTCCGTAGATAGATAGACAGACAGATATAGATAGCCCGATATTGAAAAGTATATATATATATATATATATATATATATATATATATATATATATATATATATATATATATATATATATATATATATATACGAAAGGATGAAAGTGAAGAATGAATCTATACCTGCACAGATAGATAAATATTCAAGCTACCTTAGAAATTCCTACGATATGCAAGTAGATTTATTTTTCAGCAATAACAAGTAGGTGAACATGTTCAATCGGTGAGCAATTTCATCTATTATAATTATGGACTTAAAGTTTTTAAATATCTGATATTTTAACTTATTCGAGTGTGGTTAGCTTGTTACAAGTCTTGTATGCCATTATAAAGTTTTAGATGTGATCAGCTTTAAATAAAAGCTCGTCAAATTTTGTTTCAGCAACAGCATCTGTGAATACGACACCTATGCCAACAAGTGTCAACACCTCAATAACTGCAGCTACGAGAAATCTTACAACTCTCCAAATGACTGCAAAACCGACCACAAGTGCAACAGGTATCACCACAGGAATGTCTTGCACACTAACAGCAAATTCAACAACCTTATAATACACTGCCAAATAAGATCCATAAACCACGATATAATAGACAAATGAATAAAAACTTTTCCTGAAGGTCGAAGATACCAATTAATATTAATGATAAATGCGCAGATAATCAAGTTGTTGTTGGGCTTAACGCCATTTTTCAGCACACGATAGGCTATTCATGGCGGCCAGTATTAATGGTGGAGGAAGAAACCGGGAAATCACCGGAAAGAACCACCGACCCACGAGAAGCTACTGGTAAGCTTTCTCACATATCTACGTTAGCCGAATCCTAGACTCGAACACACGCAGACAGAGGTGAGATGGCAGTGATCCGTAACGGACAGCGCTTTAGACCACTCGGCCACTCGGGGCCCCCGCAGATAATCAAAATGACATACACAAATATTGTTCGCTATTTATTGCCGCATTTATTTTCAGACTGAATTTAACACTACTATTAATGACAACTACTGCAACTAATACTACTAATAGTATATTCCTACTACACTACTACCAGAATACTAATAATAAAATTACTAGGATAGGACAACTTCTATCACTTGAATGCTACTATTACAACTAATAATAAAAGCAAACTTACTTTACCATGCGGTATGCACCAGTCACGTGAAAATGTTTAAAATCCTTGATATCTAAAGTCATGGCGACCACACCGACAGCAAGCGTCCAAAACACCATGATTATCATTACGACCACCTTCATCATCGTCATTGTCGCAGTCATCATCATCAACATAATTATAATTTTAACTAACATAGAAATTAATTATTGGAGTTCTGTGAAGAAGAGGACATTTATTAAATATTCATTCTATTCGCTCTTTTCTCCGTGCATGTATACACTATTATTATTTCCTAAATTATGCAAAAAGTTATTAAAACAAATACATGCCTAACTCACTCTAAACAACCAATCCTTCAATGTGTATAATTTTTTTATTAAATTATTTCTTTTTAAAAAAATACGAGCCAAGATGTCAATTACCATTAATATCCTGCTCTAATATTAAACGCAGTGTTATCTTATAAAGTACTTGCGCCATGGTTAAAAACACACACACATAAAGCCTTTTTTAGCCGCCTTGTATAGCCTATGAAGTGCTGAAGAATGTCTATACCCTCAAACTAAAACTTGTATGATATAACTTTTAAATGACACAATGAAAAAGAGTTGTACAAGACAACGCATATAATCCACCGATATATAATTAGTGCTATTGCATCGGATATTTAGGAATAATAAAAAGCAATATTCAGGAAAATAGGTTAGAACTACTTCAGTTTCTTCAAATTTTACTATTAGTCATAAAAATTACCAGGAAGAAAGCTAGAAATAAAGTAACAAGTAAAATCAATTAAAAGCTGTCAACAAAACAAAAGTACTAAAACCTCAAACATTATACAAGCGGCAAGACTGAACGACCTAATAAATGTATATCTTAAAGTGGGAAGAGAATCCAAATGAAATTAATTGTTGGCAATATAGACCACTAATTCAGGGTAAGTAAAGGCTCAAATGAAGTGTACAAACTAAAAGCTAAAACACTGTACATGAAGCTGATAATGTTATGTAGTAGCAGGGGTATTAGCATTTGATAACATTTGGAAAAAAAAACGGATCATTTGCTCTCTTAGTCCTTGCGAGATCGGCCAAAACCGTCGAGCCACCACCTCTGGCAAGAAATTACACGATGTGTAGTCACAAAAATCTGTTCCTAAAACTGTCTTGTTTCCGATTTCAAATAACATGTATCAACTATCAACGTTTCGCGTGTTTAGTCGAGGATTTTGCTAGCCGAATCTCCCGTATCTCCAAAATATCATACCTTGTCACCTACCACACCTTAACGGGGAACAGTCTGGCCAGACCCCATTTTACTATTTAAAACTAGTGATTTTGCTTGTTTGGGCCTCTAAGCCTATCTAATGGGTAATTTTATTTTTTTAGTTGCGTCAACTGTATTAAGTAATCCACACTACTATCTAAAAATTCTGTTTAGGTAGACAGAATTATGCAAGTATCCTCGACAACATTGTTTGATTGGCGAGGTCATCGACCTAAGCGTTTTCCTGCAAAATGTCTGCCAAAAAGAAAACGATCCTACGCAGGAAGTTCGAGACGACTAATTATTAGGATAATCTTGTGTCTGACACTTCAGAAGTGTCTGGTCGGCTGCCTAAACGAACTCTGTGGTAAGCCCAATGGCGATAGATCAACCCTTCGACTGTTGCAGGAATACCAATCGGGCCATGTTCAAGTCGTCTTCAGGATATCGTAATGCAGCTACGAGTCCTCTCTGAATCGTACGAACTCAGGTCGTCCAGCTTCAGGAATATATAGTACATTCCACATCCCAAGCAAAATAACTGGGTGAAGTGGAAAGCAATGCTCCGTTTGCAAGCAGTTTGGTGGAACATTAGAAGTGACTGAGAAGGTTGTTTCAGCACTAAAGGCTACTGAATAATACTGGGAAAATTGTCGAGCAGTGAAGTGCTGAGCAAATCTGATGGTTGCTGTTCTCCTTGGACGAATATTGGTTTTAAAGACAGCTAGTGACGAGTCAAAGTCTCCAGTTTCAGCTGTTTTGAGAGGTACAGAAGCAAACACTGTATAAACCTCCAGGAATTAGGTATGCACAAACACCTTTTTGCTATGGAGGTCAAACCTTTTCTACATCCAGTAGACTTGCTGTACAAGTGGAATAGCAAAAGCAACATTTGCTGCACCGAAACAAAAAACATGTTTAACATCTTGAGCCTCCTACAAAGGACTGTTGCCCTTTGGTAGACGTTTTGTAGGGGAACATTAAAGTCGGCGCGTTCGCTAACCAAGCGGTGTTACCATGTCATGAGCAGCTGCATAAATCTGTCTTGCCTTAGTGGTCTGTTAGGCATAGAAGTGCTAAACGGAAACAGGCATGGAATACAACTACCAAAAACATATCTTCAATTTGAAGTTTGGATTACCGCTTGTACAGTCGACACGGCAGCAAAAAGATGTGATGGTGGTCTGGCAGACAAGAGGATACTACGGTCCAATCAATCTATGCTAATGGTGTAGTTAGGAACACTATTGTCCAGCCAGACAAATCCCTAGAAAAAGTAGCTAAGTGTCAACAAGTTTTATTTGGTGAATATGGCGATTCGGCCTTCATAATTCTAGGCATGACCATAAAACGTAGGTAGTTAAAATATTGTAATTGAAGTGGGAGGTAATTTGGGGACGGATATTACAAATGTTTTCCGCGTCGTTTAAATGCTCATTAGAAGCGGTGGCTTGGAGGTACTGGCGGATCTTCTGAAGAACTTGGTGGCACAAAACTCCGGTTTCAACCGTTGTTTTCTATCTCCTGCAAAACTCATGGTACGCACAAGGTATATGTCAGTCCTTGCTTCTTGTCCACATTACGGAGCATTCACACCATACACCTTGAGAATCTGAAGTTGTTCGAAAAGAATTAGGAAGAAAACTCCAGAGTTTAGCTTCTGCATACCTATATGATTGTTCTCCATCCCTCGATACTTTTACAGTTGGAAGCTCCAAGGCAATCACACATCTAGAGGAGAAAGAAAAAAGTTTTAAAAACTACTAAATAATTTACGTCTTTTGGAAATATTTTGCAAAAAAATGAAATTTCAAATGCTATGGTCTTCATCCTTCGTATGAGGAGAGTTGATACATTTGCCAAATAAAGAGGTCAACGTAAGATTTCTTGTATTTATCACATGTAAACATCACCTTATTTCCTGTTGACCGGAAGTGAATATTTTTGACATTTTGTGAACTTTTTGATCATATGTGACCACTAAACAGGCCATATTCAGTAATACACCACTATACAAGTCATATTTATCAATACATTACAGTGGGTTTATTACTGTTTAGAAAAGATGGGAAGTAACTTCCTAGAGACGCAAACGGCGTCTAGTAAGATTTCACTAGCAAAAATGAATTTCTTGGTATTACAGTTGTTTTTTTGTGTTCTAGCACACAAAGTGCTCATCTGTATTGCAGATGTAACTTCTATAGGCACGGAATAATCGGAAAAAGTGTATTTTTACACGTGAAAATATAAGGATTATTACATTTCACTAATAAGTTTCCATATTTTCACATAAAATGTATATAAGAAAACACAATATGTAGAATTTACTTTTTTTCCCAGGAGTTACAACAAAAGCTGTCACAACAAAGACTCTCAAGCCACTCTACCTGGTTCCTTGTTTGTGTCCTAACGGGACCATTAAACAGACCATCGAAGAAATCATAGAAGAAATTACTATCAATCCGAAAGAGACATCCAAAGCTACCCATCTGTTAATCAGTGCAGCAGACAGCAGACCAAGTGCAGCCGGAATCGGAACAGTTGCAGTTGTTGTGCTGGTTTTGCCATTAGTTATCATAGTTTTATCTGATCTTCATAGCCTTGTAATGCATATTTCCAATGTTGGAAAGACTACGCGAAAGGCTGAGAGAAAAGCCTCGATAAAGTCAAGAACATAAACATACCGTTCCACTAATCGGAACTCACGTCTGTTTTTGCAAAAATATATACATAAGTCCCCAATGCGTATACATGTAGCTAGCTTACCAATTTAGGTCACATGAAGGAGACATATCTACTGCGATGACTTATTTCGTAGCCGAAACAATCATAATGTTTTAAATTTAACATTACTATATAACTTTATATTAAACATTATTATAAAACCTATATTTACTCATCGTTACAGATAATTACAAAATGGTATGATAGTGCTTTCGATATGGTTCTATTTTGAATAGAATATTTTCTCGTTAATTTGAATTTCGCCACCATTTTGCGGCGATTTGTCCCGTTTTACGCTGTATCTGTGGCGCTCTACAGTTTCGTATTTAGATTATATAAGATATGGTTTGATTTTAAAGAGAATGAATTTATCCGGTTTTCCTCACTGGTTATACTGACTATTGAAAAGACCCAGACATTCTCTAGCTTTGGTATTGTTAAAAGAACTTTTAATTCTCTTTATTTGGTGCTTGCTTGATTGGTGTAATATGGGTTATTGAGTACACAGATTGGCCATACGTTATATATGTATTTAATGAAAACAGATTGTTAGTTCTGCATGATTATTTTCCCTTTAAGGTCTTCAGTGGTCAAATGAAGAAACAAAATAACTGAAAACGTATTTTGTTTACATTTTATATATTTGGTAATTCATTCATTGCACATTCAGAAACTGGTATTGTCTAGTCTGGCGAAATTCATTTTTCCTGTTTAAATGTGTGCTATGGAAAGTGTACTTTAAAATAAATCAGGGGGATATTTGGAACACATGAGAGCAGTCATTTTGGTTAGTTGTATGCTTAGATCGTGCACAATTTCCATAAGTACAATATCCAAATAAATTTCAAATACAGTACATGAAAGTAACATACAAATATGCCAGCATTCTCCCTATTGTGCATGTTTCAAACGCAAACGAAGTAAGCCTGCATATCTCAAAAGTTCATAATATTTGTAGAGCGCCCCATATAGGTGAATGTTGCTAGAAAATTCAGGCGTTTCAATTGGCAGTCCAGTACATACTAATTCAGAGAGAGAGAGAGAGAGAGAGAGAGAGAGAGAGAGAGAGAGAGAGAGAGAGAGAGAGAGAGAGAGAGAGAGAGAGTTAAGTTGTAAAGTGCCAGTACTGTCGAGTGGTGCAGGGACCAGTTTTTATGCACAAATAAATGTCGCTTGCACCTGCCCAATATAAAACTTCATCAGAAAATATAATACACGAGTGAGATAAAAAACGTAAATATTTTGGATAGGTATTATAACAGCACAACAAGTCTATTGAATTTCTTAGAATAAAATGTTTATGGACCCCAACTCATATTTGTATACATACATTTTTCATATCCAAAGGTCATTTCTGACAGCATGTGATCCTCACAGTGCGAACGCAAGCCCTTTCCTTGGGTGATCTTTTGAAAAACATCGTCTACTAAATAGCTTGATGAAATTCAGAAGAGTTGTCATCCCATCCATTTTTGAGATATTATACTTGCCTTGAACCCATGTATCGACTGCTATGGGTGGCTAGCTCTGCGTTACATCCTAGCCGACTATTGATATTTCAATGGCTACATCCTGTGCAGTGACTATGTGAGATGGACATGCCTCGCAATTTCAAGAACAACACAAGCCCGAAATATATAGTTCACAAATATTTATCCATCTCTAATTGTTCCACAATAATAGTTCAAAAACTCGCACCATACCCTTAAGATATTTGTCAGGGGCCAATAAGCGAAACTGGCATGTCAACTTAAGTAATTTGGGCAAAATAATTTCTATCAACAGTTTTGTAAATATCACATATTTATACATTATTTAGCTTAATGGTATCAAGGAAATTAGAGTTATTGCAAAAATAATGTTTTTTCTTTAAGAAAAGTGAGTATAATGCGGAAAAAACATAAAATGGTGTTATGTGTGCTAAGATTGTTCTTGAAAAGAATTAAAACTGTGCAGTGGAATATGTTTTCGGTTTTTTTTCTTTTGCCGTCGTACTGTTTCCTTCACAATGTTGACTGAATCCTAAGAATTTATTTTACATTTACATTTATAATGTACTTTAAAAGTAATTTTAATCTGACACACAAACAAAAATTCCTGACCTGTTATTCTTGATATAATGATGCTGATTATAATGGGTATGAGGGTGAGGGGGTTGATTACACCATGGCCTAGCTAACTTAGAAACTAGATACAAATGAACAAAGGAACAAAATATAATGAAGTTAATGTATAATAATTACTTGCATAAAGAACAAGAACATAATAAAAGTTGTGGTTCACTGCACCAATAAAATAGCAGTTTTTCTCAAGTGGCAGAAACAAATTTTTATGTACAAATGTAATGTCGCATGCACCAGCCTAATATGAAAATTCATTAAAACAAATAATACACGAGTGAGGTCCAAAAGTTCCATAATTTTGGATAGGTATTATGAAGCACAACAAAATCATATCACACACTTGATCTGACAAGTCTAATGAAGTTATTAGAATAAAATGTTCATGCACCCCAACTCATCGTATACATGCATTTTTCACATCTAAAAGCCATTTTTGACAGTATGTGATCCTCACAGTGCGAACGCAAGCCCTTTCACTGTGTGATCTTTTAAAAAACATTGTCTTCTAAATAGCTTGATGCAACTCAGAATAGTTGTCATCCCAGCCGTTTTTTTTTTTAAATACCTTACCTTTAACTTTAGAAATTTGCTAGGGGCCATTATGCAAAACTGTCTTCTGCCATCCGAACAGATTAACTGAATCATATTTTCAACTCCCTGTTATTACTTAAGTTGCATGTATTCTTTGTGCGGCTCTGAACCTGCACGTCTCATATTTAATGTCCCATCGTCTTCTAAGTTAGTGTAGCTAGTATGTTTCGACTGCTCATGTGATCTTATTGGTATTTGTTCAAGTTCATGAATATCGTCCGTTGCACGTGCCCGTTTGGAACAAAATGAGTTTCCTCCCCCATTATAGTTATATTACCCAAATATCTAAATAGGGTGAGAAAGCTCAGACGAAAACCGGAAAGTGTTGTGTTATTATTGGAAAAAAAACCCACCAGTTTTACAACATTTATCTTTCTTTTTTAAGAGCTGGATTAATTTAAAGGTAGAGCTTCGTCGCAAGCTATGCTCTTTTCACCTATGCCTCTCTGCAGTAAGATTTCTCGTTTGTCATAAATATGGATAAAAAACCCACATAATTTCGATGCTAACGAAATAAAAAATTAACCTATGAAAGAAAGTGACTTCTTATAGATCAAAAAGTGATTGCGATTTTCAGTATATGAAAGATCATACATTGTGTCCAGTGTTTGTGTGTGTGTGTCTATCCGCATGCATTTTACAGACACAATCATATTGAAATAACAATAATATCACCAATGGTAGATCGATGTAATATCCACTATGAACAATTCCCACCATGCTATAAGTGTAGTCTACTCTCGTTTTTGATTTGTCAATGTAATGCGTGATGTTAGTCATGTGACATTATAAGTCTGAGTCAAAATGCTTTGCAGACAAAATAATCTCGTAAATGAATTTTTATTTTTCATTTGATTGAATATTGAAATATGAAGATAATATATCCCTCGATACTTCAGATTGTAGTATGTGAAAAACAGATACTAGTGTCTTTCTTTTCGGAACATGACATGTGTTTGAGATTTCCTTTTTGGTGTTCTAAAATGGTTGCCTATTAGCATAGCAGATGGTGGAGTCAGTTGAGGAACTAATTATTCTTTATTATTTGATGCTAAATTCCTTTTATATTAATTTTACGAAAGTACTTTTACGAATTGTGAAGAATCTTAATAATCTGTTTCGTAAAACACTTAGCAATGTTCTACTGCGTGGCTAGAAGGGAACATAGAGAGAAAAGGGGTAAATTGGGACTCTCTCAAAGACAAGGTGTCATGCATAATGGTGTCGATGCAGCTACATCTTTTTGGGAAGCTCCGGTAGCAAGAGGTAGCGGAGATCGCTGTAAATACAAACAAGCAAATTTCTCTGACTGGGCTAATCGACTTTTATTGCTATATATATATATATATATATATATATATATATATATATATATATATATATATATATATATATATATATATTATATATATTTATATATATATATATATATATATATATATATAAAGAATACAAAACATATGGCGAATAACAACCCTCCTCAAGCGTACTGGATCCACCAAGGGATCACGTCTGTCAGGGGTTAGATTAAAATTAGATGCAATAAACCTTTTTCAAAGGCAAATACAAAACATAGTTACGACAAACAAATAAACACAAAAACGTTGCGTTTGTAAACCTCTACATTTCTATCTTCACATGTGTTAAAACTATAAATACAACCAGCTTGTATAGACTAGTTGCGGAAACTGAAAACGTTGTATAATTCCCTAAAAGTCTACAAGCCAAAGCGACATCTATTTTTATTTTGTGTACATATGTAACGCAGATTATATCCCGGATATTTGGTTCTATACCGGTTATTCTTATAGTAAAAATTGAAGGATAAGAAGATTTAGAAAATGTTAAATTCTACTAGTGCATAGTTTTCATTTTCTAGTCTTCTTGGTTTAGACCGCTTGGTTTCAATGTTCTAAGGCGGCGTATCCAGTATGATTCCTTTTCCTTCCTGGTTTCGGAACTCCAGCTGTGGTTGTTGGCAATAGCGATAAGTATTATATCACTGAAAGTGTGGCCAGGGGAGGAGAAGTGTTCTGCGACCGGGCTTCTGTACAGCTTTTTTGTCATCCAATCAGATCTATGAAGGTTTATCCTTATGTGTAGCTTTTCAGTTTCTCCCACGTACTGAAGGCCACAGATCTTACATGTGATGAGATAAATCACATTCTCTGTTTTGCACGTTTTGTTTGGACCATGTATGTTTAGTTTTTCTTTAGTCACTGTGCTAGTGAATGTCTTGGTCTCTACCATTACCGAGGCTACGACAAAGACCTGATTGCGGAGGCAATCCAAAGGGCCAAACAAACAAACCGTGATGACCTACTCAGATATGGACAGAAAGAAAAGGTTGATAGGATACCATTTATTCTGACCTATCACCCAGACAATCCCAAAGTAGGTAAAATCATCGCAAACCACTGGCCAACCGTGCAATCGTCAGACATACTAAACCTAATACTTCCGAACAAACCTGTAGTAGCTTACCGGAGACCAAAAAACCTAAAGGACATCCTAGTCAGGGCCAAGCTAACAACAATCGCTAGTCAAAACCAACCTAGTCAATCTGGACCCTGTGGCGATAAAAGATGCAAAACCTGTCAACATATGGTAGAGACCAAGACATTCACTAGCACAGTGACTAAAGAAAAACTAAACATACATGGTCCAAACAAAACGTGCAAAACAGAGAATGTGATTTATCTCATCACATGTAAGATCTGTGGCCTTCAGTACGTGGGAGAAACTGAAAAGCTACACATAAGGATAAACCTTCATAGATCTGATTGGATGACAAAAAAGCTGTACAGAAGCCCGGTCGCAGAACACTTCTCCTCCCCTGGCCACACTTTCAGTGATATAATACTTATCGCTATTGCCAACAACCACAGCTGGAGTTCCGAAACCAGGAAGGAAAAGGAATCATACTGGATACGCCGCCTTAGAACATTGAAACCAAGCGGTCTAAACCAAGAAGACTAGAAAATGAAAACTATGCACTAGTAGAATTTAACATTTTCTAAATCTTCTTATCCTTCAATTTTTACTATAAGAATAACCGGTATAGAACCAAATATCCGGGATATAATCTGCGTTACATATGTACACAAAATAAAAATAGATGTCGCTTTGGCTTGTAGACTTTTAGGGAATTATACAACGTTTTCAGTTTCCGCAACTAGTCTATACAAGCTGGTTGTATTTATAGTTTTAACACATGTGAAGATAGAAATGTAGAGGTTTACAAACGCAACGTTTTTGTGTTTATTTGTTTGTCGTAACTATGTTTTGTATTTGCCTTTGAAAAAGACTCATTAAGAGTCGAAAGCGCTTAGGCTAGTTAGTTACTAGTTTCGTACTGTTCGTCGTCAGTTTATTGCATCTATATATATATATATATATATATATATATATATATATATATATATATATATATATATATATATATATATATATATATGAACTATATTTTAAAGATACACTTATGCACACAATACATATTACTTTACATATTACAATACACACTGAATAATTTCTCTGTGATCTACTACTTCATATGCTTGTAAAGTTCCCTGCATTTTAGAATGTGATACAAGTTATCAAAATATTGCCCGAATTAAAAAGCCTAAAATTCAATAGTTACGACTGATGTTATAATCATTTCAAGAAATATATTTAGCTTCGTACAATTCAGAATAATAACCTGCAAACGATCACTGGACATTATACTGTATCATCTAAAGAACGCTATGAAGCTAGCCAATCCATACAAATGAACGCAGAAACAATAAAATATTTCATTGCATTATAATAGTACATAAAAAGAGAACTCACAAAAAATATTGCCACTACAAGTTACTAAAAAAATCTTTAAAGTAAGTAATAGGAAATTCTTACCTCTAAATACGAACAAGCAAATTTCTCTGACTGGGCTAATCGACTGAAGTTTTCAGATAGGGTCAGCTTTTATATATTCCAAAATGACGTGAAATAAATACGTGCCCAATCAGAATGCATTATTGTAAAGATTCCGAAATGGCGTGGAATTAACTACGTGTTCCAAGGAGAATTGTAAAGAGGCGGTTGCTTTTGTTCAATAACGTACTTGTCCAAATCAGAATGCCCATTTTAAGTTAATTATTGTAAAGAGGTTATTGCTTTTGTTCAACTCTTAACATGGATTATGGCCAATTTGGTAAATCGTCTTTTTGTTCCACTCGTGACGTGGATTACCACTCGTAACATGGAGTAATATTTGAAAATAAAACGAGACCTGATTTGTTCGGCTGATTAATTTTGTTACAGTGAAAGAAAGCGAGTAATTCGTTTATTGTTATGAATGCCGACTCAGGCGATTTAGAATTACATTTGTGAAAGGCGGCTTCTAAGGTAAGTTGGTCTTTATGTCATTCAAGCCATTGAATTGAACCAAGCTATTCAATTTGCAACTAATCCCAATTTGTAAAGACCAACATAGTCCTATATACTTTTTAATTTATCTACCCAAATTTGATAGGAACCATCATAGTCCTATATACATTTTTTATTTCTCTACCAAAATTTTATATCCTAATAATAATTTAGAATGTTTTAGGAAGAGATTTCTTTAAAAAAAAAATAAAAAGACTCTGGAGTTTTGGCTTTTGAAAATCACGCAGTTTAAGGCAAAACGGCAACTCCAGAAAAAAAAGTTGGCCCAGTTTATTAATTATGTTGAAATTCAAAATCAAAATCAATTCTTCTCATATAGAATTTATTCTTTTCAATAATTGTTATATTCTCATGCTGGATTGTAATAAGAAATTAGCATTTTTTTAAATTAACTGAATAGTTAATGCAATTCACAAGTACGTCAAAGCAAGGTAATCTTATAATTAGCTCACCAAGCTGCTGAATATATATATATATATATATATATATATATATATATATATATATATATATATATATATATATATATATATATATATATATATATATATATATATATATTTCCATTTAAGAATATTAGATTTTTTGTTAATTCCCACTGCAGAATAGCAGTTTCTCCAGTCTGTACCGCCTAATACATGTTCTTCCTGTCTGTACCGCCTAAAAGCTGTTTCCTCCAGTATGTATATCCTAATAACCGTTCCTCCAGCATGTACTGCCCTTTAGCAGTTCCTCCAGTCTGCACCGCCTTATAGCAATTATTCCAGTCTGTACCGCCTTGTAGCAGTTCCTCCAGTCTGTCCCGCCTTATAGCAATTACTCCAGTCTGTACCGCCTGATAGCAGTTCCTCCAGTCTGTCCCGCCTTAAAGCAGTTCCTCCAGTCTGTCCCGCCTTATAGCAGTTCCTCCAGTCTATACCGCATTATAGCAGTTCCTCCAGTCTGTCCCGCCTTAAAGCAGTTCCTCCAGTCTGTCCCGCCTTATAGCAGTTCCTCCAGTCTGTCCCGCCTTAAAGCAGTTCCTCCAGTCTGTCCCGCCTTATAGCAATTACTCCAGTCTGTACCGCCTGATAGCAGTTCCTCCAGTCTGTCCCGCCTTAAAGCAGTTCCTCCAGTCTGTCCCGCCTTATAGCAGTTCCTCCAGTCTATACCGCATTATAGCAGTTCCTCCAGTCTGTCCCGCCTTATAGCAGTTCCTCCAGTCTATACCGCATTATAGCAGTTCCTCCAGTCTGTCCCGCCTTAAAGCAGTTCCTCCAGTCTGTCCCGCCTTATAGCAGTTCCTCCAGTCTATACCGCATTATAGCAGTTCCTCCAGTCTGTCCCGCCTTAAAGCAGTTCCTCCAGTCTGTCCCGCCTTATAGCAGTTCCTCCAGTCTGTCCCGCCTTAAAGCAGTTCCTCCAGTCTGTCCCGCCTTATAGCAGTTCCTCCAGTCTATACCGCATTATAGCAGTTCCTCCAGTCTGTCCCGCCTTATAGCAGTTCCTCCAGTCTATACCGCATTATAGCAGTTCCTCCAGTCTGTCCCGCCTTAAAGCAGTTCCTCCAGTCTGTCCCGCCTTATAGCAGTTCCTCCAGTCTATACCGCATTATAGCAGTTCCTCCAGTCTGTCCCGCCTTATAGCAGTTCCTCCAGTCTATACCGCATTATAGCAGTTCCTCCAGTCTGTCCCGCCTTAAAGCAGTTCCTCCAGTCTGTCCCGCCTTATAGCAGTTCCTCCAGTCTATACCGCCTGATAGCAGTTCCTCCAGTCTGTCCCGCCTTATAGCAGTTCCTCCAGTCTATACCGCATTATAGCAGTTCCTCCAGTCCATACTGCATTATAGCAGTTCCTCCAGTCTGTTCCGCCTTGAAGCAGTTCCTCCAGTCTGTACCGCGTGATAGCAGTTCCTCCAGTCTGTACCGCCATATAGCAGTTCCTCCAGTCTGTCCCGCCTTAAAGCAGTTCCTCCAGTCTGTACCGCCTAATAGCAGTTCCTCCAGTCTGTACCGCCAAATAGCAATTCATCCAGTCTGTACCGCCTTATAGCAGTTCTTCCAGTCTGAACCGCCTTATAGCTGTTTCTCCAGTTTGTACCGCATTATAGTAGTTCATCCAGTCTGTCCCACGTTATAGCTCTGTCCCACCTTATAGCAGTTCCTCCAGTCTGTACCGACTTATAGCAGTTCCTCCAGTCTGTCCCGCCTTATAGCAGTTTTTCCAGTCTGTCCCGCCTCATAGCATTTCCTCCAGTCAGTAGCGCCTTATAGCATTAACCTTAGTGATGATTCATTAGAATGGGATATCAACTCTATGTCACAATTCCTAACTTTGTAATCAATGTATTATAAACCAAAATGAACTATATTAATATGAATGCATTTTATGTTAGACTCATTTCATTTTATTGTTTTCTGACATTAATAGTTAAAAAGACATGGATAAGTATATTTTATTCATTTGACCTATATTTTTTGTTTGGACATTTTTCATTCTCTGACAGTTTAAAATGTCTTAGCTGACAACCTGTAAATGTTGTATTACAGTTTTCATCATCTTGATCTTTTTAAGTATGATATAACTATGTTTACAAAACAATTACTGAAAGCCCTACAAGCAGATATGTGTTACTTTTATAATCACCCCCATCAAAAGCACATAAATTAACTACTTGGACCCACAATAAATAGTATGAATGACCTAAAGGCACAATATCAAGTACAAAGATCTATTTCGTGCATTTTGAATAAAGGCCTTATTTTGACTTTGAAGGATACTGTCATTGATAGAAGTTGCAATATATCTACCATTGCAGTTTGGGTATGATGTAGGAATTCATTCATACTGATAATAGGGAGTAACGGTTTCAACAGATACTGTATATATGCATTTTTAGTGTGTCTCTACCCTGTATGGGGGATAGTATTAAATATTAATTCCGCCCAGTAGTATCATTCTGTAGAATCCAGGGATAGCATTTTCCTTTCTGTTTGGTGTATATCTGTAAACACACACACACACACACACGAACACGAACACGCATACATACACAACAAACGGGCCATGAAGAAACCCCACAACTGTTACTATAAAGTATTGTTATAGTCAATAATTTAGTTTGCAGATTAATTATTTACATTTTGCAATTATTCCTAATGCAAACATTTCCTCATATTGGGTGCTGAAAAGAATTAGAATTCTGACGATTGAACAAAAAGCGTGATCATATGTTTAGTCGCTCTATTTATCAATAGGCCAATATTGGTAAACCAATTATTATATATACGTACACAATGTTCGATATTTCATGAACTCGGTCTGTACTTATACATACATAAAGTGTTGGCATGTGCCTAAAAGTATACAAAGGAGTAGAAGATTCGATGACAATTAATGTAAATACTATTCAAATATCTGTTTAATTTATACTAATATGCAAATTCTTCAAGCTGTGCGCACATATTACAAAATGTGCCAGGCTAAGAGTTTTTACACAAACGTCTTCTAATCTCTTTTCTTTTTAGACAAAGAGTAAAGTAAAAGTGGACCTTGGATTTAATATAAAATAACTGTCTTCAAGTCCATGTTATTTGAAATGTATTCAGCATTGAAGGATGAATTAACTGTGATATCATAATCTGGGAAGTCTTCGAAATGTCAGAAACGGTATGTACATTGCAGTTTTAATGATGAGAAAGACCCAAGTCATCTAAGATGACCAGACTGAATGTTGTTATTAATAACGTTTTTATCGTTCTTTTTGCTTTATGATTGTTCGCAGTAAACAAAATTAAATAATCCTCAGTTCCAGACCCCCCAAAATGTACACTATTCTAAAATTACAAAATCAGACAACCTAAGAAACACTAACTTTAAACTTTGCCTTGCTACGAGTCGAGCAAACACCTACTATGGTATGCTGATATACTATTATTTAGTACTTTTTACTATTTTAATAATGGCTATCCGTAGCTCAATTGGTTACAGCTACTATAAGCATCAGGATAAAATATGCAAATTGTTAAAGTAACAATCATGAATGCATAGTGGAGAGCATAAGAAGAACGGAGAGGAATGAACACATGCACAGTCTGAAAATTTATACTAGTCACAAAAAAGACGGAAAAAAGAAAAAATCGCCACTAATAATAATAATAATAATAATAATAATAATAATAATAATAATAATAATAATAATAATAATAATAAAAATAATGATAATAATGATAATAATAATAATAATAATAATAATAATAATAATAATAATAATGATAATAATGATAATAATAATAATAATAATAATAATAATAATAATAACAATAACAACGGCGACGACGACGACAACAACATCAATACTACTACTACTACTTACTACTACTACTACTAATAATAACAAACGCGTATAGAATTAATTATATTATATATTTTTTTATTGAAGGATAATAATTAACCGTCAAAAATATGAACACTAGTCCAATTAATAGCAACAAAGCAGAAAACAGATAATGTAACATGATAAGAGCTGGTTTATGAGATCTTTTGGAATATAAAGGTACACGAAATCATAAATTCGTAGGGATATTTAATTTTTTCGTCCAAATGCAATCATAAAACGCGAAATTGAACCACAAACTAAATAACACACATTTCCGGGAGCATATATATATATATATATATATATATATATATATATATATATATATATATATATATATATATATATATATATATATATATATATATATATATAGATGCAATAAACTGACGACGAACAGTACGAAACTAGTAACTAACTAGCCTAAGCGCTTTCGACTCTTAATGAGTCTTTTTCAAAGGCAAATACAAAACATAGTTACGACAAACAAATAAACACAAAAACGTTGCGTTTGTAAACCTCTACATTTCTATCTTCACATGTGCTAAAACTATAAATACAACCAGCTTGTATAGACTAGTTGCGGAAACTGAAAACGTTGTATAATTCCCTAAAAGTCTACAAGCCAAAGCGACATATGTACACAAAGTAAAAATAGATGTCGCTTTGGCTTGTAGACTTTTAGGGAATTATACAACGTTTTCAGTTTCCGCAACTAGTCTATACAAGCTGGTTGTATTTATAGTTTTAGCACATGTGAAGATAGAAATGTAGAGGTTTACAAACGCAACGTTTTTGTGTTTATTTGTTTGTCGTAACTATGTTTTGTATTTGCCTTTGAAAAAGACTCATTAAGAGTCGAAAGCGCTTAGGCTAGTTAGTTACTAGTTTCGTACTGTTCGTCGTCAGTTTATTGCATCTATTTTAATTAATCCCTGACAGACGTGATCCCTTGGTGGATCCAGTACGCTTGAGAGGGTTGTTATTCGCCATATGATTTGTATTCTTTATATATATATATATATATATATATATATATATATATATATATATATATATATATATATATATATATATATATATATATATATATATATATATATATATGCATGTATATATATATATATATACATATATATATATATATATATACATACATATATATATATATATATATATATATATATGTATATATATATATATATATATGCATGTATACATACATACATACGCACGCACTCATGCACACAAACACACACACACACATACATACATACATACATACATACATACATACATACATACATACATACATACATACATACATACATACATAAATACATGCATGCATGCATGCATACATACATTCATGCATGCATGCATGCATGCATACATACATACATAAATACATTCATACATACATACGTACGTACATACATACATACATACATACATACATACATACATACATGCATGCATGCATGCATGCATGCATGCATGCATGCATGCATGCATGCATGCATGCATGCATGCATGCATGCATACATACATACATACATACATACATACATACATACATACATACATACATACATACATACATACATACATACATACATACATACATACATACATACATACATACATACATACATACATACATAGCTTGATATTGACTGTCATACTGAGCTCATAATGCGCAAAACAACTATCCATTCTGTCCAGAGCCGATGCTAAAAGATTACAGTTTATTATTTGATGAGCAGAGAACATATTCGTCTGGTGGTAGCACTAGTTAAAATCTGTTGTTCAAAAATTAGTCACTAATCTTCTTGACAAACGGAGATACGTGTTACATTATAAACATCTGAAACAAGCATGGTCTGGCATCAAGAAAAGTTCATCTTGTGCTAAATTTAATCAGCTACCTTGGATGAATAGCAAGGAGCAGCTCCTGGTGAAAAATTCGAGAAAAAACATTTCCAAGCTTATGAATATTAGCATCCTTGGCAAGACCATATCAATATCAGAAAACGAGTCAATATTGAAATAGTCAATAACTTGGAATGTCATAATAAACTTGTAACGTCTGACGATTTTGTTAGGATGAAAATTTTTAATTAAAACATAGTAGCTATTCAAAAAAGAAAGACGAATCTGAAGTTGAATAAGCCAGTTTATGTCGGCGAGGAAGTACTTGAAAAAACAAAATGGCAAATGTACCAATCTCATTATGACTTTATAAATGTTAAGTGGTCTGATGCAGAGCTGTGATATATAGATACTAACTCGCTTATGAACTGGATAGAATATGATTATAATATAAAGGGTTTTATGATAACAGAGAAATCGTTGTTCTTTCAGATTATCTAAAAATAGAAGATTACACTGTGATTATAATAAAACAGTAAGAGGAAAATTTAAAGACGAGACAAACTTTGTTCCTATCGTAGACTTTATCGTATTGCGGAATACAATGTACTGTCTAAAATTAGCTGATAATAAAGTTAAGAAACTATATAAGGGAAATAAAAGAAATGTAGTTGGTAAGGTGATTAGATTCGACAATTATAAAGCTGCGTTAGATGGATTTCTGATTAGGTTGAGATGATGGCAAAAAGATCAAATTGTAATAAAAATGAAATAGATGTTATTAGAAATTCTCGTCTTTGTAATTTGAATGAAATAATATGCTGTTCGGATGGAATAAATACATCTACATTAGGATATGGAACTTTTGATAGTGTTTATTTTAACAAGGTGGATCTTTTCAGATTGGTTATTATAGCACATCTCTAACGTGTTCATTTAAATTTTGTGTGAAATATAAATTATAGTACAAGCCACCATATCGTAACAAAAAAAAGAAAGGAGAGTATCTGACGACCAGGTTGAATGGCGTTGGATATCTCTTATCTTGGGTAATTGTTAGTTTTCCATTGTGCGTAAACATGCGAAGTGCGAAACGAACATTAGATTCAGAGGGATGTCCAGTTTGGTTTTCAATTTTGCAATTGTTGGATCGCTAAGCACGAGAATTTGTAATAAAATACACGCCCTAAGCTAACCTCGGCACTTTGAGGTGCGGATGTGCCAGGCAAGTTACACCTAAAATTAGTTTTTTATATAAAAAATACAGTTTTACAATTACTCGTTAAGTATATCATGTCTTTTTCAATCATCCCAGGCGCTTCCTCAATTATAATACATTCTGTAACGGAACGAAAGATAACATGTCTATCGAACTGCTCCGTTGGCATAGTGGTTAGAGTGTCCGCCTCGGATGCGAGAGGTCGCGGTTTCAAACATCAGGCCAAATCGTACCAAAGACTGATAAAAATGGTACTAATTGCTGCCTCGCTTGACGCTCAGCATTACGAAGTTGTGTTAGGACTGGTCGGCCTAGTGTAAGGATAATGTAAATGGGTGGGACATCATGGCACATGTCTGTGGTATGATACCCCAGTGCTAAACATCACTATATAGTGTCACACTATACAGATCGTAGCTATATGACTGAAATTTTTTAAAGCTACGTTAAAAATCTAAATCACACACACACACACACGCACACACACGCACACACAATAGGTCTATCGCGTTTTTCTGCACTCGAGCTTGCAAAGTCGTTTCCACAGTATGTTATTTATAGTGCGAAGACATCTAACAGACCTCAAAACTCAGTGAGTTATTTAAAGCGGATTTGAATTTTGTGTTAAGTTACGTATGTGCAGTAGTAGATTATAATGGGCATTTCTAAGACAAAACCCTATTTATTATGACCACGATGAATGATTCAGCGGAACGTCCTAGAGCTAGGTATTTAGATTAACAGGGAGTGCCTAAGTGGAGGTAATAACGATTTCGTCATAATACAAAATAAGGGTTTGGCAAAGAAATCATATTGGACTCTACTACTAACATCGGCTGATATATTTACATATAGATACTTACTCTACAATCTGAGATAGAAGTAAATAGACTCCTAGAAATATTTCTCAAAGATTCCAATAATTACTACACTGAAGCATAGTATCCTTATTATTACTTTTACAGGTCAAACTAGAGGTCATCGTCATGGCAATTCTCTTGCAAAGTAGGTATACATTTTAAATCATTAGTTTATGTGTGGGAAAATAGTGAAAATATGAAAATATTCTAGTCTAATGTGGAATTTCCAAGAATTTATTTGGTCTGGTTAGGTGCTATGTGGCACAGAAGCACAAGTGGGTTATCTAGCATCAAAGTCAAATTGCCGGTCATCGCTAGCACATCTCAGTACGTTTGTTTTACTTCAGAAATGAAAGAGTTCTTGATAGTAATCTGCAATCCAATAATGCCATAATGGATATGATTGGTTTTGAATAATATGGGAACTATAAAAGTTTGATTGAATATCCTTATCAACACTGTGACGTAAATGTTACATTTGTGAAAAACAAAGAATGGTTCTGTTGCAGTCTGGAGAATCGACGGTTCTATTTCGCCTTCATTTTTCAACAATGTGTCTTGCCCTTGTGGTTCCACAGATGTTCAATGTAAGTAGCTTAAAGATATTTAGTCTTTTTTAAAGTGTGCAGTAGCGCATAAAGCAGACCATATGTGTATAATATTAAACAATATTAGTCAATGGTAACGAAGCTATTATGGCGACTTCAGGTAAAGAAAAGTAACTCATATACATGTATAATTATAATACAAAACTGGGTATATCTTCAGATCATAGTTCGTTTTCAGCATCTTTCACCTTCACTGAAACAATAGAACAGTTGGTACTATATAAGTGAATACAGCTGTGGCAGTTGTAAGGTAGTTTTATAAGTAAATAAATAATACTTATTACTAAAGTAATTATCAAATGCAATTATTGCTTCTTTCATATGAGAGTACTGGAATGGTTATCCATTGCGGTGACATAAACACTACCAATGGCTAACCACACAGAATAAAATGCATCAATAAAGCAGATTCACTAACAAAATTTTAACTAGGAATACCTTTAATAGAATAATTTTGGACAAATGTCTCAACTATATATTCAAGGTGCATAGAGCAGATGTGATCAATTAACGTCATCGACTTGTCAGTGAATCTACCAGGGCACTATCAAGTGAGCGAGAGATTGCAGATGTGCAAAATTATCATTCCACGTATTTTACTAGTCAATTAATTGAGGCAACATTGAGATCACCCATTAACAAACACTTTGAGCAAGAGTTAGAAGCATTTGATAATTCAGTGTCAAATGTTTCAAATCAAGACTATAGCAGATATGGAGAGAGTTCTTCGACGATGATTATTTCAGTTCAATCCAAATCAATATAAGCTAAGATGACTATATCCAACCTTCTTATATATTTAATGTTTTTATGTACATCGAGTGATCATTAGACTTATAGTTAAGGAATGTGTGTTTGATGATTAGCGTGTCAGTCTGAAATATACTGAATACAATATACCTGAGTTCGTCTAGTTTTGGGTCTAGGAGGCGAGAGCTGAGATTGACTACATGTAAGCCATTATCTTGAAATATATTTTATAACTAGAATCAGAATTAGAGGTTTCCTGGCCAATTTAAATCATTGTCTGGAAAAGGTATGCACCAATCCATGGGTTGTGACATTTTCTTGAACCGATTGTTCAATAATTGTAACAAATTAATACCATTTTAATGAAAAATAGATGAAATGAACAATTTCCAACTCCATCACTCACTCTAGAACTTTTTTTTATAATAAAAACCGTGCAATAAATCCAACATCTTTGCACGGTGCTTTTAGCATTGGAAAGACTTCCTTCAAATAAATGTTTTTATTAAATAAATGTTTCTTCCATAATATCGTTCAGCACGGTGGTCTTTTAAAACGGTCGGTTAAATTTTTCTTGAATTTCTTTAAGAAAAAGGGTCCAGAAGTACGAAATTATTCTTGAAGACAAATTTTGATATCACTTTGGTCCAATCCGTACTTTGCTTTTCCTCTTTTGCGGTGCTCGTGCAAACATAGTGAAACATGATGCTATGGCGTTTCAGAGTTATACATTACAAAACCTAGTACGTTTCATTTTATGTTCATTACTTCTTGCTGTGTCGGAAAAATCTAATGTTTGTGTTCTTTACATCTTGTCTGTTGATATTCAGTTCTTAAGTTAATGTAATTGTTGTGCAGTTAGGCCGTAATGAAATTATCTGAGCTTGAAACTATTGGTGACAATATTATTCATTTATTAATTCTAAACCATACTGTTTTTTGCAGTTATTTGCTACTGTTATTATTAAGGCAAAAGCAAAACGGTGCCATTTGCTTTCTTAGAGATATTGCCACTATTCTCGTCTGTATGGAGAGTGAGAACATTCCGGAAGAGAGGACATATAGGTTACTGCATTTGCATGGGAAAAATATGAAGGAGTTTTGTTTCGGATGGATACTGCACGGCATTTTGGAGTGCAGTATCCATACGACAAAACGAACTTATATTTTTCCCAAACAAATGCAGTAACTTTTTTCTAAATATATACTCATTTTCTTTTTCAGGCTAAAACATAGTTATATAAAAAATACGCTACAAGAAACATAGTAATTGAATTTATGCTATATTCCAAAATAAATACACAACCAGATTCATCAAACGATATTAATGCACACATAACTCCACCCAGTGAAATTTAAACTTAGTCGCGCGGTCGTCATGACTTTCAAAATGAATTGTCGTTTTGGTCTACTTGAAATTGAAATTTAGAGTCGTATTGTGAATACATGCGCATTACAAAAACTTTTCCATTTGGTCTGGAATGAATTGATTTTGGTATTTTTATCGATTCTTACTCATTTAGTGTTGACGAAATTGATTTATCTGTCTCAATTCCACATGAAGTACATCTAATCTGAGCAGTGAGGTAGACGTTTTGTATCATCTGCATGTATGTGTTTCTGTTCTGTCACGGAATGTTTGGAATCATAATGTGGGAATAATAATGTCTCTTTCAATTGTAATCATAAAATGACGCTATTAAATAAATATAATGTTCGTTTCATTTTGAGTGCTGTAAGAAGAATGGTATTGCGCTGGGAATGTTGTCAAAATTACAGTATAATTTCGAAATGTGTAATCAAGCTTTAGAACCCATGACATGACTCATGCAATTCGGATTTACAGTGCTTAGAATTGCTAAGAAAGTACATTTTGAGAAAATTCAAGATGCAAAGATGTAAGTATATATTTTGGCATTCTTTTACTAGCAAACCAAGACAAGGTTAAGCATAGTAACTTGCCTGCTCCCTAGCTATGTTACGATCTTATCATATATGGAGTATATCACTAGCCTAAATCTGAAACATTGCTTTAACAAAGTTAACGCGTATAATTGTACAGCAGCTGTCATGTGACAATCCATTCAGCTAGTGAAAAAAACAAGTCTTCGTCGGCTTCGCTTATAGTCTCTTAGGCCCTTACTTTTCTTAGAAAACATTCAGTTACATTCTTTTCAAAACATTTAGTACTTTTGCTTATAAAATGGTATGTATCTGATAGATATGCAATTTGCTTTTGCCATCATCATCATTTTCGATACTTTTTTTAAATACCCAAGAGAGCTCTGGTCCTAGTCTGAACCACCCATTAACGAAAAGTTACGAACATTTCTCATAATTAACTGTTTAAATGATTAGAATGGTATTTTCAATTCTGCGTATCTCACGTTTGTTGTGGACATTGCGAATATCGCGTTTATTCGCTTGCTTCTTTTGAACGTTTGTGATTCAGTCAATTCGTCCATATCGTTCACATTATCATTACTTTCAAATAGACAAACAGCTGTTTCAGTTCATCCAACAATAGATCTAGTAAGCAAAACATAAAGTCTACTACATTAGAGTACATGGTTCGTTTAGAAAGTAGCTATAGGTTACTGCATTTTTATGGGAAAATATGAACGAGGTTCGTTTTGTTGTTTATACTTCATTACCTTGGGAGTGCAATATATCCATCCGACAAAACGAGTTCATATTTTCCTATTCAAATACAGAAACCTTTTTTATATGCTCATTTTCTTATTCTACCCAAGGCTTAAATATACAAACAAATATACACTTCAACAAACAAAGTAAGTGAATGTACGAGGTATTCCAAACTAAATACACAAGCATAGCTGCATCATTACACAACAACATTATTAATGCGCACGTATCTCCGCCTAGACAAATTTAAGGTCGTATCGCGAGACGTACGTTTCGATAGAAAATGGCGTTTAGTCAACTTAAAATTTAAATTTGGAGTTACTATTGTTAATGAATGCGCATTACAACAACTTTTCCATTTGACCTGGAATGAATACATTTTGGTATTTTTGTTTATTCGACTCAATTTCGTGATTATGGTCTGGATTTATCTACATGAAGTAACTTATATTGGATTCTAGCAGCGTCTGCTAACTTAATCGTATTGAAGTGTATTGACATAGTCGTACTTGTTTCTGTTCTATCACTGAATAATTCAGATCATGTTGTTGGGAAATAAAAAGTCTTTCAATTATAATTATCGAAAATTGTTTATGTTTGAAAATATACCTTTTTGTTTACAATACAAAGTAGTTCTTTATTCACGTGCATTAAGTGTGAATTGAGCGCGAAGAGTGCAATATCGCATACTATTGCACGATTCTGACAATGTAAAGTTAAAAGAGAAAAATTGAGCTTATAATAAAAAGAATTATTATATGCTCATATATTTCTCCGTTAACTTTACATTTTCAGAATCGTTCAGTATTTCCCGATATTGCACACCTTCATATTGATCTCATGCGCCAAATACGTGCTCAACAGTATGTTACGAACTACATCGTAAACAAATAACGTGCACTCGTGTGGTAGACTCTACGTTTTGAATGATTAAATTTGTTTCTCAATGTAATAGGATAAAGCAGATGCTTCATGGATTACAACATATCCTTTAGCTTTGTTACATTCTGCGTTAACATTTTTGATACAATGTTTCAGATTTAGTCTAGCTATAAACGCAAGACAGGGTTTTTCAAATAGCATGCAAGTAATAAGACATAAACTATCTTCTTTAGCTGGTAATAAAAATGGCAAAAATATACTTACTATTTATATCCTGAATTTCCCCAAAATAGACTTTCGTAGTTCTGCAAATCCGAATTACATGAGCCATGTCATGAGTTCTTAAGGGTGATTGCACAGTTGTAAAATGTTGTTGCAAAGCGTATTCATTAACAATATTACTACAAATTTCAATTTTAAGTAGAGCAAACGCTATTTTCTTTCGAAACTTACGTCTAGCGCGCGAACTTCATATTTATCTGGGCGGAGTTATGCGCTCATTATTAATGTTGTGTAATGATCCATCAACGCTTACGTATTTATTTTGGAATACGGCATACATTGAGTTACTTTGTTTCTTGCAGTTTATTTTTGTTTATATTGCTATTGTTGTATGTTTGAACGCTATTTTTCAGCACAATATAGGCATATATTTAAGACTTAGAAAGAATAAGAAATGATTATATAATAAAAAGGTTACTGTATTTGTATGGGAAAAAATAAACTCGTTTTGTCGGAAGGATATACTGCACTCCCAAGGTCGTGTGGTATATCAATCCGAAAAACACGTTCATATTTTCCTATACAAATGCAGTAACCTATAAATACACTATATTATTTTCATTAACACGTGTGGTACACGTACGTGCAATATCAAGGTGTCCAGTATTGTAGAATACTGAACAATTCTGACAATGTAAAAATAATAGAAAAAGGTAATATAATAATGACGTCATTTTATCCTTCTGTGACGTCACAGCTATAATTTGTTGATGTTTCTGTGTTTTCAAACGAGGCTAATATCCAGATTGAAACTGTTATCGTGATTACGTTTTTGCTATAGTCTTGCACACACTTTATTTATGAAGTCAAGTAAGAGTTTTCAACAGTTCTATACTTTTAAACTTCCATACTTTTGGTTGCTACGATTGCCCTTACTCTGCAAGTCCTTTTTTTTACTGATGTGGGAACATTAGAGCAAACGTCAAATTCATTTATTCAGCAGAGTTGCCAGTTCCTGTTGGTTCAGTATTATAGGCTGTCTTAAAGATGACCGGCTGTGAATATTGAAGCATTTAACTTCTTAAGAATGTAATATTTGTAAAAAGTTAAGAATTTAGGCAATCCACAATTACAGAAATGTATTCTTTGGTGTGCAGCATTTTCGCTTCTCAAAATTTAATATATATTGTCATGTAAGGAATATTACATAAAAGCGTTTGAGAGAAAAATATTGTCGTGAATTGTTCGTAACATAATACTAAACGAGTATTTAAAATTTGATCATTGAAGATTACACATTCCTCTTATCACGTGCTCTAGAGAAAATGTAGTTTGGCGAGCGATTGTTTTAAGTAAGACAAAATTATTGAGAACACAGAAGCTTCCTGCAACAGAAAGCCAAGTGGTAAATTTAACGCTCTCGTATGCTCTTCTTTAATTGTATAATACTATTTCAGGCGACTGTAATTGCGATTATTAAGATTTGAATAAGAAATTCTATTTTCACTTTTTAATTATCGACAAATGTCACAATCACGTCCTTCTGTGTATGTTTCCTCCCAGAGGTCACTGCGTAAAATCCGTCTTTGTAAAATGTCACGTCGAATCGATAGCAACTTAGTGTAATGATGACATCATTTCAAACTGCTATGGACTGTTTTAATAGAACTCGGTATTATACAAAACAAATATTTACTATTAGTTTAGATCAGGTTCAAAATTGCTGTGAGAGATTAACAAGTGGGATTAACAATGCTTAAGTGGTCACAATCTATTCACAAATCGACGGCATTTCAAACGAATAAGGCAGAGGAAAACGTTTTGGCAATATTGAACTTTCACTTGCTAATTTGAAGGGTTTTCAGGTTTATTTGTTGACGACTTTTATCTGGTTAAATCAATGCATAATACCTGAAGGTTAGGCTTAAGTGCCAAAACAACCGGATCTGGCAACTTCTTCTAAAAAGAAATGCAATTTCTTACCTTATCTTCCTCAAGGTCAAAAATATCAGAAAACAAAAAGCAAAAAACAGAAAAACAAAACACAAAAGCTACCCCCCCAAAAAAAACAGTCTTGTAGCGCTAAGATGACTTACACATGTAGATCAATAATCTTCGCAAAAATTATGTCAGTGCCCGACGATATTTCTTTTACGAACACTGTAGTAGAAGTGCTCTTAACTACTATAAAGTCCATTTGTACATTAAACATTAATAGTTTACAACATGTGTATCCTTTCTTCAATGTAGGTTGTTATGTCTACGTTGGAGAATATGAAATAAGCAGAAGCAATAGAGTCGAAATTAGCGAAACTCTCACCTTGGATCAATGCAAAGACTCATGCAGTACATACATTAATGCCAATGGTTTTAATTGTTGGGGTTTTGTGTTAATCGGTACAGTTTGCATCTTGTACCCTGCTGCAAACGAGAATGAAATGAGAGATCCAAGCATATACAATCCATCAAGCGTTAAATACAGCTACATAAGGATAAGTATCAGTATGTTTATTATTATTATTATTATTATTATTATTATTATTATTATTATTATTATTATTATTATTATTATTATTATTATTATTATTTAAAAGAACAGAAAAATCCAAGGTCTGTAAAAATCAGTCCAAGTATTTACTATATTTTCTATATATTTCACTTTGTCGAAGGTGTGAATGTCTTATTGTGTTTTGAATCGACGTAATTTCATTTCGTTAACATGTCATGTTGTGGGGCATTATTGCTGGCTTTGGCATTGTTAACACCACAATAACATTTTTCTTTGTAAAATTATGATACCGAAGCTATTTTATGTGTAGTTAGGTAGTTAGGTAGGTAGGTAGGTAGATAGATAGATAGATAGATAGATAGATAGATAGATAGATAGATAGATAGATAGATAGATAGATAGATAGATAGATAGATAGATAGATAGATAGGTAGATAGATAGATAAATAGATAGATAGATAGATAGATAGATAGATAGATAGATAGATAGATAGATAGATAGATAGATAGATAGATAGATAGATAGATAAATAGATAGATAGATAGATAGATAGATAGATAGATAGATAGATAGATAGGTAGATAGATAGATAAATAGATAGATAGATAGATAGATAGATAGATAGATAGATAGATAGATAGATAGATAGATAGATAGATAGATAGATAGATAGATAGATAGATAGATAGATATTGGAAATGATATATAAAACGATGAAAATCAAAATTAATAGATATCTGGACAGAAAGATGAATATGATAACTGCCTTACCAACTCTTACGAAATTCAAATAGATTTATGTTTCAGTAATATCAAGAAGGTAAATATATTCAAGCGGTGAGTAATTTCGCATAATATAATCAGGACTTGAAGTTTCCAAATATTTGATAGTTTAGTTTATTCTGGTGCAGTTAGCTTGCAAAAGGTCTTATCGTATGCCACTATAAATTTAGATGTGCTAATTTCAGACACAAGTTCGCCAGAATGTGTTGCAGCAGTAGCATCTGTGAACACGACATCCATGACAAGTGTCAACACCTCAGAAACACCTGCAACTACTAGAAATCTTACAACTCTCCAAGCAACTGTACAACCGACCACAAATGCAACAGGTATCACCCCAGGTATGTCTTGCAGAAATAATAAATCCAAACGTGCTACCGAATGCAGTATTCACCAGCCACAAGTTTCGATTCAGGAAGAGTCTCCAAAATACCTCTCACTTTGGACCAACTTGAGTATATCTATTGTAGTATATGTGATATCTACATCGTCCAACAAACTTCATTTAGCTTTTGTTTATTTCACCTTGTCGATTGTGTGAATTCTCATTGCGTTCTTAATCATCTTAACTTAATTTCATTATGATTTCATGTTGTATGGTGTTATTGATGACTTGTGTAATTGTCATTGTCATTGATAACAACACAATAACTTTATTTTCTTTCTAAATGAAGACAGCAAACGCTATTTTATATGCAAAATATGATACCAAAGCAATTTTCTTTCTACCAAACGCTATGTTCCATGTAAAATGATGATACCAACGCTATTTTCTCTGTAATATTGTAAGGGGTTGGTTTTGCCCACTTTGTAAGGGAATGCGTTTTTGGTGTGTAGTGCTCTGTTAATTGATTTGGCGATCGTTATCTAGGGAATGACCTCCCTCGATTTTATTGCCCAGTGTAAGTAGATAGATAAAAGATTGACAGAGAAATAAGCGAGACTATTAAGAAGAAATAAACAAATACGAGCCCCCGTAAACAATAAAATAAATTTTTTTAAATTGATTAATACATTAACTAAAACTAAATTCAATTTCAATCCAACAAATTTACATTAATGGAATTTAATATCAGTGTTCAATTTACGGATTTGTTCATTATAGTTATGAGTGGTGATTGAAATACAATATCTACGCCGTCTTTCATGTCACTAGTCTCTATTTTATGCTTGCTATATTTTACGTCTAGCGTGTACGCTTAGTCTTCCTCCGACCCATTCTATCTGGAGCCCCCTTATTTGCAGACTTTTCTTTTGGCTTGTCCTCATCGGTTTCTCGGGAGTCGATACAAAAGTTATTCCATTAAATGACAATATTTAAAGCAATATATAAATTTACCCTCTATCCGCTTATATAAAATCTCTTGCTTTCGTTATTTCCGAACCATAAATAACTATCTAAACTGCATAAATTATGACCTAAGGTGACCTTACGATTAACGGTCCTTACAAATGAACCATAAATACATCCAAGCTTGGCTTAACGAGATATCGCCTTAAAGCAGCAATTGACACGTGGGCAGTGTTTATAAACACAACTTGCCGTATATATCAGCATAAATTACTATACGTCTCCTTATAGCTAAGAATTTTTCCATTAAACAAGATAAATGTTCGATTCTTATTGTATAAGATTCACTAAATCATAGCTTACAGTAACCAATAACATGGAAGATCATTTAGGCATTGCAAAATCATATATACATATGCTGCTATTAAATCACGGTAACAATATCATCTTATATAGAAAAGAAATAAATTCATTTAACCATAAGAAATTCTACATATTTGGATTAATTCATAACTCCTTATGATATGCTACACATCTGAAATTAAATCACAAATCCGTCAATTATATCATTGATATAACAAGTGTTAAATTAAAGAATTAAATTTTATAACACTTTAACATATTAACAGTAATCTGAAATTAAATACACAATACATGAATAAGTTATAAGTATATCAAACACATTTGCATAAAACCAAAGAAATGAAATAGAATATTCTATGAAAATTAAAATTGTGTACCTTGATGCTGTTTCTTTTCCACACAATGTTGCATTTTAGCACTATATCCTATCTTTAATTTTTTACGACGGAAAATACTATTGCTTTTAGGTTTCCCAAAAAGCCGGACCTTTTGTCTTCTCACAAGGCAAAATCGGACTAAAGAATTCCGAGATAAACCTCTACCTTCAGTTTCCCATTATTTCTAAAGTTTACGCCTACATTTTAACTGACCAATCAAAAGCAACTGTTTAGAAAATTCTAGCCCAAATATTCATGTCTTTCGCCAGGTTTTGACAGACTAGAATATGGTGCAATTAACTTTACTTTGAAGATCAATTATTTGACTTAAAATCTCTAACCGTTACAGTCGGTAATTCTAATATACTCTCTGTCACTAAACCATTACCATGACTGGGTCATTTTCACTGAAGCTTAAAGGTAGGTCCTTTTATGTTTCAGAGTTTAATTAAGAGAAATATCAGTAAACTTTTAAGACCTTTCTGGCATGACTATAATAACTTTATTGCCCAATTTATTCAACGTTATGATTCAACATTTCATCAAAGTTCGACACGTTACAAATATGATGATAACGCTATTTTTGTTGTTATATGATGACAGGAATGCTATTTTCTTTGTCTAATGATGATAGCAATGATATTTTCTTTGCAAAATAAAAGCGATCATACAAAAATTCGTTGTTTTGTTTAAAATGATGATACCAAAGACCATTTTCTTTGTAAAATCATGATCCCAAAGCTATTTCCTTTCTAAAATGATGCTACCAATGCATTTATGGTACGTTCATGGTGAAACAATGATACGAATGCTATGTAAAAGGAAGTTACCAAAGTTACTTTCTGCCGAAACGTTAAGTCATAGTCAGGACACCATCAAAAACAATGCTATTATACCTCCCGATAACTCTCTATTGCGCAGGTTTAAACTCTATATATGTTACCTTCCTAAGACGTAAATAGAACGGTCGGTAGGTAGATAGACAAATAGACAGATGTAGATAGCCTGATATTGGATAGGATATATGAAAAGATGAAAAACAAGAATGAATAGATAGACAGATAGATAAATATTCTAGCCGCCTTAGAAATTCCTACGAAATTCAAGTATGTTTATTATTCAGCAATACCAAGGAGGTGAATATATTAAAGCGGTGAGTAATTTCGTCTATCGTAATTTTGGACTTGAAGTTTATAAATGTTTGATAATTTAACTTATTATGGTGCAGTTATCTTGTAAAAATTCTTATCGTATGCCATTATTAAGTTTTAGATGTGCTGAACTTTAAACACAAGTTCGCCAAATTGTATTGCAGCAACAGCATCTGTGAACACGACATCTATGACAACAAGTGTCACCACCTCAGAAACGATTGCAACTACAAAAAATCTTACAACTCTCCAAACAACTGTACAACTGGCCACAAGTGGAACAGGTATCACCCCAGGTATGTCTTGAACAGCAAAAACGCAACCATACCAGACTCATAAACCACGATAAAATAAACAAATCAATTTTTTTTCTTGAAGGTCGAATATACCAATTAATATTAAAGATTACTGCACAGATAATCAAATAGACATACACACATATCGATTGATATTTATTGTCGCATTTTTAGAATGGATTTAACACTACTATCAATGACAACTACTGCTACTGCAACTAGTACAACTAATATCATATTTCTACTTCACTACTACTAGCATACCAATACTAAAAATACTAGAATAAGACAGCTTCTATTACTAGAATACTACTATTACAAGTAACGACGCTACCATCAGTAATAATGAAAGCAAAAGTACTATTCCATGCGGAATGTACCAGCCACACGAGAAGGTTTCAAGTCCTTGATGTTTAAGGCCATGGCGACCACTCGGACCACAAGATAGGACAATGAGCGTCCAAAACATCATTATTATCATCATGACCACCTTCATTATCGTCATTGTCGCAGTCATCATCATCAACATAATTATAATTTAAACCAACAAACAAAATAATTATTGGAGTTCTGTCAAGAAGAGGACGTGTATTAAATATTCATTCTATTCGCCGCTTTCCCCGTGCTTGGATACAATATTATTATTTCTTTAATTATGCTAAAAATTATTCAAACAAATACATACCAACTCACTCTAAATCACCAATTTCACAATGTGCATAATTCTTTTTAAAATGATTTCATTTTGAAAGAATAAGTGCCAAGAAGTCATTTAACATGAATATATCCTGCTCTAAAATTACACACAGTGTTATATTATAAATTACTTGCGCTATGGTTAAAAAATACACACGTAATAAAACCTTTTTATCAGCTGCCATGTATAGATTATGATGTGCTGAAGAATGTCTGTACCCTAAAAACAAAACATGTATGATTCAAATTTTAAATGACACAGGGAGAAAGAGTTGTACAAGACAACGCATATAATCCACCGATATATGATTACATTGGATGAATAGGAATAATAAAAAGCCATATACAGCATAATAGGCTAGAACTACTACAGTTCGTTCAAATATTGCTATTAAAAATTATCAGGAAGAAATCTAGAAGAAAGAAAACTAACATCAACTAAAAAGGTATAAACAAAACAATAGGACTAAAATCCCTAAACACTACACAAGCGGCAAGGCTGAACAAACCAATATATGTGACATCTTAAAAGGGGAAGAGAATCCAAATACAATTATTTTTAGGCAATATTGACCACCAATTCAGGGTAAGTAAAGGCTCAAATGAAGTGTACAAACTAAAAACTAAAACACTAAACATGAAGCTGATAATGTTACGTAGTAGCAGGGGTATTAGCATTTGATAACATTTGGAAAAAAAAACAACGGATCATTTGCTCTCTTAGCCCCTGCGAGATCGGCCAAAACCGTCGAGCCACCACCTCTGGAAAGCCAGTACACGATGTATATTTCCAAGCCAATCTGTCCCTAAAACTGTCTTGTCAACGATTTCAAGCAACATGTAGCAACTATCAAAGCTACGCGTTAAATCGATGATTTTGCTGTCCGAATCTCCCGTATCCCCAACATGCTATATATTGCCACCTCCCACCCCTTTCAGGGGATTGGTCTGTCCAGACCATCATTTTACTAGTTACACTAGGGATTTCGCTCGTTTGGGCATCCAAGCCTATTGAATATCAGCCGCGTAGACTCTTTTCAGTAGTCCACACTTCTATCTGGAGAATCGGTTTTGGTAGACAGGATTATGCTAGTATCGACAACAACATTGTTTGATTGGCTAAATATTTGCCAAAAGTAACTAGGACAGTCTTTTGTCTGACACTACCGAATTGGCAGGTCGGCCGATTATACTGTTGCAGGACTACTACTCGGCCCATGCTCACATCGTCCTCAGGACAACGTAATGTAGCTATGCGTTCTCTCAGAATCGTGCGATCATAACGCAATTTTCCAGAACCACACCATATCATTGAGGTCTATTTCCAAGACAGCCACCTACCCCAAACTTAAGCAGTCCTTGTGTTGGACTGGAAATCTTCCAGAAACTTCGTGGAGTCCCGTCGCAACGAATGGATTGGTTTAAATGCGTTTATTATTACATGGGCTTCTTTGGGTTCTTGACCTAAAGGCTCTACTCGAGTTCCTAGCAAAATAAAAAAAACGAATATATTCTTTGCTGACAAATAGGAGATAAAGAAAAGTTGATATACCAATTCCACGATACTTCATCGTCCGCACTGTATAAAGTCCATGTGTTGGATCATTTGTAGCAGCTTGGTCTAGATATTTTTTCGCTTATGTATTTGCTTGGTTGGATGAGGTCATTTTGGTTTTGTACGTCTTCAATCGTCCGGACATCAGGCAAAATCTTTGTGTGACTAGGATCAATATAAGTGCTATCGTAGGTTTGGTTTTAGTTATCTTGCCGTTTGGTATGGCGGAATAACTAGCAGATATATAACTCCAATGGTATCCTTTGGTAGAATTAGAATAAAAATAAAAACGGTTAGCAGCAAGGCTTATAGAACAAGAACTGGACAACGAAGATAGCGGCATCCGCAATTGCATGTCCTTTCTCTTCAGAGAACTGATTTTAGACTCTCTGTTTTGGCAAGTTCAGCAACAAATTTCAACGTCTAGGGAAAACGTTTACATTGTTTCCTAGGAAAGTCTCGGACATATCCTTTTTACTCAGCGAAGACCCTTGTAAAATCATGGGAAGCTTTAGTGACCGCAGTACACTGCAACATGATCTTGTTTCTCAGGTCACCAAGACGCTCTACGTTACATACAGGAAGCACACGGTCACCAAGCGTATCTATAAAGGTTCAAAGCATTATATAAAAGAGGACGTCAAAACTATTGAAGAGAAGATCATGAGCTCATACTTCGTACGTACCGATAGACAAGCTGCGATGTTTGGACCTACTTGGTTCAATGATTCAATGCAGTGAACCATTTGTATGGCACTAAGAAGACGATACAAATCTATAGCGCTCCCTGCGGAATTAACAGCTTTATAAGGTAAAGGTAAAGTGTGGAATTGCAACAGCCCTCTACTACCTTTCAGATCGAGACGATCCAGGCTACTCTAAAGGTTTTCCTCGTTTCAACAAAGGCGTAGGTAGCGGTTGCTTACCGATGAACATTTCCTCCTGCAAGAGAACAACTGGCCAACCCAGGTCGCCATTGGTTCAGAAAGGTATAGTATTTATGTGTGTCGAAAGTATTAGTGAATTGATTGGTTGCCGTCCCTTGCTGAGTAGGACCTGGCAGAGATACAAGCAAAGAAATCCACAAGCCAAGAATGTACATAATCATTTCGAGTGCCTATCAAGCAGGCCAGCCAGGAATTGCACTATAGGAAAGAGTCTCTGATATTTCTGTCACTTTGGACGTACCAGTGCAAATCGTCTTTTCTGCTCAGCTGAAGGTGTTTGGACTCCTAACCTCGAGTGGACAAGTCAATAGGACTACTATGCTGCCATTCATTAAGTGTAGGTCTATACATTTTGGCGATGATTAACGCACAACAAGGCTATAAAACGAAACAATGCTATATTCGGAACCAAAGACAAATTCTAAAGACTGCTATAAACACGATGATTTTAGCTTAAGGGTATTTGATAGCAGTACTATGCAACCCCATCGTTCGTTATCCAAAGATTTAGTGCAACATTTGGGGCAAACATAAAACCGCAGTCGCCAACAATGACTATGTACAACTTCAGAGCAAGCTCGATGATATGCCTGTAGAAACGGAGTTCCTGGCAAATGTTTCCCCTTCTTCAAGCATATCGACAAGACACGCTACAGCTCTGTTCTCGAATATATGCCAGATATATTCTATACATATATCCTACGAGCTTGTATAGGCTCAGATATAAACCAACTTGTGCGGCTCATACTTCATATCCTGTTGTGAACCCTAAAGGTCGAGAATCCAAAGGCACAAAGCAATGTGTTTCAGTCTTGAGTGAGCATTGGTTCCAACAACATTGTAATGAGGTACCCGTCTCATAAGAACAACCAGGACCACAGCAGAAAAAGAGGAAAAACCATTTTTGCTCTCCAGTAGGGTTTTACGTTTGTGTGCCTGCTTCAGTTCTACAGATTAGTAAATTCGTGCGCTAGAGCTATGCGATATTTTCTGCATTGTCGAATACCAGTTGTTTATGAATATATTCTTTGCTGACAAATAGGAGATAAGAAAAGTTGATATACCAATGCCAGTGGTCTGTTGGAGCATTGGTAGCAGCTTGGTCTAGATATTTTTTCACTTATGTATTTGCTTGGTTGGATGAGGTCATTTTGGTTTCGTATATAACTCCAATGGTATTCTTTGGTAGAATTAGAAGTAGATCCGATTATTGCGTCGGAACCAGCATAGTCACAGCTAAGCAACCTGTACTTATCCCAGGAATTTGGAGAATGGGTAGCCATAATACGATCCATCTTCGGTGTTTGATAGCAAAATTCCACCCGAGGGTCAGAATTTTGCGTCAGAGACGAATTTCTGCCGAGTATATTATGCAGTTTTAATCTTGAGGGTGGACTTGCTTTATCTGAAAATGAAGCGTGATGGAGGATTCTTTTTTGACACTTCTGACTAAAATAACGAGGTTTGAAGTAAAACTGACGTATTGTATTGAGAATATAGATAGCTTTTAAACAGCAAAATATCCAATAAATATTTTCTTAACTTAAGATAGGGGGGAAAAGTTAAGTTTAAACTAAAATTATATACTGTGTACTGCAGATCATTTGCGCAATGAATGCGTGGAAACATGCTACTCGTATCCGTAAGATTGATCGAGATAGAAAACAAAATACGGAAATAGTCATTAAGTCAATTTTTATCTAGAGTTGATTTTCCTATCAGAAAATATAACGAGAATAGATTTTTTAAAACAAATTAGCAATGATAACAGCGGCTTTTTTTCTAATCTAACTTGGACTAATGACGCCGTAAATGTAATTAGGTCGATACGTGCGAAACGAACTGATTGCAGGGCTTTTAATTTCAACCGCTGCTCGTTTCTTATGTAAATCTGTTGTAATCAATGTTTATCTTCATTGTTGTAAAAGAATTTTCAAACGATGATGAAAATGGGGCAGGTTGTTTTGGTTTATTTGTACGCTCTGAAGTCTCCGTAGAAGGTCAATTTAGTCCACTAGCACGGGTAAAAGCTACATGTAATGTAGGAAAGGAATATCCTGCCCCGGTGTTATACACTCAATAAACACGATTATACACATACAGCGATGTGAGGAATTCCAAGGAACCAAGCTGTCAAACAGACTCGATCTTTCTCCGGAATAAGTACATAAGGTACATAAAACCCAGTTTCTCTACGGAAATATTTATGCAACGGAGGCCAAAATTAAGTTAGGTTAGGTATTGGTGCTTCCCTGCTTAATGTTGCGCTATGCAGAAACAGCTATTATTCTCAACTCAATTGGTGCTGGAACAGGAGGAGAATCAGCGAGCGCCTAGATTCTGTCAAGTGTAGCTGGGATGATGGGAATCACTAGGACAACTGTAGATGCTAATGTTAAAACCGTGAAAACAGGAAAAGCAGTGAAAAACAGTGAAAACTTACGGAGAAAAACCAATAATTCATGCACAGGTGTTCGCTCAACAGTAAATGCCAACTGTTGTCTACTTTTATAGTTGTCTCGTCAACTTGTAAGAGAAATGCATGAGCATAAAAAAACCCGCTATCTTTTCTGTCCTACAAATTCGGAATCCTCGCCATATCCCAAGCAAAACAAATGGGCAAAGTGAAAAGCATTGCTAGCGACCTCGAGTCTGCTGGAAAGCAGTTTTATTGGAACATTAGAAGTTATCGAGAAGGTTGATGCAGCACAAAAGGCTACTGAAAATACTGGGAAAACGGTCGAGCAGGTGAAATGCTGTGCAGATATGACGGTTGCTGTAATCCTTGTGTGAATATTGGTCTTAAAGACAGCTGGAGGCGTGGCAAAGTCTCCAGTTTCAGTGGTTTTGAGAGATACGGAGGCAAACACTGTATCAACCGCCAGAAATTAAGTCTACATGTTCACTCAGCAGGATAGCCAAAGCAACGTCTTCTGCACATAATCATCAAACAAAATGTTTTGACATCTTGAGCCTCCCACAAAGGATTGTTTCCACTTGGCAGATGTTTTGCAGGGGAACATAGATGTCGACGCGAATCGCTAGCCAAACGGGGTTACCATGTCGCGAGTAGTTACATAAACCTGTCTTGCCAGTAGTCTGTTAGGAACAGAAGTGGTAGATAGAAACATGTTTGGTATACAACTAACAAAAGCATTTCTTCAAATTGTGAAGGAAATTTAGTATGATGGCAGTAGACGCAGCAGCAACGAGCTGGTGGTCTGGCAGACGTGAATATACTACGGTCCAATCAATCTCCGTTAAGGGTGTAGTTAGAAACATGACGGTCCAGCCAGAAAATTCATCGGAAAGAGTAGCTAGGTGTCAAGGCGTTTTATTAGGTGAATATGGTGATTCAGCCTTCAAAATTCTAGGCAAGACCAGAAAACGCAGGTAGTTAAAATATTGTAAATGAAGTGGGAAGTAATTTGGGGACGGATTTTACAAATGTTTTCTGCGTCGTTTAAAGGCTCTTTAGAGGCGGTGGCTGGGAGGTTCAGGCTGATGTTTTGAAGGATTTGGTGGCACAATAAAACCGGTTTCAACCGTTGTTTTCTATCTGTAAAACTCATGGCATGCACAAGGTATATGACAGTCCTTGCTTCTTGTCCACATTACGGAGCATTCACACTATACACCTGGAGAATCTGAAGTTGTTCGAAAAGAATTAGGAAGAAAACTCCAGAATTCAGATTCTGCATATCTATATGATTGTTCTCCATCTCTGATACTTTTACAGTTGGAAGCTCCAAGGCATTCACACACCTAGAAGAGAAAGAAAATAGTTTTAAAAGCTACCAGATAATCTACGTATTCTGGTCATTTCTTGTTTAAAAAATTTAAAACTTCAAGAGATATGGTCTTTATCCTTCGTATGTGGAGAGTTGATATATTTGCCAAATCCAAGAGGTCAAAGTAAGATTTCTTGAATTCATTACAGACAAATCTCAGAGTTCTTACATTAAGTTTATTTTAAATTTGTTCATGTTGGTAGGATTGCTGATATGCAATGATTAAGGAACTGTACTTACGCTTAGTTGGGAAAATTATCATGCCTACATACGTCATAAGATAATTGTGTGAATTTAAGCCATAATGGATACATATGCAAATGAGTTAAATTGCAATTTAATTTCATATTTGTTTAATTTGTGCCCCTCCCCATTTATGAACGTCAAAATTAGAGAACAGCGTCAGCCAAAGAAAGGCAAAGAACTGACAAATAAGATTGCTTTAAATTTAAAAAGCCATGAAAAACAACTCTCTAGTAATTGACATCAAATTTTAACTTTATATCGGAAGTGTAAAAATAGTATGAAGAAAACTTTTAGCACTGAAGATTTCGTATGGATGCTTTTCTGCTTTGCAAAGTAACCCAACCAATTCATTCGCAGCTTCAAAGTAATTCCTAAGGATTAAACCTCGAACTTATGTGAATAGCTGCCATTTGGATCATTTCAAAATATTTACGAAACAAAAATCTTGAAGTTAAGATTAAATTAACTTTTTATTCATTCGTATGATTTGGATTTTTCGGCGGTTAGTTGCAATTTCTTTCCTTTGATAGATGATCGAAACATGCAAAATACACTTGCAAATACATGGAACCAGTGACGTTATTTCGTATGGACCAGAAGTGAAATAAATTTCGAATTTATTTGGAAAATTGAAGTACTTGTAGAATGAAAATAACACTGGTGTATAAACTATCACAAATGCTTCATACAATCGACAACGAATTGGCAATTAGAGACAGTGGAGAGATAAATAAGAAATTTACCTGCCCTCGGCTTAGAACCCAGTGATCGCAACCGGTCTGGTATTAAACTGTGATACTCCTTTTGCATATCAGGTACACCCCTGATTTATGAAGTGGATTTTACAGGAAATATATCATAAAAATAGAAGATATTTTTCTGCTTAAATGCTGGTTATATTTTACCGTGGGATAAAACAACTAAATCTGTTTGCGAACGGCGAAGTCAAGAGTTAAATGTGTTGTTTTTGGTATATTCAATATTTACGCAGTAAATTACATTTTTAACATTTTGTAAACTGTTTAATCATGTCTGACCACTAAACAAGTCCTATTCAGCAATAAACCACTAAACAAGTCCTATGCAGCAATAAACCACCAAACAAGTCATATTCAGCAATACACTACCAAACAAGTCATATTCAGCAATACACTACCAAACAAGTCCTATTCATCAATACACTACCAAACAAGTCCTATGCAGCAATAAACCACTAAACAAGTCATATTCAGCAATACACTACCAAACAAGTCATATTTAGCAATACACTACCAAACAAGTCATATTCAGCAATACACTACCAAACAAGTCATATGCAGCAATAAACCACTAAACAAGTCATATTCAGCAATACATTACCAAACAAGTCATATTCATCAATACACTACCAAACAAGTCTTATTCAGCAATACACTACCAAACAAGTCATATTCAGCAATACACTACCAAATAAGTCTTATTCAGCAATACACTACCAAACAAGTCCTGTTTAGCAATTCATCACCAAACAAGTCCTATGCAGCAACACGCCACTAAACAAGTCCTTTTCAGCAATACACCACTGTGGGTTTATTACTGTTGTCTAGAACATATGGGGAAGTAACTTCCTAGAAACGCAAACGGCGTCTAGTAAGATTTCTTTAGCAAAAATCAATTTCATCGTAATACAGTTTCTATTTTTGTATTCTAGCACACAGTGCTCGTTTGTATTGCAGGTATAACTTCTGTAGGCACAAATAATCAAGCGTAGCATGGCATAATCGGAAATTGTGTATTTTTACACGTGAAAATATAAGGATTATTACATTTCACTAATAAGTTTTCATATTTTCACATAAAATGTATATAAGAAAACACAATATGTAGAATTTACTTTTTCCAGGAGTTACAACAAAAGCTGTCACAACAAAGACTCTCAAGCCACTCTACCTGGTTCCTTGTTTGTGTCCTAACGGGACCATTAAACAGACCATCGAAGAAATCATAGAAGAAATTACTATCAATCCAAAAGAGACATCCAAAGCTACCCATCTGTTAATCAGTGCAGCAGACAGCAGACCAAGTGCAGCCGGAATCGGAACAGTTGCAGTTGTTGTGCTGGTTTTGCCATTAGTTATCATAGTTTTATCTGATCTTCATAGCCTTGTAATGCATATTTCCAATGTTGGAAAGACTACGCGAAAGGCTGAGAGAAAAGCCTCGATAAAGTCAAGAACATAAACATACCGTTCCACTAATCGGAACTCACGTCTGTTTTTGCAAAAATATATACATAAGTCCCCAATGCGTATACATGTAGCTAGCTTACCAATTTAGGTCACATGAAGGAGACATATCTACTGCGATGACTTATTTCGTAGCCGAAACAATCATAATGTTTTAAATTTAACATTACTATATAACTTTATATTAAACATTATTATAAAACCTATATTTACTCATCGTTACAGATAATTACAAAATGGTATGATAGTGCTTTCGATATGGTTCTATTTTGAATAGAATATTTTCTCGTGAATTTGAATTTCGCCACCATTTTGCGGCGATTTGTCCCGTTTTACGCTGTATCTGTGGCGCTCTACAGTTTCATATTTAGATTAGATAAGATATGGTTTGATTTTAAAGAGAATGAATTTATCCGGTTTTCCTCACTGGTTATACTGACTATTGAAAAGACCCAGACATTCTCTACAATTGGTATTGTTAAAAGAACTTTTAATTCTCTTTATTTGGTGTTTGATTGATTGGTGTAATAGATGTTATTTGGTACACAGCTTGGCCATACGTTATCTATGTATCTATTGAAGAAAAAAAAATTGTTAGTTCTGCATGATTATTTTCACTTCCTGGACTTCAGTGGTTAAATGAAGAAACAAAAGAACTGAAAATGTATTTTCTTTACATTTTATATATTTGGTAATTCATTCATTGCACATTCAGAAGCTGATATTGTCTAGTCTGGCGAAATTCATTTTTTCCTGTTTAAATGTTTGCTATGGAAAGTGTACTTTAAAATAAATCAGGGGGATCTTTGGAACACATGAGAGCAGTCATTTTGGTTAGTTGTATGCTTAGATCGTGCACAATTTCCATAGGTACAATATCCAAATAAATTTCAAATACAGTACATGAAAGTAACATACAAATATGCCAGCATTCTCCCTATTGTGCATGTTTCAAACGCAAACAAAATCAGACTGCATATCTCAAAAGTTCATAATATTTGAAGAGCGCCCCATAGAGGTGAATTTTGCTAGAAAAGTCAGAGGTGTTTCAATTGGCATTCCAGTATATACTTATTTAGAGAGAGAGAGAGAGAGAGAGAGAGAGAGAGAGAGAGAGAGAGAGAGAGAGAGAGAGAGAGAGAGAGAGAGAGAGAGAGAGAGAAGTCGTAAATTGTCAGTACTGTCGAGGGGGGGCAGGGACCAGTTTTTATGTACAAATATAATGTCGTATGCACCTGCTTAATATAAAAATTCATCAGAAAAAATAATACATGAGTGAGGTCAAAAAGGTGAATATTTTTGGATAGGTATTATAACAGCACGACATAATTATATCACTGACTTGACCTGACAAGTCTACTGAAGTTCTTAGAATAAAATGTTTATGCACCCCATCTCATATTGTATACATGCATTTCTCACATCCGAAGGTCATTTATGACAGTATGTGTTGATCACAGAGCAAACGCAAGCTCTTTCATGGAGTATACATTTGAAAAACATTGCCTACTAATTAGCTTGATGCAATTCAGAATAGTTGTCATCCAACAGTTTTTGAGTTATTCTACATACCTTGAACACATGTGTCTGCTGCTATAGGTGGCTAGCCTTACATCCTAGCCGACTATTGGTATTTCGTTGTCTAAATACTGTGCAGTGACTATGAGAGGTGGGCATGCCTCACAATTTCACAAACAACACAAGCCCGAAATATCTAGTTTACAAATATATCCATCTCTAATTATTCCACAAAAATAGCTCAAAAACTCGCACCATACCCTTAGGAAATTTGTCAGGGGCAGATATGCGAAACTGGCGTGTCAACTTAAGCATTTTGTGCAAATTAATTTCCATAAAATTTTTTGTACATATCACATATTTATACATTATCTAGCTTAATGGTGTCAAGGAAATAATAGTTTATGCAAAAAAAAATGTTTTTACTCTTTAAGAAAAGTGACCATATTGCGGAAAAAAAACCCATTCGATTGTGCTATAATGTGTGCTAAAATTACCTTCTTGAAAAGAATTAAAACTGTGTGCAGTGGAATATGTTGTCTGTCTTTTATTTTGCCGTCATACTAAGTTTCCTCCACCATGTAGACTGAATGCTAAGCATGGATTTTACAGTTCCAACAGGTGACTGACTAGGAAACATGCTCTAAGTTATCAAGGATAGAACTTCTCTAATCTGGAAACAAATATCTGTTGAATTTTGTTTAAAGTGTACAAAGGAAGAAAAATGTGACAAGACATTTATATTTATAATGTACTTTACAAGTAATTTTAATCTGACACACAAACAAAAATTCCTGACCTGTTTTTATATAATGATGCTGATTAAAAAGGGGGTGAAGGTGGTGGTGGATTACACCATGGCCTAGCTAACTTAGAAACTAGACAAAAATGGACAAAGGAACAAAATATAATGAAGTTATTGTATAATAATTACTTGCATAAGCATAAAGAACAAGAAAATAATAAAAGTTGTGGTTCACTGCACCAATAAAATAGCAGTTTTTCTCAAGGGGCAGAAACCAATTTTTATCTACAAATTTAATGTCGCATGCACCAGCCTAATATGAAAATTCATTAAAAAAAAGATAATATATGAGCGAGGTCCAAAAGGTCCTTATTTTTAAATAGGTATTATAACAGCACAGCATAATCATATCATACACGTGACCTGACATGTCTACTAAAGTTTTTAGAACAAAATGTTTATGCACCCAAACTAATATTGTATACATGCATTTTTCACATCCAAAGGCCATTTTTGACAGTATATGATGCTCACAGTGCAAACGCAAGCCCTTTACCTGGATGATACTTTTGAAAAACATTGTCTTCTAAATAGCTTTATGCAATTTAGAATATTTGTTATCCTAGCCGTTTTTTTTTCAAATACCTTGCTTTTAACTTTAGAAATTTGCTAGGGGCCATTATGCAAAACTGGCTTCTGCCATCCGAACAGATTGACTGATTTATATTTTCAGCTCCCTATTATTACCCGAGTCGTACGCATTCCTTGTGTGGCTCTAAACCTGCATTTCTAGCATTTAAAGTCCCATCATCTTTTAAGTTAATGTAGCTAGTAAGTGTTGAAGTTCATCAACATAGTTCCTTGCACTTGTACATTTGGCACAAACTGAGTTCCCTCAACCGTCTCCCACTAGAACAGTTATATTACCCAAATGTCTAAATGGGGTGAGAAATCTCAGATTAAAATCGGAAACTGCTGTTGAAACAAGACTATTTTACAACGTTTTTCTTTCTTCTTCAAGTAGAGCTCCGTCGCAAGCCACGGGGGAATAGCCACTATACTCTTATCACCTATGCCTATCTGAAGTAAGATTCCTCGTTTGTCATACATATGGATCAACCAAAACACATCATTTCGGAGTTAAATAAATAAACAAATTAACCTACTAAATAAAGTGATTTCTTATAGATCAATAAGTGATTGTGTTTAGGAGCAGGGAGGGTAAATCCTACAAAATTTTGCTCGTGAAATTAACCTGAAATAAGGGTTCCTATAGAGGCTAAAAAAGGTCAATAACCCTAAACCAAAATATCTAACTTTTATATTACCGTACGGACGGTTAAAAACCGCATGAGGTTAGCTCAGTTTTGTTATACTATTATTGACTTTTTTTACCCTGACTTTATTGAACTATTTTGTACGTTAAAAACTCGAGCAAACATTTTGTAGAGATTCACCCTCCCTGCTGCTCCTGATTTATCAGGTATTAACCAAATATTTTATCTAGACCTATACGATATCTGGATCTTGGGTCATGAAGATTTATTGTTATAAATCCGAACGGAACAGATTGTGCTTTAGAAAAGAAATTTTTAAATTTGTTCATATCCATATCCCCTGAACACCAGGTATAGTAATTATTTCGCAAGGTATAATTATCTACTCCATTAAACACAACCAAAATATTACAATTTTCTCTGATCACTCTAGGTATTTGTGTATATCTTTGAGTAACATAAATCACAACTGTGTTTTTGTGACGACCTCGAGAAAATATTCTAGCTGGATTAGATTGTTTTGTCCAACATCACATCATCATATACTACGAGATTATTAATGAATCCATCCAAATCATCTACAGCTGGGGCTTCATCTATATCTGTGATAAAGTCAATAATATCTTCACCGTCTTTATTAACTGATTTTGCTTTTTCGTTAAAATCTTTAAGTACTTCGTAACAATGCTGATCATCCACAGATGGTGCTATTAAATATAGTTTGTTCCATCTCATCCATCTCATTATTAAATTTAATAACAATTGTGTTTTACCCGATCCAGATGGACCTATTATAATCATTCTTATTGAATTTGGTAATGCTGGATGGTGCTTTACTGGTTCTTGTTTTCGTGTCGCCGAAAAATCAATTATTGTATCCATATTATTAATAATATGAGTCTATATTGTTTTCGATGGAGATCATCTACACCCACCATTGGATTGACAACAATAATAACAAAAAATAAACGACATGCATTACTGGGTAAATGTGTAAAATGTGGTACAAAAAAAATATAAATTTATCTCAGGGACAACAAAGATAGGTGGGGATATAGCCGCATCATTAAGAAAATTACCCGGATTACCATGGGCTAAATATGTTGGTGAGAAACACCTTCCTGGATATAATTATTGTGGTCCTGGAACTCGACTTGACATCCGACTTGATAATCAAGATCAACCAAGACCAGGAGAGTATCCAGTAAATAAAATTGATCAAGCATGTCATATTCACGACGTTGCTTATAAAAATCCAGATTTGCAACAACGGCATCTTGCAGATGTAAAATTGATTCATGCATTAAATTCTATACCCAATAAATCTGTTAGAGAGAAACTCACTAGTTTCCTAATAAAATCCGCTATGAAAAGTAAAATAATGTTAGGGGCTGGTAATTAATTATATAATTATTATAATGGAATCCATTTATTATAGTCCTAGAGGGTATTGGAAAGGTAAAGCAGCGATCACTAAACTTGCTAAAGCAGCAAAAGTTTCACATTTTGTTGCTGCAGCGTGGTTAGCACGACAGGCAATATGGCAAATTTATCTACCACCACCAAAAAAAATTCAATATACACATTTTGATGTCAGTGTTTCTAACGAAGTTCATCAAGCAGATATTGTTTTTACCACACGATACTATTAAAACACGTGGACGAAAGTCACGCACGTACAAATACGCATTGACTGTTGTTGATAATGCAAGTAGATATAAAGAAGCTGAACCATTATCAACAAAAACAGCATTTGAAGTTCCATCTGCGTTTGAGCAAATTTATCAACGTGGTGGTCTACAATGGCCAAAACTACTACAGGTTGATCCTGGTAAAGAATTTCTTGGTGCAGTATCATCTTTGATGAAAAAGCATAACGTTACAATCAGACAAGGGCATACTGAAATTCATCGTGATCAAGCAATTATTGAACGATTTAATCGAACACTTGCTGAGCGGTTATTTGGATATCAATATGCGAAGGAAATATCTGCTGACTTTAAATCCGGGGAGCGATCTCGTGAATGGGTTGCAAGGTTACCAAGTGTGATTTCTGCATTAAATGATGAAATTACTCGTGCAACTTTCATGAAACCTTCTAATGCAATAACAAAAAAATATATACCACGTAGCTATGAATACGGACAACGAGGTCAACAACCAGTATTAGGTAATGTGATTGTGAGGTATTTATATGAACCAGGGGAGTTAGATTGTGGCAAAAGACGAGCTACTGACCCTATTTGGAGTGTGACCACACATACAATTTCTAGCGTGGTTAGATCTACTGGAAGACCTGCTAGATACAGACTAGATTCTACTGCACCTCAACGTGGAATTGTGCGAGAACAATTGCAAGTAATTCCTGCTGATACACAATCACCACCGCGTTCACTTATGTAAATTAGCACCTCTTCGTCGATTACATTCAAGACAAGTCAGCATCACATTTACACGTGTATGACCTAGATCACTATTTATTCTATCTACGGTAAATTGTCTTGGATTATTTTTCGAATATTGCCATAACATTATTGTGTTACAACTTGCACAGTGATTATTCTGTAATTGTTTTAGTTTTATAATAAATTCAGTATCAATATTAAAGTCACGTTTATTTTTTCGTCACTTGTTTATAAGACGCTAATTTTTTCTTTATTACATCAGCGTCATCAGTAATCTCCTCAGTTATCAAATAATCTATAACAATTCTATGTAGTTGAGTTATTCTTCTGACGCGAGATACTGCGAGATAGACTAAGTTTGACCATTCGATTGTATTAGAAATAGTTAATCCCTGTGACGAATGAATCGTTATAGCGTATCCTAACGTCCACGGTGATTTATTCATACTCAATGCGCTCTCAACAGAATTGATATCTATCAAAATAATATCATTCAATACTAGATTTTGTACTCGGATACTTTCAGTATCTCCACCAGGAATTTCAACATCAATATTCTGTCGTGGAGTATCTGCTGGGCGATAACATAATGGTACTGGTAGATTTGAAAACTTTTCTTTATGTAACATAATAATTTCCTTTGCTATTCATCACGAACTATCTTTCTACTTGCAACTATCAAATCAGTAGGTCTCCATAAAGTCCAAAAATCATTCATGGTAGTTTCTGGAATTATCTCACTCATTATTTCACATTGTATTTTATCTGGCTGTAGTCTGATTAATTTTTTAAGTTCTTTCAGCGGTTCATCAATAGCTCTATGATCATCATATATTTCCTCATAATAATCCACATTATTCTTTAGCCATTCATGTGGAGACTGTCCAACAAAGGGCGGTGGTTGACCATAATTACAGCAGTATCTTTTGTTAATAACCATTCAAGGAATGTTTTTAGTGTTTCTAACGACACCGTACATATCTCGTCCCATATAATATACTTAGGTATATATTTTTCACCCATTCGCTCAGGAGTCCACGTATCTCCATACCATCTAAAGAAACTATGATATGTACATGTTTTTTACCCCTCGTTCTTTTATCTCTCTCTAGCAAGTTTATGTGTAGGTGTCAAAACAATCATATCTGAATAGTTGTTTATAAATAATTTAAAAGCACGAGTTGTTTTACCTGACCCTCCACATCCATTAAGAAAAACGGTCTTATGTGTAGCTACAGGATCGTACACAGATGGTGCAGATGACTTTGATATTGGATTATTATTTCTGTAATATATTTCCTTAATTTCAACGTCAGCAAATTCAGAATAACTTAATATATTTTCTTGCTTTATCCTCCATGTTCCCCATTCCCCATTACCGAGTAGCGGGTTTAATAAATCCTTATATTTTTTGTTTATATAAAATGAATCCGTTGCAACTCTAACAGTGTAAGGAGGAAATCTATTTATCATAGACAGTAAATTTATAGAAACATAGGCTAGCATCGAAGATCTTAAATGAGTAAACTGCGGTGAGTCGCCCTCAATATAGCTCACAATAGTACCTAGTTTGTTCCCATCCGATAAATAAGCCTTACTTCGGCTTATAAACTTATAAATGTGTTTTTCTCCGTTGTATCAGTTATTATAAAATCTAACTCAGCATCGTCCATAATCAATCTTACGCAGTGCCGTTTATGACCTTATGAACTGCCTTGAGTAAATTTACCAATTATCTTTCTACCAAGATCTTTTGCACGCTTCTCATCATGTTGATCCCTGCATTTACGTATATTATTAGTAATTTTAATAATGTCATCTTCGGCAAGATCAGGAAATTCTTTCCTGGCATCATCAATATTAAATCTGTCCGGTTCTGGTAACTAAACTTGCTTTTGTGCACTATAGGATATAATCGCTTCATTAACTTTTAACAATACTAAAATTTCAGCATCAATCATATATCTTAATAATACTATTGGAGTCCAACATTTTTCTGAAAAATGTCTTCCAAACCAAACATAAGTAATCGGATGGAGATCTTTTGCGAACTCGAATGATTCTTCATATGCAACAAATCCGGTTAAGTCAAAATCTATTAAGGGTCCATTTATCTAAACTCTGGTCATGTCATGTGTAGAGTGTCCGAATCTGTCGAAGTATTTAGAACAATCACCATATCCAAGAAAACTCCCAGGATAACATGCAGCCATATCGACGGAGATAACATCATAATACTCGTATTTAGTATTCCATAATCCACCGTGTCCATATTCTATGCAACTTTTTGTATATCCTCAATTAATTCTGATCTTGTAGGTTTCCATGAATTTTTCTCTTGAGCAAAATGAGCCGCTACCGATGGTACTGTAAAACAATTATTTAGTAGTTGTCTAACTTTGACATCGTCAGAAGTATATTTTAGTGCAAGATTTCTCATTTCTTCATAAACAGATTATCTACGATATATATCACCATTAGGTCGTACAAATTGATCATAATCGTGTTTCGAACTCTGAAATAACCAAACATATACAATATCACTTTTACTAATACTTTTAATAAAATCAAATATATGACCATTATAAAATTTTACCATTCTGTCTCGTGGAAATACAGTCCATGCATGTGCATTATGATCAATAATCGTTATAGGACTTCCATTTCTTATATATTTTGGTTTGTATAATATCTCTCCCGTTAGTGTTTTTACTGTTATTGGAAATCTTAATGACTTTTCTAGCTTAGCAACATCCTTAATAGATGCACCAGAATTTTTAACGGTTTCTGCCCATTCACATATTTTTTACGTCTTAAATCTTTTAAGCCATTACCACGCATCGTATTTGTAAAATGTTCAGTAATGCGCTCCGCAACACAGTTTATTCTTGACTCTGATAGTCTCATCGGTTTGAGGTCAGCAATATTAGGTTGATCATTCGGTAAAAACAATCCATATACCACAGCAGTAACTGAATACCTTCGCTCAAAATACGGTCTATCAATACCAGTCAGTATTCCAGGTTTGCATTTGTTACTTAATAATATCGTTTTATTATTTCCAGACTGTATATGAATGGGTTCTCTCTTGTCACGAAATATCCAAATATTATCGTCTGTCTTCACAATAAATTTTATTAAAATAAGATATTTTTGATTATTAAGGTGGTTAATAATTACTTCTGCTCGTTTATCGTTCATCACATTAATATTGTTTTTAACTCTAAAAGTTGACCACACGTGAACAGCACCATCTTCTCGAAATTCCATTTTGGCCTCACGGATACATTTAGTTATATCTGCATTTGTTAAAGCTAAATCTTTCATCGAAACACTAAATTTATATCCTAATAGTCTGTCAAGATCAAATCTTGTAGCAGATGGTTCAATTGCTGATAATTTCTCCATTATTATAATTAAGACAATATATATATATAAATGAATCAAACAGAAAATAAATGTGTTTGGTTAAAAATTGGACATATTTCTTATTGTAATAAATCATGCGTAAACAAATACTGCAGTTACCATATGCAAAGTATCAGACATGGAAGTACTGGACCAAAACCATGCATTCAATGTGGTATTGGAGTTAGAGGAAAAACGCAATTATGTGAAAATTGTGGGAGTAAAAGTATAGGGAAATTAAACGATATTATGACAAAAGAAGATACATCGACGGTTAAATCTCCTATAAACACAGAAAATGATTATCTAACCAGATTTCAAAAATAATGATTTAAACAAGTAAATATTATATACAAATGGAACAAAAAGAATTTGTGAGACATCCAATATATACGATTTACGAGGCATCCAGAGATGGTGTGATCAGAAACTGTAGACTATAGAAACCACTCGGATGTCTTAATAATGTTGGTTATTTTAAATTTAATATGAACGGAAATAAAACTTATTTTTCACATAGGTTTATATACGAATGTTTTTATGGGAAAATCAAAGATGGATTTATTATTGACCACATTGATGGAAATCCTCAACATAACGAAATTTCTAACTTGCAAGTTATTACACCGAGTGAGAATTCTAAAGGAGGAAATACAGGAAAATGTAAAGTATTTGGAAAGAGAGCGATAAAATCCATAAATACAGAAACAGACCAAGAATTAACTTTTCCATCAATACTTGCAGCAGCCAACTATTTTAGTATTCATCCACAATCGGTACAATCTGTCGCAAATAAAACATAATTCTGCATATTCAATAAAGTATGACCAAAAGATCATATTTGAGTACATATAATAACTTTATATAAAGTTCGATTCTATCAATCTTGCCAAGGGTTTTGTTTAGCTCTCTTGACTGTGTCAGGGGTTTATTCATTATCGCTATTCTCAGTTTTACTATCACTTATTACAGAATCAAATAGCATAATCTTTCTCAATTGCATCACACGATTGTCTATCATTTTTTTCTTTCATATTCTTGAGATAATGCGCTTTTTATCTTTACGATTGAACACTCAAGAGGCGCAAATAGCTTTACTTGTGTGTCGTTCACCAATTGTAAAGATTCTAACATAGAATTATAAATTGACTTTATGAATCTATAATTGGAAGATAATGTGAATTTATTTTGAAATTTTCTTTGTTGTAATGATTCAAACTCACACAAAATTTTTTCAGCATCAAGACCTTCAGATAATTGAATTCCGTCATGTTTTAATTTTTCAATAGCAGAAACAATAGCTTTGATATTTTCAATGTTCATTATATATTTTTTGTTTAAAATAAAAAAGTAATATTAAATTGAATTAACTAAAATTATCTTTTAGAAATCTGTAGATTTTCTAAGATTTACATGATTTATTTATAAATCAATCTGAAATTAGGCCCCAAAACAAAATAAAATTGATATTATTTACGCTAACAAACAAAAATTAAAATAAAATTGATATTATTTACGCTAACAAACAAAAATTACAATAAAATTGATATTATTTACGCTAACAAACAAAAATTAAAATAAATTATTATTTATATTAAAATCTGTAAATGTGAGATAATTTATAATTGAGTCATATATTTACACGCCTTTTTCAGAAATCTACAGATTTTGTAAAATTGAATCATATGTTTGCATGAATTATTTCAGAAATCTGTAGATTTTGTAAAATTGAGTCATATGTTTGCATGAATTATTTATAAAACATCTGCTAAAATTTGAAATTAGGCCCCAAAACAAAATAAAATATTATTATTATTACGCTAACAAACAAAAATTAAAATAAATTATTATTTATATTAAAATCTGTAAATGTGAGAAAATTTATAATGGAGTCATATGTTTGCATGCATTATTTCAGAAATCTGTAGATTTTGTAAAATTGAGTCATATTTTTCTATGAATTATTTATAAAAAATCTGAAATTAGGCCCAAAAACAAAATAAATTATTATTTATATTAAAATCTGTAAATGTGAGAAAATTTATGATTGAGTTATATATTTACACGACTTATTTCAGAAATCTGTAGATTTTCTAAGATTGAGTCATATATTTGCACGACTTAATTCAGAAATATGTAGATTTTCTAAGATTGAGTAATATATTTACACGACTTATTTTAGAAATATGTAGATTTTCTAAGAATGAGTCATATATTTACACAACTTATTTATTTAAAATAACATTTAACTTTAAAATATCTTCATTTTTTTCTCCTACTCTACGAACGTATGTACAAATTAATATATAACGTCTCCCCGCGCAGATAAACAATATTACCATCTTGATTTGTGAGTTTGAAATTCATTCTTGAAAATAACGGATTATGTACACGCAGGTAAACTTGATTTATTGGCTTAGATACAATCAGCCAGCCCGGAGGGGATTGGATACTAGATGAGTATAACATATGCCCCTGCTGGGCTTGGTTAAACTTTGAAATATCGACATGGTGGCTACTATCAATTATATCACACGTTAAATTCAGTGCAATGGTGGATGTTATATTAACAATATTAGGTGAGATATGTCGTCATGTTCCATATGGATCATTATTATATTTAAGTATGTTTGGTGGTGGGGCTTTTTTTCCCACGATTTAATTACTTCCGGATAATATTCTTCAATAAGATCATTTAATGATTTCTTCATTTGAACGTTATTTAAATCTGGTATAATAAATGTTTGTAAATCCCCTTCTGTTATTTTATAATGATCGAGAAATAATTGTTTACGTTCTCAATTGGTGAAAATATATTTACTAAGATTAGTTGCAACATTTATAATACTTCGATTGGTGATGTATAAATCGAGTAGGATCCCATTTAAGTGTTTTATTGAATCGATTATTTGCTGCTTTACACTTTAATCATAATGATATGTTAATGAAATAAGTAAATTTCTTAAATCATTAAGAGTATACAGAAATTCTTGCATAAATTTTTCATCAACAATCTGCCGATTATTCGTCCTGGTTTCTACGGCGAAATCAGATGCTGATCTAGATATCTTGGGGATCCTTTTACCGTCAAAATCGGTAAAATAATATCTATCGTTATTTGGATCAAATTTAAATCTTAATCAATTCCATGGATGTTGTTCTCGATATTGTGGATTTTTAGTGAATGTTTCTTCGCTCATTTTAAACTCATCTTTTTTTTGGTTTTGAAACTCCATTATAAACAGGTTCAACTTCAGGCCAACCTAATACTGATCTAATCGAACTTTGATAAATATCTACAGCATAATCAGGAGAATTTATTTCAATCACCGACGATAATGTTGGTTCGTAAACAGTAATTGCTTTTTTAGACTCTTTCCCGGTTAAAGACTCAATTCTGCGCTGGAATTCCTCATTAATCTGTTCTAACTGATAACTGCCAGTTGCAATACTAACAACTTGCCAATCGGGATTTCCATCAGATTTATTTTTATTTGCGAATACTAATGAATTAATTGGTTGTTGTCCACCAAATGGTTTTGATCTAATATTAGGCCAGCTATAATAAACACGTAAATGAGCTAATGCTATCTCTTTTACTAGAATTGCATTTGGAAAGTTAACGCTAAATTCAGGATTGGTCGAACTTATCGATATCATAGTAGTTTTTGAAGGAGTTGTATTAGCGACGATCTGCTGTAATAACTCTCTTGATTCAATATCCAAACAATGTTCAGACGCTGACATTATTGTTATTATTATTGTTTAATTCTCCATTTATTTTGTCAGCAGAATCACTAACAAATTTGAATGCTTCATCGTAGGTTTGAATTATCGTTATGAACTCCTCGTCAGATATTTTACCATCACTGAGATAAGTGGAAATATATCCAGATAATTTAGAATATGTTGCTGTTGATGTGTGCAATTTTATCATATACTCACGCAATTTATCATTCGCACATGTAGCTATCTTTTTAGCAATAATATTAGAAAACCCGCTATAGTGGTAGAAGTTGAAACAATAATCGTTATAATTGCTGGAGCTGTCATCGTTAATATTGATAATATTAATCCGGATCCAGCAACAATAGCAGAAACTGAATATACAATTATATCAATAACGACCATGCGTCTACGATATTTTTTTACTTTCCTTGTATAATGGTCGATGGTATTTTTTAGTTTGGTCAGGCTTTCACACGCTTGATTATATCTGTGACATTGAACGTCAATAGATGACGTAGTTATTTGATCCATTATACTATGATGCTAAGTAGTTAATTGAGTTACAAATTCCAAACACCACCAGTAAGCTTGAGGTAAATTTCTACTCGATGATGCCAGCGTAAACGTTCCTTCAAAATCTTTATCTAACAACACAGATATAGTTTTAAATGAATTCTCAGTCGATGGATTTGTAGTGGATATTCTAAAATCTGCAACACTAAGAACGGACATCCTATATATACCAGTAATCTCCGCAGTATATTTAATGGTATTATTTTCTGGTGTCCACGATCCAAAACCATATGCAACTGTATACACAATATTTCTTATCTGATTGTGAGAAATTTCAATCAGGTTTGTTTTTTGAATAATATCATTAAGTTTCATATCAACATTTGGTGGCCTTCCAAAAAATGTTATTAATTATGTTTATGTTTTCGCGAAAACTCAAAAACATATTCACGTGATCGGTAAATTCAGTTTCGATTTTGGTTATTCCATTAATGATTGGAGTCTGTTTATCATCGACGTATTTTTTGTTGTAGCATCATTATCTGCAGTTGGATTTCCAAGATCTGTAATTTTATTTTTGTTCATAATAACGTCTCCATTAAATTCACCGCCAGCTTTTTAACAAAATCATTAAATGATTTACCAGAGTGCTGTATTTTACCCTGATCAGTAAAAGTTACGATATTATCGTCAACTGCATTATGAATTCGTGTAAGTACGTCTGGCAGTCGTATATTGCTTGTCTTTAATCGTCCTTGTTTGTCCTGAAAAATAACTACTTCAATTTGATCCACATTTGTAATATTTAATAAATCACCAATCTCATTTCTAAGTTGATCGAGGCTTGAATATTTAGATAAATCACCTTGCTGTTGAGCTTTACCACGAGCAGATCTTTCGTAAATATCTACCATTATATTTACTGATGTCTGTTTAAATGTGACAATGTGGTATATTCATGCACGACTTTATGAGGTGGTTTTCTTGGCGATGCTATGGATATAGCATCAAGTACATTAAGTACTTCTCGACCACATATTGGTGGATCAGTTAATGTTTGTGTAGGTAACGTTGAATACCAGATTGGTGCAGTATTATTACTGACATAATGAATAAATTCTTTTGGTGGCGCTAATCCATATGAATCAAAATAAATAATTCCACGTGGATCAATTGCATACGCCACCCAATGGGTACCTGGTCCAGAATTTTTATCGAGATTTTTAATACCTGTTTCAGTATTTTTTGGTTGTTTTGGTAATGGATCGCACATAAAAACACCTCTAAAGTTTTTTATTTTTAATTTTTTAACAGCATCGAGTAAATCAAATTAGACATAGGCGATATCAGTAAACTGTCCCTGGAAGTCTTAGACCTTTTCCGTACCACGAAGGCGGGGTCCCTGGTAATCTGAGACCTTTTCCCTTTTTTTTATAGATATTCCCTGTCCGGTCGCTTTTTTTAATGCCATTCCAGCGGCTGTTCCAATAGCGCCTAATGCAGCTGCTTTTGCAACAGCTGGGGCTGCAGCGGCTATTAATGCTGGTATAGCTGCGAGAAGGGGAAATATACCACCCGTTTTAAAAGTATCCTTAATAGCTGCCGCAGAAAGATCAAGCTTGACACCTTTATTTGATTTTTTTTGCTTTATTAAAGTTTTTGAATTGACGATCAGTTAACGATAATTTATTTGAACCACTCATGTGTTCCTTTTTTAACGATATTGTTATTCCACAGTTATTATTTGATGCTGATTGCGGTCTTTTGACCTGACCAGGAGTCAGGGTAACATTAACGTGATTATATGACATTTATAATACTGATAAATGATCTAATTACACATTACATATTTTCTATTGGAGCATCAACGACTCTCATTCGTCAACCAACACCTTCTATGAGCATTGATCTATCGCTAAGTATAACAGCAATTGCTCTGTAATTATCAATAGTTCCTCTATTAACACTAGCTCGAAAATATATATCGACTACTGATTGTCTGGTCAAATCTAAATGTTCGAGCGAAAAGTAATAAATAGGATATAAGCTTGTAAAATCTAGTTGTGATATTTGTAATCCAGTATCAACATTTTGATCACGGCCCATGAACGATATAAGACGATGATATGCACGTGCTATATGATTTTGATCAAAATTAAGTAATATATCCTCGGATGGTTCTTGATGTCCATTTATCCTTAACGAAACCACAGAAACACCAAGAATGTCAAATATCATAATACTACGCGTTTGATCATTTACTCGTGCAGCATTTTGTAATGCAATAAATATGTGTCTTGGTGCAGAAACACCTTGCTGAGAGGCTATCTTCCATGTAAATAAACCGTCAATATTACTCTGGATAGCATCTGTAGTCATTGTCAGCCATGATAGCATTGATTTACCCCCTTGATTCATTAAAGATAATAATCGTTGTTCTTCATGTATTGATGGGGTCATTACAAGCATTCAGAGACTAAGTTTTGTAAGAATTACCATACCAGCATCACCGGCATGTCTCCATATTGCATTATCATCTTCAGCTTTTCGTATACAACTGTATGTTTGGCTCCGAAATTGACTTTTCTGACATTTCTACAAAATCCAAATATGTGTGATAGTGGAATTGCACATGAAAGTATTCTTCTATTTCCTTTTAACATCGCTCGACGTGATCTAAATCCTAAGTTGAAATCTGGATCTACATTAATAATCATTCTCTCTACATCTGCTGGGGCGTTTCTAGCATAATTCTGTGGTCGTCCTATTTCATATTGTTGATATTCTGGAGAATCAGAAGTATTTTTTACAAACAACATTGACGGACCAGCTGATCTTGAATAATCGTCGCTGTATCTTGCAAGATCAAGTATGGTTGTAGCTACGTCAACATCTTTTTGAATTGATTCAATATTTTTTCTGTCAATCATGTACGTGGCGCTATCAAACAACGCCATAATACCATTATTAACAAAACCAACACTAATTTCGGTTGCATATTCAGTATTATCGGTTTTTAATATTTCACCTTCGACTTCAATAAAAGCTTCTGAGGGCAGAAAATATCTACTTGTATCATGAACCTGAAGTTCAATTCTCTCTCGTTGATTTGGAATTCGTGCTTCATAAGAATAATACTGATAATCGTGTATAGACTCATCTTTGAGAACTGGTGCGTCCATGTCAAACGCGGGGTCACTCTTACGCTTGAACATATTTATTATAATTATTATCGTCTAAAACGAAGACCATTTCGGGAAGTGAGACCACTTCGGGAAGTGAGACCACTTCCTGCTATCAGACTAGCAGTTATGTTTTTCTCTTTTTCTGATAAAGGTATATCAGTCATAGATGGCATCGCCATTGCTGCTAGTTTTTGATTAGCGGCTTGATTTATTATTTTACTTACACTTGCGGGCATCACTTCAGTACTGGGCAATTTCACCGACTGAGATCTGCATATTAATCGTGATAGTCTATCTTTGATTGCTGAGAATGCTTTACTAGCAAGGTTACCAGCAGTGTTTATACCTTTTTCACGAACAACATCAATAGCTTTCAGACCCAGCTGCTTTGCAATTGGTATTGCTTTTGGGGCTAGTCTTCTAAATAAACCCTGAACAATATCTCCTAACCCATCTCCGTATGTTGCCCTGTAAATCGGTATTCGAGAATTAATTACCCTGACCATGGTTAGTCCACGTTGAGAACTGTGAATTATCATTTTATTATTAATTAACTTTATCACTAATTGCATCTAATCGCTGTGACTTAGTCACTATAATAGTCATCGGCAATTTCATTAATAAGTGATCGATACACATCAATATCCATAATACCGCCACTAAATAATCGTTTACAAATTTCTGCTGCTTCGTTAATGATTTATGGGGAATTATTACCAGCTCGTTTTCCTCCAATCAGAATTTCTAGTCGCTCAACATCAGCAAGGACGTTGTTAGGACACCGAGTAATAAGACCACTTCCGAAAGAGGTATCCGACGGCCCTTCTTCACTTTTTATTTGGGTTGGTTGTGATTTTGGAGATTGTGACAATAATTTTTGTTATTTTGTATACTGTAATATTTGTTGTATTGATGGCGGTGAAGATTGTCGTTGTTGTTCTAGTTGTTTTGGCGTTTGTTGTTGCTTTGGTGGTTTTGAAGTTTGTGGTAACTGATGTGGTGGCGTTTGTTGTTGCTTTGGTGGTTTCTGTATAAAGTTAATATAACTATCTATTGCATTAATATACTGTATATAATTAGGATCACTATTTCCGACCCGACTAACGTTATAGTGTATACGAAATATCCATTTGTTCCAATTATTACGATTTACTAATATTTTATCAGCATTTTCAGGTTTTAAAAACTTTTTTCTATCACTAAAACTTTTCACAGCAAACGCAGCTAAATCTTCTACATTTTTAACGCTTTTAATATCAGCAATAAATTCTACGCCAAATTTATAACTTATTTTAAATAGATCACCTATTTCAGCACGAGTTTGGTCTGCATCTTCATGCATTTTTGGGACTGGCATTGTATCAGCTATTTCGGCTGGAAGTTTTCGAGAATTTTTTTCTTTTCTTAGTTCTTTTTTCTATTTTCTGAATTGCTTTAGCTGTTTGATCTAACACAGGTTGAATATCTTTAGTGGTATCTGTTATCGGTTTAAATAACTGTTTTGTATCCTCCTCAAATTCAACTTGAGATTCCTGACACGATTGTAGTTGTTGTTTGACAGCATCACGGATAGGTAAATATTTTTTAATTGCCTCTATTCGCTCTCAACTTAATTTAGTTGAGAGTGGTTCGCTAATATTCATTATTAAATAATATTTATAATAGATGTTTAATTAAACTGAGTGCTGGTAAACAAAAATCACTAAAATTGCTTTTCTATTCTTTGACAAATTAAAGATAAAATAAATATTTTATTAATTATCATGTCTGTCCGCAAATTTATTATAAAATTATATTAAAATGCAGATAAAAACACCATTTATATAAAATTAGTATATAATAAAGCACAATAACTATGCTCTGAATCTATATTGAGCAATATATAATTATTTCTCTTTGCGCATTTAGTCGAGGACGGATAAAATAAATCTTTATTCTGACAATTATTACCTAATTATCTGTTACCTTGCGTGTCGGACTGCGATCAGGGATTCATTTTAAAAATGCCTCACAAGATAATGCAGTCACTCAGTCGCCTGATATATTCGGCCCATAATACGATTCGGACGCTAGCATAGAACCTCGCACTATACTGTTCGCACTTAAGGCACTCTCTGCCTGCATCGGTCTATACGTAGTACATTCAAGCCACACATACCAGACCTAGCCACCTAGGTACACCTGCCTGTCTGCCTGCCTGACAGCCCCAGATCGTCCACAGCCTAGGGGTACCCTGTACCAGATAGCGCCTAGGTCAGCCTAGTCAACAGCCCCAGTATTATCCGTATAGCGAACAATGAGACAGGGTGCTTGCTCGGTTCGCAAGGTCGCTATACACATTCTATACAAATGCTACACCAATTTTGTTCACTTTCATTGAAGTACCCTAAATTTGCATTTTTGTCTATATAATAGTGCCGGAAACGGTATGTGGGTAGTTAGTTAGAAATATTTATATCCTTCCCCGTTAATTTCAAACCATACGTCCCGCTAAGCGACCACAGGCTTTGTCACTACGAAGCCGGGGAAGAATCAGGTCTGCTGGTATCGTTCACACACACTAAACCCACAGCTAATGCATTGCGTCCCATATAATAGTGCCCGAATATATATGTAGGTAGTTAGTTAGAAATACCTGATAAAGAAACAGTCTCGCTAAGCGACCACAGGCTTTGTCACTACGAACCCGGGAAGAAATTTCAGGTCTTGCGGGAAGAAAGTTACGGGCTAAGGAGAGTTTCTAACTAACTACCCACATACCGTTTATGGTACTATTATAGGGGAAAAATGCAAATTTGCAGTGGGTAGGGTCTGAACTATATTGTCATAGATAATTCCCCGAGCCCGTGTAACGACCCAACCCGTGATTGAAAAGAGAAGAATGTAAACATGGACCGAAAAAAACGGCCTGGATATTAAACCTATGGACCGAAAACACAATCTGGGGCAATATGGACCGAAAAAAAAAACGATCATGAGGCAGTAAATCCGTAAACACTATGGACCGAAAACACAGTCTGAGCATTAAGCCTGTATACATTATGAACCGAAAATGAGAGAAGACGTATAGAGAGACAATGGAATGCATTTGTGGGTGATAGTGATGACGATGAGGAATTTGAAGGTACGCTCCACGTGATTTTGTTTGGACGAAAAGGCACGCCTATGACCTACCTATTACTTTATATACATGAGCAGCAGGGAGAGTGAATCTCTACATGATATTGCTTGAGTTTTTAACGAAAAAAATAGTTAAAAAAATCAGGGTAAAATAAGTCAGTAATAGTATAACAAAACTGAGCTAACCTCATGCGGTTTTTAACCGTCCGTACGGTAATATAAAAGAGATTTTGGTTTCTGGTTATTGACCTTTTTTCAGCCTGTATAGGAACCCTTATTTCAGGTTAATTTCACGAGCAAAATTTTGTAGGATTCACCCTCCCTGCTGCTTGTTTTCCAGTGCATGAAGGCCATACATGGTGTCCAGTGTGCGTGTGAGTGTGCGTGTGCATGTGTGTGCATGCATTTTACCGACACAAACCTATCGAAATAACGATAATATCACCAATGGTAGATTGATGTAACATCCACTGTCTATAATTCCCACCATGCTGTAAGTGCAGTCTACTCTCGGATTTGATCGGTCAATATTGGGTATGACATTAGTCATGTGACATGATAAGTCTGAGTCCACGTGATTTGCAGACAATGTAATCTTGAGGATGAATTTTCCTTCTTCATTTCATAGAATGCTGAAATACGAAGTGAATATATCCAACAATGCTTCAGACTGTAATATGTAAAAGAAGATACTTGTGTCTTTCTTTGGAGAACATGACACGTGTTTCTTACGGAGCCGCAGAGAGGACACTCGTACACTGGAAGACTGAATTATCAGTATTCTCGGTAGCTGTTTTGTTTACAAATTGTATTATAAAAGTTGGTGAATATCACCTACAGTCAGCTGCGGTCCGTAAAGGAAAGATGCTAATAGGTGTCTAGAATTGAAATTTCTTTTTTTGGTGTTCTAAAATGGTTGCCTATTGCTATATCAGATGGTGAAGTTAGTCGAGGAACGAATTATTCTTTATTATTTTATGCTAATTACTTTATATAAAAATGTAGAAAGTTTTAGGAAGATATGTTTTCTTTTTTTAAAAAAAGTAAATACTCATGAGCTTTTGGGATGTACAAATCGTATAGATTTATGAAAAAAATGGCAACCTCCAGAAAAAGTTGACCCAATTTATTAATTGTTTTAAAATTCAAAATCAAAATCAAAATCACTTATTCTCACATATAATTTATTCTATTCAATAATTGTCCTTTTCTCATACTCGATTTTAATAACAAATTAGCAAATTTTTCAATTCACTGAATAGTGAATGAAATTCATAAGTACGTCAAAACAAGATAACCTTCTAATTAGCTCACCAAGCTGCTAAATATTTGCCTTTAATATATTTCCACTTAAGAATATTAGCCTTTGTACATTTCCACTGCAGAATAGCAGTTACTCCAGTCTGTACCGCCTTATAGCAAGCTGTTTCTCTAGTTTGTGCCGCCTTATAGCAAGCAGTTCCTCCAGTCTGTACCGCCTTATAGCAAGCAGTTCCTCCATTCTGTACCGCCTTGTAGCAGTTCCTCCATTCTGTACCGCCTTGTAGCAGTTCCTCCAGTCTACCGCCTAGTAGCTGTTCCTCCAGTCTTTACCGCCTTATAGCAGTTCCTCCAGTCTGTACCGCCTAATAGCAGTTCCTCCAGTCTGTACCGCCTTATAGCAAGCTGTTCCTCTAGTTTGTACCGCCTTATAGCAAGCATGTTTCCTCCTATCTGTGCCGCCTTGTAGAAGTTCCTCCAGTCTACCGCCTAGTAGCTGTTCCTCCAGTCTGTACCGCCTTATAGCAGTTCCCCTAGTCTGTACCGCCTTATAGCAGTTTGTATTGCAGTTTTCATATTATTTTAATCAGCCAAGCAGATAATTTTTTTATCCAAGGAATATATTTATTGCTACTAACTATAATAGATAATGAACATAAAGTTGGAATTTTTGTTTTTACATCATTGGTTACTGTAAATTAACTTGACCTTAAAAGAATCATTCTTTGACTTTCGTGCAGCATTTGATTTTTCAAATAATTACCAATACCGTCACTGGAATAGTTAGAGACTAACTACAATTTTCCAGCATGACTTGGAAATACTTCATTATATTTCTGAGATTTGCTGCATAGTGAACACACAGTTCTTATATAATGGTGTGTTAGGCAAAACTACTGCATTGCATTTATTGCGTGTACGAAAGGCGAAATGGTGAATAAGTTACATTGCTGCATAGCATCCACGATTTTATGATATGAGAAATTATGAATAGCGTATCTACAGTTTAAATCGGGGCTAAATCGTTGCTAGGTGAAGTTAGTTTGGATCGCCTGCGATGTCAGCTTCTCTTAACAGCTTTCGCGTCGGTAACTTAAGATAATGTTTAATAAAAAGATGATGCCAAGCGAATTATCTCCCATATTTAGGTCAACTGCCTGAAATTTGGAGCTTCCATGTAAGGTATATCTGAAATTTCCGTAACGAGAAAGAGCTGCAAGAATGTCGTGGTTCATATTTTTACCACTATTTGACGAAATGTAGTACTAGCACGGTTGAAACTATTTTGTTATTAAATTACATTATTTCGTATTTGTAGTAAAAACTTTTATATGAACTACAAAATAATTAAAAGTCGTTATGTCCCACGAAAGTTTATGTGAGCAAATTCGTAACAGATCTAGTTAAATAAAGACGTAATGGTTTTTTTTTGTTGCTGTGTGCAGATTTTCCTGCTTTGCTATTGGATCGATCCATTTTGATGTTAATTTCATTAACTGGATGTCACACAGCAAAGTTTAGCGTTAAATACGTTATTCGGAACTCACCATATTGGAGTTAAAAGTTAGCAGACACAAACTTTATATAATTCATTTTCCGTTACGATTATTTCCTAGAAACAGATTCGCTATTTTTATTTGGCAACACATTTCATTGATTTACCTTAATTATAGATCAAATATCTTATAATCATACTAGAGTTATGTGATTAATTATAACTTGATTTGAGAACCTAAAATACCATAACAGTTTTGCGAAAATACACAGTAATTAGCAACATTTTCATTTTAGTTTAAGACAAGCTATTTGAATAATATTTAATCATTTCAAATTCATTTCAACTAAGCTGGTCATGAAAATTGTAAGAAAAAATATTTTGTATGATTTTTGAGATAAAACAGTGTGTGTTACTAAGTATTAACAATAAATTTCTTCGTCCTCCCTGACTGTATATAAAATATCAAAGGTTATTCCCAATGGTTATCATATCGGATGATCATCAGTAATGATTTATAACATAATCTGATGGTAGTTCAGCATTGAAACTCGGCACAGACGTATTGTATTGATAGTCAGAAGATTTCATTTAAAAATGTGAATTGAATTTTTGTGATTGTATTTAGCTAAGTAAATACATAAACAATGACATGACAAAATCGGATTGAAATATCATGAAAATGTGCTAAAAAAACTGTTTTGTTACTGTTGTGTAAAGGCTTTTAATTATTTCTAAACGTTTAATAAAATGTCTGTTGAGCAACCATTTTTCACGTCTTAATTGAACCCTGATTATAAAAAGCTTCCAATCAAACAGTATAAGGTTTTCATAATAAAGAAGCTATCCTTTAATGACCTTACACTATAAAGATGTGATGACTTTATACACATTTATTAAGATGTAATATAAGTAACATATAACTTTGTGCACTTTGGTCAGTCTTTGGATTATATGAAAATTCTTTAACTTGGATTTTTGTTTTAAATTTCGTAACTCTTATCCATTTCGGGAAGAACCTTCTGAGCACCGAAAACCTGAATATTTGTGATTTACTCGTCTATGAAGGTAAAGGGAGTTATTGGTGACCAAATGAATAATAACCACTCGCCCTCTAAGAGCTGGGCTACATCAATGTGATGTGGAGCCCCTAAACATTATCGGATCGAGCTATATATGACCGAAATGACATGTTGTCGATGCACGGCCCTGATTGTAGGCATTACTGAGGTCAGAGAAGTATAGCTCAAGCAAGGAAATAAGAAAAGTTTGTCAACACATTTACGTGCTCATAAAGTACATAATTAAATATTGCGTTGCTATCAAATATTATTTGTATAACTTTAAACAAAAACTAATACAAGGTAATCAACAAGGGATGGAAAGGATAAGATGGGCAAATAAAGATAAGCTTTATAACAAATTACGTTAAAATAATCTCTTTTTTTAACGCTTTATAAACACATTGATTATATATTTAGTAGCCACATAATGAAATATTGATTACATATTTCAAAATGGGATGCTGAAATATATAATTGAGAAAAATCATATAACATTAGAACTACTTTTCTTTTTCTATCGGGAATATATCTGCACACAAGCATGTTATTGAACTTTCATTTCTATATTTATGACTATTTCATATTTTCTTCTTTGCTCTCTCTCTCTCTCTCTCTCTCTCTCTCTCTCTCTCTCTCTCTCTCTCTCTCTCTCTCTCTCTCTCTCTCTCTCTCTCTCTCTCTCTCTCTCTCTCTTTCTTAATGATCCCGTTCATCCTACCTGTGGCCCCATCAATGGCAGTGTTCTCCCCAATATGAAACCGGGTGGTTGGCTTTTGATTACCAGTTAATTTATCCTGACATCAGGCCGACCAGTTATAACACTAACCTCTTATTGCTGAGCACCAAACTAGGCAGCTGTTAATATCATTTTTGTAAGCCTTTGGTATGACTGGGTCTGGCATCCAACCCACGACCTTTTTATCCGACGTGGACGCTCTAACCATTAGGCCACCGGAGCGGTGCAATTCTTGACAACGTTTACATTGCAATAACGACTATAGGACTCGTCAGTTAAAGCGCCGATTCTGCAAGATCCACCGGCCCGTCTGTTATGTTTTCACCTGGGATTCAACCGATACTGCAGATCATAAACTGTATTGTGACTTAACAACACATCAAAGCTGTGTAAGGTGCTCATGTAGAAGCCATACTCGTTAACACTACCTATGATTTTAACCTTGGATTTTCACAGCATTGACAAATGCATCGCGAAGGCTGATTGATATTTTTCATGCGCTATTCCTCTCATTCGCATAATCCGTGGTCTATTTGTTTTTTCATGCATGTTTAACTGCTTTAGCTAGTCCATAGCTATTGACCATTACTGATATCGGGGCGAAATTAATAGACTCTAACGCGGAAGGTGCTACCGGTAAAATTATTTTGTTGCGGTTACATAGAAGAATATTTATCTGTTCGAAACTTCTCTTGGCGACACAAAATCTGTCTCAATACAAATACCAATCTGTACTGGATGGCTGTTGAGGAAATTTTGTAATGTTTCAAGGGTATAGAAGGCGTTGACCAGAATCAAAGAAGGTTTGTTTTAAACCTCCCACTCTCATACTACTTCTTTTGATGCTGCTTCCAATTGTGTACTCTCTTCAAGTAGAAATCAATTTTTTAAAGATCGTGAAGCGCTTGATCTTAGTGCTTGAGGGTAGCGTAGTATTGTTCAATAGGTCAGACCATCTCTTCCGAATGAAATTAAAATGTTTGCAATATAATGAAACTATTCATAGTTAAAACCGGAATGCTATCGGTCAATAATATATTTCATTATTGTTGGAGTCTAAAATATTGGAATCCCAAATCCAATCATGTGACATTTAATATAAATGTCCGTTGGTTTTCTACCATGTCCGGAATACGAATAAAATAAACGGTGTTCTCTGACTTTTGTTATAAATCTTAGGAATTGAATGTGAAAAATTATCACAAATTTCACATTCACACTGCTAACTAGTTAATATAGTGTGATGAACAGTTGTAGCTACTGGAATGTGCAGATTGTTTATTCTTCTGGAGCAGAAATATGTAGCTTTGTTTGCTCAACTTTGTGTTTTAGAGACTTTAAAAATCTAAGATTTTTGGAGAAAAAAAATAAAAGATGGGTATTTAAATTCCTCATAAGTTGAATTCCTATTTCAATTAGTCTAAATTTGAATTTATCTGAAAATAATGTTAAATTTTGTTTTGGTTAATTGAAATTGATTTCCTAAATTTTATTGTACTAAAAGCACTAACGTTTCGTTGAAAGAATCTCCATCGCTTCCATATATATCAGTAATTGTAACAGTTTCAGGCAAATGTCATTGTCCGACACGTTTGCAATTGCTGTGCATTCATTCTCTTGCAGAAAACGTTCCAGGTAGTTCAGAAACTGTGCAAAAGAAGTGTTGTCGTAACTGACTGTCCCCATTAACAAGGGAAATTAAAAGGGAACAGAAGATAAAACAAGGGATAAAAGGAGGAAAATGATAAGGAAAAGGAGACAGCTTTTTTAGAAATTTAATTGTTAACATTTTACCAGCAAACAAAATTTCTTACACAGGTATATTAATAACTGGATTTTTCTTTAACCGCTTTCTATATCAAATTATCTTTTTGGAAAGTGATAATTTCATGCAAATATAAATGTACAAACTATTATTTATAAAGGACAATCACATTATTCAAGCGAATGTGTTTAAATAAATAACACAATCAGTATGGCAAGGGAGGTAAGTAATGCGAGATTCAGCTTGAAGTTTGTCTGACCTGAGTGTTTAAAACCAAGTTTCAATTCAATAACTGTTGGCATCGACATTAGGAGATTTCGGACTGTTTTGCTCTTTTTGTCAGTTTTCATTTGATCAAGCGTTGTTTTTAAGCCAGTAATGTCTCCTTATAATTATTTGATGCAAATAATAATAATAATAATAATAATAATAATAATAATAATAATAATAATAATAATAATAATAATAATAATAACAATAATAACAATAATAACAACAACAACAATAATAATAATAATAATAATAATAATAATAATAATAATAATAATAATAATAATAATAATAAACAATTCCATTTTAATCGAAAGTGGAAAAGACTATCTAACGGTTTGTAATTCTATAACTAATTCTTAATATGAACTGAAAGAGATTTGATATTCGCTTTGAATATAGGTTCATGTGGAACCATTTTGTTTCACAAAGAATAAAAACTGTTGTGGCATGGTATTAGTAAAACATTATTGCAAGAAAAAGAATTGAATTCTTTTGATACTAGTTGCATTATAAGTGTAAACATTGCAATCATTGATGGATCATACAGATTTTTCCGAAACGGAAACATAGGTATGGACAATTACTGCAACGCTTTTAAACGTTTTACCATAAATCTTTTGACCAAATTGCATATCTACTCTGTGAGACTCGAAGAATATCACCCAAACTGAAGAAGGAAAAACAATAAGAACTCCATACAGCAACATGGACACACCTTTATCCAGAATTTACTGCAATCCCGCCCATGTGTTATGACATCTTGCAACCAAAACTAAGTTCAAAAAAGTCTACACCTGCAAGACGTACTACAATATTTAAAACATTTTCGATGTATATCATAAAAATCCACTCTATGGAAATTTCCATAAAGGTAAACCAATGTAGCTTTAATCAATAATCAATGTCAAGCCGACTTAGTAGATATTCAATGTATTGTTTATTGATAAAATAACAATATTAGGCAAAGGAAATTTGACTCGTGCAGGAAAAACAAAACGCACTATTGACAAAGCCAATTTCCAAATCTGGAAAACAACATCGGCTCCTGTCACAGGCAGGTTGTGTAGATTTGACCTATAAATTGGAAGATATAAATGTAGAATTATTAAAGGAACATTTTTATTTGCCCAAATTACAACTAGTGACCAAATTAGACGACATGTACGAGAATAAAAACATTCTCTATCAAATATCATTTAAGTAGGGAACACATCGTAACCAAGAAGTCAAAGGGACCAGGTTTGGAAATGATGGATCGTTTGATCATGTAGTGCATTACAAGTATTTGTGGAACAGGGAGTAAATGTACGTCAGAGCCTGATGTAGTATTGTGTTCCATTCGATGGCTCATGCGAAAGAGTACAAAGCCTACGTCGTAGAAGAGAAACACGCGGTGTGTGAAAGAATAATCTAAAGTGGGGGGGAAAGCATTAATCACCACTTAGTGTCCTATTTTGCTTGTCACTTGACTGAAAAATTTACAAATCACCCTAGAAAACATTGGTATGGTTGTCAATCAATCATCCTAGTAAGACAAAACCACAAACAAATGTTTGACCATGTGTCAAGAGGAAGCTTTGAAGAGTATCTGAAAGATATAAGGACCGTCATTTTGGTTGAAAAGTTTTTGAAAGAGTGGTAACAAGGCTTATGTGACCATTCCTTTCCTCCATTGACTTCTTTGGAAACGAAACGAAACGTACCGAAGCGTTCTTGCAGCAAAGTACAGACACCTCCAGCTCATCGACCTTCTTGACAGACTAATTTAAAGAAAACGTCAAGTGCAAAATCATTGCTTATCATAACCTGAGAAAACCAATATATGAGAACTTCCTTACCTCTAGCCACAGTTCCTGCACAGATCCCTCGAGTTCAGTAATGTGTGCCAAAGATGAACGTCAATTAAAATAAAATATATCTACCAAAAAAAAAAAGAAAATTAATGAAAATATCTTTTTCTTCCAGTTGAACAAACCAAAATATATTTATTAAGGAAAACTTACTTTTTGTTTAATACGCACGCGTAATGTTTTTTTCTTCTGTATGGTGACATTCTCAAAATTCATCTTCTAGACATAACATCCTAAGAAATTTACTTTGGGTTAATCTACTTTCGGGTATCTGTCGATACACATAAAAAATTAAATAAACCCATAACATTATGGATGCCATCTTAAGCTTTAGGATTATGGACGCTACAACGAAAATTCTGCAATGAAATGTCCACCGACTTAACACTATGGCCGCCAAGTTGGAGTTTTCAGAGTCACATGGTTTTTATATCATCAATTTGCTTGGACCAAACGACATTATATCATCTGGAGTGTCAAGGTGTTTTGACTCGCTAAGCAAGATGGTAAGCAAATTGGTAAAATATATCGACACCATGTAAATGTTCCGATAAGGATGCTAGCAGAAATATTTTAGTGGCAAATTATTATGCGTTTACTTTACATTTTTTTGAAAATAAAAAACAAAGTTTGCAAATTAAGAGCAGTTACCTCTCAATACCGGGCAAAACAGAGCACTCGAAAAAAAAATGGGATAATAATGAAGTAATGCAACACTTTATGTGTGAAACTTATCACATTTTTCTTGTAAATTGTACTACCTTATTACGAAGTTACTTTTTTTTTTATTAAAACAGCCCATCTCATCTGCAATCTTGCAAATGCATCCACTCTGTCGGAGATATTTGTAAAAAAAAAAATCCCATGTTTTTCTGGTTTTGACTGGGTCTAAGTCTACCGTTGATCTCTTAATAAGGACTCTCAGAGTTAGCACTCATGTTCATGGCAGATTTTCAAATCGCCCACTTCTGGAAGTTTCCAGTACGAAATTTAATAAGATCTGCATCTACGCAATTAGATGGCCACTTCTCCCCCTCCCCTTCCTCCCCAAGTTAATATTTCCCGCTTCACGTCTTTAGAACAAAAAAAAAGAGCTTCGGAGTATTAACCCGAACTAAGGTTGTATTAACTTTTCTAAGAGCAAATAAGGTAAATTGGGAATGACAAAGTATTTCTTACTTTAAAAAAAATAAATGCAATAAAACGGAATCCTTAGATAAAATTTAATATAATGCTTTCACATTGAAATAGAATGCCCGCTGCTCAGTATGTGATTAATGATACGGTAAAGACGTTTGCACAATAAAGTTGCATTGGGGATCTTGTTAGTGACAGGTACACAAATCAATAAACCGTCCAAGACAAACCTGTAAATATTTTAACCAAAACTGCTGTTGATGAAGTCTCAGTTTGGTTCCATAATAAGAATGAACGTTTGCTAATTACAATCTTTGCTGGTTTTACTATAATTGGGATGTCTCAATCCAGTTATTTATATTGGCAAATCAAATTTTAAAGCTACATTTTGGACTCGATTGAATGGTACTGTGAGGGCCCACTAGAAGTTCTAACTTTGCGGGTGTTGAATATCAACTATTTCGTAGCTATATCTATTATCACTTTGTCGAAAATAATATTTTTCTCAGCCGTACTTATTTCATAAATTAGTGCTCATGTATGAAATGAATTAAGCAAAAATGTTTGGGTTTTGGCTATAAATGTTCATGCAATGAAAATGTAAAGCAATTTTTTTTTGTTGTTGAAAATATGCAGTGCAGAACTGCCAGAAAATTCTGCCTTTTCGATCAACACCATTGCTTATAAAACGAAATTAGGATAGTACTTACAAGCAGATAAAGCAGCCTCGGTATCTCAGTTCGTAGAGCGTCTAATCCAGGCATCATATGGCCAGTATTGTGATGGCGTGTCGTTAAACCCCTTACTACTGTTTCTTGGGTCGTTATCCAATGACCGCGTGTTTGATGCCCGTCAAGCCCAGGTTGGCTGCCTCAGTGTTATCTTGTTAAAAGCAGTTAGGTCCCATCTCTTCTCATAATATATCTCGGGATGTGTTAAAGTGCCATTAACAACCAACCGACAACAAATAAAATCCAGACAATAATTGTTAGAATAGTACTTAAAATGTGTCAAGGAAAGACTTTTTCCCCCGAAGCCAGCTATTTGTGACTCTGTGCTCTGATTTTATTCCACGCTGTTACAGTATTCATAAAATTTTATACATATATCCTAAATTCATGAGAGGTCAATATTGCAACGAGAAAATGCATCATAATAACCATGGTGATGAAAAGTGCTGTCGTTCTCAGGAAATCCATGTGACATTTTGTATGTGAACGTTTGGCACTCTTAAGCTATTGAATTTTTAAAAAAAAATATCTTATTTTCTCATAGATCACTCATTTAAAGTTATTATTTAAAATTGTATTGTGACTGCATTCGGCAATTTAATTTTATACTGAAGTGGTTTCCTAATACAAGTAATTTTACTTTTATTTGAATCACAACAGTATGATTGATAGACATCAGAGTAAAAATAAACAAAGGAAAAACGGAGCTAGATAATTTTGACACCGCGAAATAAACTGCTACTCAGTAAGTTGTTTATGTTGATGCATATATTTAAGCACTTGTGGGATTTAACGAATGTTTGTGTTCTATTTCAAGGTTGCATACTATATATTCACGGCAAATCCATACGCAGGCAAATTGAAACTTTTAATCCAGTCATACAGGTTAGATAAAAAGAAAGAAAGTAAAGGGACTAGGTACGATAGTTGTAAGCATTAATGGCAGTGCAGATATTAAAGAACACACGTTGCTCAACACATTTACATATGCAAGGAAATAATGTAAATTTGATCCTAATATAAAAATGCCACAGCTCGTAGCTCATTTATAACATTTTCCTCCAATAATGAAGGGTGAAGCCCAATAATAAAGGGACCATAGCTCGCAGCTCGTTTATAACATTTTCCTAAAATGCTTGATACCCGGTAATTTTATCAATTCATCGTTATTTTTTCCAGCAGTGGTTTTGTATGGGCCACTTCACAAATTTCGGATGACTGTTTTCAAAAGTCCGTACATAAATCTTACTTATTAAATATTATTTTTTTTTAATGCTGATAGCTTGCGTTGCAAACTTTTCAACTTGCTATTTGTTTGTTTTTATTAAGTACTATACCGCGATCGAATGTTTAACGCAAGCTAGGAACACGTAAACAGGAAAGAAAAAAGTGAGTGAGAGATGTAGCGTTAATGATCCAGTCACTGCATCTAAAATTTAGTTAGAAAAAAAGACATTTACAAACGACTGCTACATCTGATGCTTCATTTTGCAACATGTTTCGGTAGCTATATTCACTAGGTTTTCTAGGCTGTTATTGTTCATTATGTTTAATATTCTCATATGCTATGATACAATTTTAATAAAATTTTTTAAAAATCTTAAAAATTTGTAGCATAGCAATTCGAAAATAAGACAAATCAAATAAATAAATGACACGATGATGAACGCGTAGTAAAAATCTCTTCAAATAGAGACAGTAGACTGCTTTTCTGTACTTTTGTACCGATTCCACAATAAGAGAAAGCATTGGTGGGAAACCAGTCTAAGCAATTAATTAGAAATGGTAGCCACTGATTGGCTGAAAGAACATTAAATAATCTATACCCTACCTACTCATTAAATATTGTAATACGACATCCTCCACTCATATAATCTAAGTTGTTTTACTTCCATAGTGCCGTACAAAAACATGGTTTACTTCTAAAGTAGAACCTTAATTTCTTTTTTGCAAGTCTAGATTAAAAAGTTTTGTGTTCTTGCTGTATGCTTATACGTTTTGGAAAGAAAATATGTCTTTCAACTAAATACCTTTCAAAGTTATAGCTGTTTATTAGACATGCAGGAAATGTTGCTATTTTATATCATTTTAAGCCATTATATTAAGATCTTTGTATCAGATTATTAACGTCATGATAATTTATTACATATACAAACTTAACAGCCGGCTGAATATGTATCATATATACTGCTTTTTTGAGTTGGAAATAATTGTGACATTCAGGCGGTGAATCAACTAATGTCGGCCGTGAGAACGATATATACATACTAATAACATGGGATATTATGAAAATCTTGTGTAAAAACCCACGCCATGCTCTGAAAGGGCACATATACCTGTACATAGCATAACATCTGATATGAATATATTCACAGTGTTTTGTATCCTAGGTGAATATTTAATATGTACTCTTAATCAAATCCGACATGTAACTGTATCTGACGCTAATATACACCTGTCATGGCCTGATTTACAGAAGCTTTGCTGAATATAAATGCAATATTTTATTTAAAAATTGTTTCTGGGCATTTAAATAAGTATTAAGTTCGTTAAACACACTTCAAACTACGTCAGTGCCAGAGATAACTTTATCCATTTTATCCACACAAGTTTGACTGGGGCGTCCTCATATGGATAACGAGGAGAGGAAGGGCGCACTTGCCACTCCCCCACCCCGGATTTCACCTTTATACATGTTTGGCCTACATCTTTTAAACTTAATAACTGACCACTACATGTTTGCTTCCCCCCCCCCCCGCTTTCTGGCGCCCTGACATTTTGCTTTATCAAAAAATGCATTCTGCAGCAGAAAATGTGGTTATTTACTACTAAAAATGAACTAAAAATGTAACGTGCCCGATCCACTGCCCTATTTATTAAAGTTAAATTGGTATGTAACGAGTCATGAGCCATTCCCTGCTTAAAGTCGATGTAAAGCTGTAAAAAAGCGTTAAGCCGTTGTCTTACTGAAGGCGAATTAATGGTAAAGCGAGCCTTGTACAATTACTTCTCTGAACGTATTATAACCCTGTGCCGTTAACTTACAAAAGATAAACTTGAGGTGTAACTAAACACGAGCTTTGGCTTACAGAGGGTGAACTAGACAAGTGATGAGCTCTGAGACTTGCCTTTCAGAAGGTGAACAAGAGGTGTAATAAACCTTGAGCCCTGCCTTAAAGAAAGTGAACTATGAGTCTAAAGAATCTCAAGCGTTTTCCTACATAAGGTGAACTAGAGTGTAACGAGCTTTGAGCCTTGCCTTACGGAAGGTGAACTAAACGATGTTTGAGTCTTTTCAGACAGAAGATGAACTTGAGGTGTAAATAACCTTTAGCATTGCCTTAAGATGAATTAGAAGTGTAAAGTGTAAACATTTGTCTTACAGAAGGTGAACTAAAGGTGTAAATAACCTTTAGCATTGCCTTAAGATGAACTAGAAGTGTAAAAATATAGAAGGTGAACTAAAGGTGTAAATAACCTTTAATATTGCCTTACAGACAATGAATTAGAGGTATAATTAAACATGAACCATGACTCACAGAAAGTTAACTAGAAGTGTACAATTTTAATCCGTTGCTTACAGAATGTGAACCAGAGGTGGAAAAATCTGCCTATCCTTGCTTAAGGTGAACTAGGGGTGTAACAAGCCTTGAGCTCTTATCCAAAGTGAAGGTGAAATAGTGATATAAGGATGTTTAAACCAATGCCTCACTACAGATAAACCTTAAGCCAAATTATTAGGGTAAATTTGCAACGGTCATTGAATCTCTTGTTATTGGTGAAGAAAAGATGTAAATATTGATCAAAGCCCTCGATTGAAAAAAAAACCCCCAAATATTCCTTTCGGTTCAATACGGATAAGTAATCCTAGTCCAAACAAGAAAAAATGCAGTACTCACCATAAAATAAATACACTATAATTATTATAACAACTCTGGTAAATACAATGTATGTTGGATATTTTGCAATCCTTAAAACAGGCATGTAAGCACGACATAATTACTATTGCTAGCTTTAGGATTGCTGTAAAATTGACGTCTGAGAGGAACAGAACAATATATGAAACGGATGAATGAATTCATTTTTTTTTTAAATTCCCCCGTGATTCAGGGATGTAGAATAGTCTACATGCATCATTCTTGTAGTTGATAAGAAACGATTAATAGAGACATGAAATGTTGTTAGCGTGCTGTTTTAGAGAGTGAACAGATTTTAGTTCGACTCCTGCCATCAGACGGGCCACGGTTGGCTACAGTTATGTGTTCATGAGTAATACACTTGACTCGAATCGCCTCGGTACTGAATAGCCCGCTTCTTTTGCTGTGCCATAAAGTACCACACCAAAGCATTCATTTGTTTAAACGTGTGACGTTGATGTTCTGGATATAATATAAAGAATTCCACAAGTAACACTGGAACTTTATGCAGAAAGTTGGTCTTTGTTCTTCTTCAAAATTTATCCCTCTTGGAAAATTTGGTCTATATTGTGTATGTGGGATAGACGTTCATTTTACACACATATCTGTAAAAGCAGACGTGATTCTCGAGCTGTCATGTATAACAGTTATCGATCGTTTTCCTGTTACTGGTTAGTATGTTTACCTATTTATTTTGGAGTCTCTGGTTTCCTACCCATAAAATCATTACAGATTTGCTTTAATCACCACCTTAGCTCCTTTTCAAATCATTCAAAATATCAACTAAGACATGACAAAACTACTTGGTTTTACAAATATACTTGGTCTTATTAAAAAAATACTTGCACTTCTTACTAAAATAGTGGTCTTCTTACAAACAAGCTTGGGCTTCTTACAAAAATACTTGGTCTTCTTACTCAAATACGTGGTCCTCTTATAATAATACTTGGTTTTACAAAAATACTTGGTCTTACAAAAATAGTGGTTCTTCTAACAAAAATAATGGGACTTCTTAGATAGAATAGGTCCTAAAAGAAATGCAAAAATAAATAAGTTTAATTGTCCAATATGCATGCATAAACACAACTTTACTAAGTCAAGCTTGTAGTAGCCTCAGCATTTTTATAATTATTCTAAGTGCAACATTTGTAAGCAAATAATAAACTTTTGATTGTGAAAAAGACCCCAAAACAAAACTCGAAGAGAATTATAATGGCACTAAATGTCGAGGTAATTTACAACAAAGGAGTGGTCAAGAAATTTTGGCTACTGTCAGTGGCATTACTAGGGTTGGTGTGACCCTGTGCGGTAACTCGAGGTGTCACCTCCATGGACCTCCATCTTGCACAAAAAAAAAATCAATAATTTTTAGACATTCATGTGCAATAACTCATGGTATCACCCCCTTTGACCTCCTTACTGCACAAAACTTAAAAATTTGTATGGACAGTCATTTTTGGTGTCACCCGCTTTGATGGTGTCACCAGTGCGGTCCGCATCTACTGTACCCCAGCACCCAATGACGTCACTGGCTACTGTTAGGCGTGCCCTAATGGCTATATGTCTGACATATGACTTTATTTGAAGGGCAAAATACTTAAATGATGCATTCGGAGCAAATGTCTTTGCTATGTTACAACTAGTGAACGTTTTACGTACACACATAAAATCATTCCATGGATAATGATGAACAAATTACCACTAATAACATCAATGGGTCAATATTAAAAAAAAAAAAATTAATATCTTACCAGAAAAAGATGTTAATAAGTATGGCAGATGTGATATATAAATGGTGTCTGGATCACAGTTTTAGTTGTTTTAACTTGCAGTGAGCACATGACATGTTTACAACATTGATTGTCGTATCATTGATAGAAGAATAGACAATCAATGTATCTATTGTTGTCCAATCTCTCCGTTTTGGAATCTCCGAATTCGGCCATTTCTGTAAGCATAATTTACCCATGATTTTTTGGTGGACAAATACACTTTGATTTGTTAAGAGATCGTCTCTTCTTCCTTTTCAATAATTTTGCTTGTCGCAATAAAGATCTCATTAGCGTCTGACAGACCCCGGGAACTTCATTCAAAATGTTTTCACTAATTGGACTTAACTGTGGCCAGACGATATTTAGGGACAAAGTCACATTTCCGGCTTGATTTTCTGCAACACATTGATATTTTCGGCTGTGAGGCGACCCGGGTCTCCTAATATATAGGACCGCTTCGTTAACATTGTCAAGCAACCTCGCATTTTCATCTAACCTGGGCTGAAAGACTTCCTGGTTTCCATTGGGCTTTATCCAGGTTAAAGTCGGAACTGGGTCACCGGATGCCATACACGTGAGAACACCTTTGTAGGATTCAAAAATAACGTCTACGTTCTTAAACACAGGAAGGTCACAGCGAATATCTTGGTCAGCCACGTGTTCAAATGAACGTCCTTGAAGATGTCGTGGAGACTTACACGATGGTGGTTCTCCGCCTTCAAATGTCCTTCGAGTCCTGTTAAAGAAGTGTATCAACCAGCTCATTTCACAATTACAGTGGATTGGATTTCCTCCAAGTCGAATATGACTTAAAGTTCCCAAAAAATAAAGCCATTCCTTGCTGAAACTTGTAAAATCATTTTGATGCAGCCACAACGATTTCAAGGTTCCATTTAGTGGCTGGAACACTGTCAAACCCATATTCCGGAGCCCACAACTGTGCATATACAGTCCTTGTAATGTTAGGCCAACGAATGCCCTAGATGAGATTGTAATTCCTGGGTTATCGTTAAGAAATAGATGTTCTAAATTCAAATTCCGAAATGTGTAATTTTCAATTACTCTCACTCTGTTGCTACTGAGGTCTAACCATTTCAGTCTTTTCAGATCCACGAAAGCGTTGACGGCTATTTGTTCAATACCACAGTTCCGAAGATACAAATGTTCCAGTTCTGTTAAACGAGTAAGGTTCAGCCTTTGAAGTTCTGGATTCTGGAATTGATTGTCGTTCATTATTAGCTGAACAGAGTTCATCGGAACACCATAGGGAATGATGGTTAGATTCTTTCTGTCACAGAACACAATACGGCTCACCGCCGGACAGAAGCATACGAGAGGGCATGCTTTGGTAACAAATGCCAAGGTCACCAATGTCAACACAAAATTTAGAAAAGTAAGTGTCCATGCCATCATTTTGACTCATTTCTTATCGCCAACATACTTCTTGTGGACTACTTTATATGTATTGCAAATGTTATTAGTTAAACACGTGATCCGTGAAAGACAACTTTTATTTGAGAACTGTCATCTACATTGTCACCATTCATTCGAGAATGACTAAAATTGTCACCTTTCATTCAAGAATTACTAATGTCTCTCGTTACAAACTTTACTAATGAATTGACACGCTAGAATTTGAAACCTTTAAAATTGATGGCAGCATTTTGCTGAACAGAAAATTTAATTATACCAAAGTTGATATATGTTGGATGCGGATTTAGCTCCTGTTTCCTGAACACGTTGAACTTTGCAGATAAATCCCATTCTATTTCAAATCGACATTACAGAATAAACTTACTTTAATCCCTCAGAATCACATCTTTGGAAATAACCGCTAATATGCCAGATTTTAGGCGGAGGTGCAAACCTGTCAAAACAATAAGATTGGCTACGTGCCCCGCAATGTCCAGTAATCAATTGACGCAATGTCTCCTGAGAAGAGTAATTCTGAATAACGTCCACATTATGGGTAAAAATACAGAAAGTTTCAAGCATCCACTAAGGTATGCTCTTTATATGTCAGTCATTTTCTATATAAGAATATAACATTTTTAAAGTCTTCCAGGTTACCTATGTTGATCCATTGTGTCGATATGTCCATTCAGATCAGAAATTAAAGATAACAGTTGCTCTCCGTACAAAAGAACAATAAATTAAAGTTAACACTAGGTTTGCAACGACATTAACAAAAATAATTTTCTCTTCATTCTTATCCATCGATGCACGGGTTACCAACAATTGTATATAATTGAAATTCCATGTATTCAAGGACTGTAGTAGCACAGTTGTAATACTGAATCGTGTTTGTCAATTCCACTTGCCTTTTCGAAGCAATTTGACCCCAATGGGTTTAAATCTAGCAAATGTAACTTGACAACTATTTAATAATCTCGGCTGTATAAATACTGAAATACCGCTGATTCATTGGCGTGAAGAGCTGTCAACAAATCATACATTATCGCAAGGAGAATCGGCGATAAATGAAGTGTCAAAAGTCTTCAAATGGAAAGTTAAATCTATCACACATCTATGCTATCTGTCCCCTCTGAGAATCGACCGCTGCGGGAGAAACGTACGAGATATCACGAAGCACAGATTGAAATTGTAACTTTCCCTCGCATCATAATACAAGTTGATTTGGTCCGGGTAATTTTCGTTCTCTTTCACTTTGTGTACCTTTGTAAATTATATTTAAACACAATAGTAGAAATGGTCATAACAATGTATTTGCGTACAATGAGCAGAATGAAAGAGTCAAGGATTGGTTTACATTTGCAAGACTATATCCCGTATCCGCACTTAATGGCCCAAGAAAATCTACGCTGCCTTTCATTCATACAGTACTAGTATTTACCTCGAATCTGGCAAGCTTCAGTTGTAAATGTTTGCTGATGAGATACAGGTGCTTAGTTTTCCTTATTTCTACCAAGGTATCACGTGAGGTAATACACTAATTAGGGATTAGCAACCGTGTATTCTCTTACTGCCAGAGCGTGTATGCCGTATTCACCCACGCACTTCTCCCGTCAAATTAAACTGATCTAAAATGGAGTACTCGCTTCACATGATTCAAGTTTTTGTAGCAGTATATTGTGATAGGTTAATACAAGAAAAGAAGTTTGTGTCGTAGAAGTGAAAAATAAAGAGGCGGTGAAAAAGTTTTGCTTTAAAATAAAGGGCATGGCTGGACCTAATGTGCATTAGTCCCATGATAGTCCGGTCTTGGGGAATTAGTCCCAAGAGATTCCGGTTTCTGAACCCCTAAATTTAGGATCGAGACGACAATATTTTTGTTTTTAAAAATATTTTGCATATTTTGTTTTATAGATTATCCGAAATACGCTCATCAAGGCAAGTTGACAGCTTTTATTTTGATATGTAATAAAACAAGAAATGTCATTTTCTCATTTGTCACTTCCATTGTGTTTGGTTTGGTAAGTCGGTTCCCAGCAGTATATTTGACACATTACTGGCTATATTATGCTATGAAACTGGCAGCTAATTGCCTTTCCCAACCGCTCGGGTGGCCTAGTAATTGGAGCGTTAGACTCAGATGAGGGAGGTCGCGAGTTCGAACCCTGGTCTAGTCATACCAAAGACTTTAAAAAATTATAACAACAGCTGCAACGCTTGGCTCTCAGAATTGAGGTTAGTGTTAGGACTGGTTGGCCTGGTGTCAGGATAATGTGATTGGGTGGAACATCATGTCACATGTCTGCGGCATGATGCCCCAGTGCTAGACATCACTATAAATTGTCACACTGCAGACATCGAAACGATATTACGGAAAAATTGTTAAAAGTTACGTTAAAAATCTAAATCATACACACTCTAACGCATGCAAATTTTAGCGATGTTATGTGTTAAATATTGCAACTTCATTGACACCTTCCAGTGGCGCGCGCACATGTGTGTGAGTGTGTGTGTGTGTGTGTGTGTGTCGGAAGATTGTCTTTTTTTTGTCACAGTTCAGTGAAATTAAGGTTAACATATTTTTGAGAAATATTTTTTTCTGCAACAGAAAAGTACGTAGTTTATAGCGCTACACTGTAACAAAGAAATGAGAAATTAATTGGCTTATTTTATAAGTAGAGAAGCTTAATTTTTTTACGATTAACTTAGTTTACAAAAATAACAAGAAAATGCCAACAGTATATAAAATGTATAAAAAGCGTTTTCCGACGAACTTTGCATCTATTCCTATTCACACACACACACACACACACACACACACACACACACACACACACACACACGAGAGCACGCGAGCAAATATGTTTCAGTTTGATCAGAATCAATTATATTTAAAAGGATTATTATTATTAAGGGCTTTAAAGTTAAAATATAGGATTATAGAAAGCGCAGTATGAGTCATCATTATTACCTTTAAGTACTCATTATTAATATAATAGTAGCTTTAAAGAGAGAAAGAATAAAGAATATATAAATAAATACCAAAATTCATTTACGAGAGATATGAACAAATTACTCGATGAAAACAAGACATGCGAGTAAACAAGAATAAAACCAACATGCATCTAAATTCTGAGGAAAGAATCATAATGTACAGTTACTAGTCTTCTATAAAATAAAATAAAAAAAAAACAGAAATAAAGAAAGAAGGAGAAACGTAGGAATGGAGAAGAAAGGTAAAATAGAGCAAAGAAGAGAACAATAACGGGAGGACGGGAGGATGGCTGAAGGAATAATGGGTAAATGTACTATGTAATTTCATACTAGACGTATGAAATTTCAAAATAAAATGACACGAACGTTAGTCTCAGCAAATGTGTAATTGATGTGAAACGTCTATTTAATTTGCATAAACAAAGTTACTGTACTCAGACAGAATGGCACCATTCTGACGTGACCATTGGTTTTCTAGGCGAGGAAACCATTTAAATGCATTATTATTATTATTATTATTATTATTATTATTATTATTATTATTATTATTATTATTATTATTATTATTATTATCTAGACCTGAACCTGGCATACTCTGAACACATGCAATGAATCAAAGACGAGTGGGGTTTTTAATGTTAAAATAACTGTTAAATTGGATTGTATTGCTATCAGGTATAGAAGGTACCAGATATATACCGACAAAGGTCGAGTTGATACCTGACTTGTTTATATATTAACACGGTCAAACTGGGGTGGTCGCGGAAGTCGCGCATTGGCTACACAATGCACAGTGCTGATTAGAACCCACAAACATAGAAAATGAAGACAACTAGTCACGTTTATGCCAATCCACTCGAATGGGATTTGTTTTATGTGTAATTATCCTGTTATTTATTTGCAGTTGTACTTTAAACCGTAGGAGGTTTTACACTCTCTTGTTGCCAGTCGTAATCATGGCCTGAGAGAGAGAGAGAGAGAGAGAGAGAGAGAGAGAGAGAGAGAGAGAGAGAGAGAGAGAGAGAGAGAGAGAGAGAGAGAGAGAGAGAGAGAGAGAGAGAGAGAGAGAGAGAGAGAGAGAGAGTTGGGGTGGGGTTCCAAAATTTCAAAAGGATCCTGACTTTCATCGAAAGGGCACCAAAGCAAAAGTCTTTTTGTTTATTTACTAAAAGTGTGCCTGATACTGAAAAAAACATGCGCAAGAATGAAACGATGGCTAAATTTCAAGTGACAAATAACTACGTTTGTGTGTACGGATTTTCATGATCGGGGTATGGGGTCCGCAAACCATTCCCCCATCCAACCCTCGATCCGGCCCTTGGACTTTGTAAATTCTTTTATGACTACACGTCATCATCTTTTATAGCAGTTCTAATAGTAGTAATTGTTTGTTGTTTTCACCGTCATCATCGTCAGGTATCGCAATAATAATAGTAGTAGTAGTAGTAGTAGTAGTAGTAACAGTAGTAGTAGTAGAAGTTGTAGTGGTAGTATAGTTATTTTGCCCTCATTGTTGTTGTTGTTTTCTTAATTGTCGTCGCACTAGAAGGTTTCAGGGAAGTTGCAGTATTAAACACTTATCTCCATTAAAATTTAGACCGATCCGGTGGTCAAAGAGGTTAGAACGTTCGCCTCCGATGCGGAATGTCGCGGGTTTGAACTCCGGCTGAGTCATACCACAGACTTTTAATAATGGTACTAGCAACTGTATTGCTAGGCGCTCCGCTTTAAGAAGTCAGTAGTTTACTGTTAGGACTGTTCGCCTGGTGTCTTAATACTATGACTGGGCAGGACATCATACTACATGTCTGTTGCACGATCCACCATTGATATATATATATATATATATATATATATATATATATATATATATATATATATATATATATATATATATATATATATATATATATATATATATATATATATATATAAACTACCAGTGTAGACTTCGTAGTAATATGACTGGACAATTGTTAAAGCTTTATTGCTGAAAAAAAAACGTTTCTATGCAATATTATTCGCTTATATGCACATTACTTGATATTAAAGGAAAGCAACACACCAGAATTCTTCTTTCGCGTGACATCAACGAGACTTCAGTTTTACTCGCTTCTTTATCCGAGAATCAAATTCATAGCAATGCTTTCATAAATATAACATATGAAATGAGAGAGAGAGAGAGAGAGAGAGAGAGAGAGAGAGAGAGAGAGAGAGAGAGAGAGAGAGAGAGAGAGAGAGAGAGAGACACACACACACACACACACACACACACACACACGCGCAGGTTTATTACCAGGAGTGATTCGGAAAAAGACTGGAAGCACCAGGTGATGCTGACATGCCTGCAATCTGAGTTAGATTAGTCACTCAGTTTTATGATGAAATTTCTTCTAACAGTACAGAACGTTTAATTGAATTTTGCGTAAGTCTTGTAACTCTCTTTCTCTTCATTCAAATGTCATGCCCGATTTTATTTTACCGATTTCATTTTAACTAATTATTTCTTTTTTAAATTTACATAAGAGGGCTCGCGTTGTTCTGTTCTATATCTCTTCTCAGATCTATGTTATTCCATCCCTTAATGTCATATTGTATTTTTATTGTTTGCTCGATCCGCGGTTGATCGTCTTCTACATAACGACCACTTATAACGCAAAGTGATAAATTGTATTTATAATGTGTACATGCACAAATTTGCGATACTTTGTATTTGTAGACGGCCAGAGGAAAAAAGTGTATAATTGAAGTGCTTTTTTTATCGCGGGTCTTAAAGTTAGTGTGTGCAATGTATATGTGTTGACCCTTATCGACCATTATAACGGGTACAAAACAGAATCACTTGAGTGAGCACGATACACAAATAACTTCGTCCCCAGGACTATCACATAGGATAATAAAATTAGGAAATCCTGTCACTATCACTTTATGTTGTTCCGGTGTGTACTAAATTCCATAAAATACGAGACTGGGTTCCTACGGTATTATAGAAGACATAAAAATTTGCGTAAAATCAAAATAAAAAAAATGAATAAATCAATAATATCTAACTATGTGTATCCTTTCCTTATTGAGGCATTAAGGCTCAGTAAGAAGTCTTCCATCAACGTATTACATACATACAAAGTACAATTCAGTTTATATAAACTTATAACAGTTAATTGACAAGCTGCTCTACCCCCCAACCTAAAGAAAACGTTGTTTCTAATGTGCATAACATTGAATCCATTCTATATTTCTCTCACTGTATTTTAAATGCACTGTGAATAAAAGGTGTTTCTGTAAAGACCATTAAAACGGGTCCAGATTCTAATAATGCGTTTCATCTTAAGGTTAGATGTGCTAAAATTCATCATCATCATCATCATCATCATCATCACCATCATCATCATCATTATCATCATCATGAACAACAATAACAACAACATAATGCCAGATTCTATATATAGTTTGATTTATTGTGGACAGTTTATTGCGTAAACAAATAAAACTTCATAATTAGAAATTGATTGATACAATAGTTTATCAACAAAAGTAATGTAAAGAACCGTATACAATATTGTCATTATTTCGCTTGTGGGTCTTGACAGACTACTTTCTTTTACAATTACAATGTCACTTACTAATTATTATTATTATCAGACTGGATCACTGAATGTAAGATAATTTTACAGAAAAAGTAATTTATCTACCACTTAACTATATAAATACATAAAGCTGAAAAGTCAGATTGTTAATGATTATATATATATATATATATATATATATATATATATATATATATATATATATATATATATATATATATATATATATATATATATATATATACTCACTTATAGTTTCAAACTTAGTTTATGGAATTTGACAAAGAAGATAAAATTTGTAGAGATAGCAATAGTTTACTAAATATAGGAGAGCAAGTGATTAGCGTGTCAGCTAACATTTTTTTGAAGTACTTCTTGAAACGTCATGTAAATGATTTTTCTTTAGCGTCATAGCTCCACGTTATAAACATTTTATTAGATACCCATTTTATCTTAAACTTCTGCTCTGGCGTTTGATACAATCGTTCTGTCTATCATTCCATTCCTTTTCGCACACCAAACCTTGGAATTATTTTTAGAGCTTGAAATATTAAATAATAGTCTACTTACAAAATATGCCAGAACGATTAATTACAATACATTTAAATCATTCAAATATGACAATACGCATTTGTAATTTTAAAAAATGCAGTCATATTTGGTGAAAATGGCCGAATAATGGAAGAGTAGGCCTACCGTAAATAGCGAAGGGCAGTTTAGGTATATTTCTAGGCTGAGAAAATAGACTTAACTGAATTCTCTCAGAAGAAGCTTCAACATAAAGGTAGACATATCATGGATCGATAAATCAGCTCCTCTCCCGTGATAATATTGTTTGGTGGTTTAGGTACTGATATCACCTGTTCATTAAAACATGCAAACATCTGCAGCAAATTTTGGATGCACGCATCGGTGTACATTTTATACACTTACCGGTATCTCTTGCAGCTATGAAGCTTCCATCGGATGAAGGATTCCTTTGGAGGCATGGACATTATATTTCAGGAGCAAATCCTATGTTTGGTGACTTGTAAATCCACTTGGAAAAGCTCAATCCTGTCACGTGGCCAATTTGAATTTCGCGCTAGATATGGCTGATACCAGTTATTGGTATGTGTGTAACGTATACGCAGGTTTGTTCCGGAAAGATTTGCATGCATAAAAATAGCAAATTTTAATGAACAGGTGACTTCAGACCTACATATCGTCCATCAGTATCAACACAGATTTAGGGGATTGATTTATCGAACTAGACGATCGCAAAGAGTTGCAGCTGCTTTGAAATTGACGCAAAGTTATACGAATTAAATCTTGTAACAATGTTTTTACTTTTTCAATTGTGTATCAATCACATAATGCGAACTTATAAAATTCATGTGACTATTTTAAGTAGAAAATACAAAGAACAAAACAACGCTAGTGCATTATTGTTTAGAATTTACTTCTTAATTAAATTTACAAAAGATTAATAGGACTCTCAAATAACTAGTTCGCATGTTAGAAAGAACCGAATTTTCTTATTCTTAAAAATATATGGTTAAAATATCTCTTTAAGTTCATTGCATCAGCAATTATTTTGTATTAATGAAAACATAAAAATGGAAAATATGTACATAACAATATCGTGTGCTGAAAAATGGTGTTAAGCCCAACAACAACAACAACAACAACAACAACAACAACAACAACAACATAACAATAGAGTTTGTACTGTAAATTAACAGAATAAATTTCAATATATTTAATAAATGTAAGTCGGTTCTACCTTGAAATTTGCTTGGAATTAGAGTGTCTATTCAGTAGGTAGAGTGATAAGAAAAAGGCCCCTTACTGGTCTAAACAAAACCTATGCTCCATATGAGAAATAAGGTTGAAAATTGACATGCTTGTGACTGCAGATTAAATCCATTCATATGTCCCATACAACATTTGTAAAAATTCAAAGTTAATCATCATATCGGTAATGCAGACAGACCAATAACGAAACTCCACAGTAGATATTTGATCAAGTTCCCAGATACGTACACCCGAATGGGTTTACAATATCGTTCATAAAAAGCCAAATAACTTATTCGTCTGTGATATATATATATATATATATATATATATATATATATATATATATATATATATATATATATATATATATATATATATATATATATATATATATATATATATATATTAAAAATAAAAAGGTGTAAATAATATGAGAAATGTAATAAATGCAAACCCACTTAAATGTTTTTGTTCAGAGTAGGAAGAAAGAACTCGTTTCATACGGCGTAGGAACATAGTCTCGACCTGACGGCCTAGATATTCCTATGGAATTTTGTCTCTGGCACAGAGTTACATAAATTAAATAAATAAAAATCAACGTTGTATTGCAATGTATTTCTAGATCGTGAGGTCAAGTAATAGAGGTAATATAAAACCTAGTTCATAAGCTAAGAATTTCATATGATAACTACAGCAAGCCATTAGCAAAACTGTATAGGAGCATATACAACTGTTTAAAGTAATGTGTTGCGTGCTCGCGTGTGTATGTGATTTGGATTTTTAAAGTAGCTTTAACAATTTGTCAGTCATATCGCTGCGATATCTGTAGTGTGGCAGTTTAAAGTGATGTCTAGGACTAGGACATCATGCTTCAGACACGTAGCATCATGTCTCACCCAGTCACATTATCCTGGTACCAGGCCGACCAGTCCTAACACTAATCTGTTAATGATTAGCGCTAAGCGAGGCAGCTGTTAGTACCATTTTTTAAGTGTTTGGCATGACTCGGCCGGGGATCGAACCCACCACCTTCGCATCGAAGGCGGAGGCTCAAACCGCCAGGCTAACGGAGCGGTAATCTGTGTTGCAGAATATGTGGCATTTATGTTTATTGTGCCGACGCTTTCTTTCCTTTGATTTTGTGCAACGTTTTGTTAATTATTTTCCAAAAAATTGTAATTAACACCGGAAAAATTCTTACAGATCTACCGGAAATACGGGCACAAACAGCCCAATAATGTCAACACATCAGACTGATTTAAGTGTAGGATGAAATTCGTATCTGGGACAACAACAATATTAACTGCCTCCGGGTTAGAATCCGGTTCAATAGTTCATATATACATTAAACACTATTCTTTTGGCTGTATATTTCATTGTGAAATATTCACGACAGGAACTGATTTTTCTTTTGTCGCTTAATTTCTTGCTTAAGCATAGTTTATACACAGCAAAAGTTGACCCACTCACTACCATTCCTGAAAATAGTGTGCATTAATACCCATGATATATATTAATACATCACTTGCCAGCCAATCAAAACAGTCCCAACTGTCAGATACAGCGTAATTGTTTAACTTTTTCCTCGTTTGGAGCTGAGAGCATATTTTTTTGTCGAGAAACGTCGCCATACCTGCCTAAACGACTACAGTGTTCAATGAACGCGGAAGTGTCTGTGCTGCTGAATGTTGCATGTTGCTTACTCTATAAATAAAGCCCCTAGGGCATTCATTTCATTCCATTCTGTCCTCCCAACCTTCGTTGGACAGCCCAGCCATCGCTGGGCTCCTTCAATTTCTGCTGAAGAAACTTTATTCAAGGGTTATCGATAACATTCTGTCAGGGAGTTTCAAAGACCAGCTGTAACATCTGTAGGAACATACGCTACAAATTAAATTATATGAAATATTGGGACCCAGCCTGGATATGGGTGAACATAAAACACAGTATATATCGGTTTGGTTTGCCAATATTGGTTAATAATGTAAGTTATGTTTTAGGTAAAATAATCTTTTGAGAGCTTATTCTAGTTGTAATTAAAATAAATAATGACATTGTTTTATTGAAGGAATTTCATTCCTTTAACAATCTTGAGCTTGAAACACTTATTACTAAAATTATCACTTGACTCGGTGCTGAGCTGAAAGAACATATTTCAAACACATGCAGGTCCAAAAATTGTCGTAGCTCATTTCCTTTCCTCTACACAAAAGCTGACATGCAGGTTTCATCTGTACTGATATATATATATATATATATATATATATATATATATATATATATATATATATATATATATATATATATATATATATATATATATATATATATATATATAGGTTAGACCTGGGCACTCAGAATATTTTTTTTTAAGTTGTTCAATTTATATATATATATATATATATATATATATATATATATATATATATATATATATATATATATATATATATATATATATATATATATATATATATAGGTTAGACCTGGGCACTCAGAATATTTTTTTTAAGTTGTTCAATTTTTAATATAATATTGTTTGCGTACGTTTACTATGGGAACTGAATTAGTACCGTGATTCCTGTACAACCACGTTGTGTCGTTCAGTAGCTGCTGAATCACTCACTCACTGACAGAACGAACCAACAGTTTCATCAGTAACAGTAGACAGACTCCCTAGACAAACATTATAATTATAAAACTTAAATGGATATCTGTTTTGTTGTGTATTAACCACGCAATATAATTTGAAAAGAGTCATTCTTTGTTTTGAGATGAATTTTATTTTGGTTGTGAAAGCAATATGGTGAAAGTGCACATGTAAAATCTGCTGAAATGTAGTCAAAAACTATATTTCGATTGACCTGGAAATGGAACTATGTCAACCATTAAATGTAATTATTATGTTCAGCTACAACTAACAAGTCTTGGTATGATGTAATGGCCTATAATTGCACTGTCACCCCTAGCAATTACAGTGTGATTGGAATGTTGTTATAAGTTCTGCTTGGTGAAAAGTACAGAATATACGGGAAAATTAATGGTGGTCTGACCCTCTGTCAGGTACAGGGCTTGTTGAAAGTCAAAAAGCCATAATATCAACAGCACTTCACCCACATGTAATAAATTTTGTACATTTATTCCCTAGAGTAATAAAAAAAACCGCACAGAAATGTTCATGTTTAAATATTTTTGCTTTAAAACACTAAAAACTTCAAAATTCCTGCATTTTAAGATGCGGATCTATATTTGGTATGTGTTGATATAAAACAAGGAAATGATAATATTGTGTTAATACACCAACTTCCTTTTGAAACAATTAACATTGAAGGTTTATTTTAAAATCTGACATTAAACTTAATAAAGTTTTGATCTTGGCCAAAATGGGCAGTGCCGCATAGTGGTAGCCAAACGCAAAATGGGAAATATGGCATACAAAGATTCAGGCTGACAAGTGGCGGGGGTAACCACTTATATATCCCCGGGATCCGGGCCTGTAAGGGAACCTGGGCCGAACAATACCTTTAAATGTTATAAAGAAAAGTTTGTTTGAACAAGAACTAGGAACGACTTGGATAATTCTTACCTCAGGGGCCATGATCGCTATCTATGTCCTACAAAGATTCTAATATGCAACAAAGGACAAAGACTATCTTAAATGTTGGTTTCTTATTCAGAATTTACATTTACCCCAATTTCTGAATTTAATTATATAAATCTACGTGGCAAATCATTCTAGACATTTTTATCTTAGTGAAAAGAACAGATTTGATTAATCATATGTCATGTTTTCATTTTGAATATTCTAGTATTAAACTAAAAGTATATATTTATCTTCTTTATATTATGAGTTTTCATTTATTTGTACTTTTTTGTATGTACCCTAATTAGTTCGTTCCCTCCACGGATCTCATTAGACAGTGATAGCATAAATCAAAATACACGAGACGTGTTACAAATTGTCCAGCTTTACATAGGCTGATCTTTTTGTTGCTTTTCTCAATCAAGTATATACTTGGTTAGTTTTAGGCATACGTGACGCTTGACGTCAGGTCTGGCACGGTATTTTTTGTAATACTGAATTTAATCCAACGAACTCAGTTTTTTAAGAGAAGCTGAAACCCAAATTGTCAAACTTTAATTCTTAACCACAGTTTTTGATGGTTCTACAAACAGTTGCTGCATATACCCTTTAAGGTTCTAAAGTGTTGCTGACAGTTTTGGGTAGTGGAACACCTAGTGAACCTGATCTTTTTGTGTCTTTGTATAAAGTCTTATTGTCATTAAAGCACTTTCACTATCTTCATTTTCAGGAATTCATTTGGTAATTTATTGCCATTTTTAACTATTTATATATTGGTGATATTTTTGGAACCGACAAATTTGGAACTGAGCAATTTCTGATCTTCACCACAGACGATAGAGTATGGACCGCACCGGGAGCAGTCGTTGTCAAAGCAACGCAGTGCTGAATTATGAACTTTGGGTAATAGTACTTGCTTTTCCGTAAATTACCTCTGATTTCTTCCATTATTTTTGTATATACTAAGCTGCATCAAATCTTAGGGTCTTGATTAAAGACTATTAAACAAGTTCTTGCTGTTTTTTTGTTGAAGCTCCAGCTAGGAAACGTAGCATAATTGTAACAGGCTGATTTACATTTATTACATTGGGGCATTTTCAAACGAGTCGGGTATGCTAAACTTTCCGCTCATGGGATACAATGTTTGTATTTTTTTGAAATCTAAAAGTTGAATTTGCATCACCATCTGTAGTCCCAGACTGACATATAATGTCTTAAAGCACATGCTGTGCCCCAGTTTCATGTACCATTTAAAACTCAGAATAGTTTCTACATATGGATAATTTGCTATATGATCATTAGCATATACAATACCATTCGTTTCCTCTAAGCCAAGCAAGAATACCAACACAATGTGTTTTCACATACAGCCGCAATAATGATACTTATGATAGGTCATTGTTTACCAAGCAATTCTGACAGCTTGTGACGATGTTTGTCTTGGGTTCTCTGTTTCGTATATATACGAAAAAATTGAAACGTGCATCAAATGCAACGTTGGTAGGGGAAGGTTTGATCTTTGCTCATGTCACGCACCAGTTTGAGTTTCTTCAGTAGTAACTTTTATCTTTTTTGCAGTCCACTGCATGCCGCTTCGAGTCGAAGGAATCGATGACAGCTAGAAAGAGTCAGGCCATTTTGTTTCTTCTCGATTTCTCTTGAAGTTCGGCTTGGGATCCCAAGTTTACTCCAGCAGAACTACATCTGGTTTTGCTGGCTTGAATAATTGCCGTTTTAAGGCAAAGGCACGCGAGGCACATGCAATTTTGGTTACCTTTAAGGTTAGAGTTTGTTGCCTAGGCCCCCCAAACTTTTTAAAACGGCTCTGGCTTGAACCTCTCTGTACAGTTTAAAGTTTGTTGAGACGACTCCACAGTTCAGTTTACACATTTAAGATTATCTTCCAGCCCAAGTCCCGCTCAACTTCATGGTGTATGTATACATCAATGGGGCATCTATGGAGGGGGATTACCGCCATAATTCTATGCATGTATTTTCTAATCTTCCTTGATGAATAATTGTATATGGCTGCTTGCAAGTGCTACTTTTATAATTCTATCCATGTATATTGTATTCTCCATTGATGCAAACTGTATGTGGCAGTTTGAAAGAGTTACTTTCCTTCTGCATTATTGCAAATGAATGCTTGCAAATACTACATTCCTAATTCTAGTCGTGAATTTTCCGTTCTTCATTGATACAAGCTGTAAATGGCTGCTCGTAAATGCTTAGATCCACTTTCCATCTGCGTCATTTCATCTTGCAATTTGCCAACTACTGAACTGATTCTGCAGTTTGTCCTATGCAAGTTGTTACAAGTTTTGTATATTCTGTTTATAAACATGACATATTACAATTACAACTGTTGTTTTCAGTATCGTTTGTGTTGTCCAACTCGTGTCGCCATCTGTTGTCATAATGGTATGTTAGAGATTAGCATGACATTATGACAACAGATGGCGCTCTAAATTTATAAAGTTTTTCCTTTACTAGAAATAATTAATGCTCCCCACGGAGCTTCACGGTATTTAGTTTGTGTTTATACACTTTGTGACTCTTTTTCAGTACCCATTTTAATATGTATGTTAGCAACGAAGTTTTAATCGTTCTCTAAAACCATATGCTTTCTCGAAAATCTAAGTTTTATATAGAATCTTACGAAAACAAAAAACGCATACACTTCAGCAAGGTTGTCCATCAACACCAGTTTTGACGCACTTACTTTCACCGTTTAAGAAATCTACTCCTTAGTTATCTCTCATTACTTTGGAAAGATTAGTTATTTATTAAAGTAAGGATCAAAATTACAATGATATATTCCCTCGGACTTTTCTTAACGAGCTTTCATCCGACGACCTCAGGTTGTAAGGATCTTTTGTACGTCACTCATTTTGATGCATGTCAACGACGTCTATTTTTTTTTTCCTTTTATACTACTGTACATAAGCTCTGGCTAAACTGATATATTTCAGAGCAGCATCAATAGCAAATAAAAATGTTTATAAGTAAAATGACATTTAAAATATTAAGCATTCCAGAAGATTTTCGTATTCTTATCACAATCTTCATTTTGGAACATATTTTGTCACTATAGCCAATAGTGGAAAATCATGTTTGTGTCATGGTAAAAATTGCGAATAGAGGTATTAGATTTAGTGTACGATTATCTTCCAATTCTCAATCTACATTTTGTATGTACAGAACTTAAACCTTTGAACGTATGTATATAAAAAAAAACAAACAAAAAAAAAACCCCAACAAAAAATAACATACAAACAAATAGCCTTACAACTGGTTGCATTCCTTAATACTTGTCTCTGAAAATGAGACAAAAGGCAATGTTACAGTAGGTTTTACATTTATTTATGCAATTCTTACCATTATCAAACCAATTAAAAATAATAAATTAGTTCAATAATTTTAAAAACATAAATATAACACCTTTACGTTATAATTATTCAGCTGCTCTTTGTCACATTAAAGAGGTTTTTTAATTTAAAAAAAATTGAAAGACGTTTTGAAATGTGAATTTCGTGACGCATGATTCCGACTTATTAAGTGTGCTGCTTTTTGCAATTCAAAAGTAGTTTAGTGACCCTCTCTCTCTCTCTCTCTCTCTCTCTCTCTCTCTCTCTCTCTCTCTCTCTCTCTCTCTCTCTCTCTCTCTCTCTCTCTCTCTCTCTCTCTCTCTGCAGAGTGATTGCCATTTAAATTATGAAATTTACCTTATCCAATGTTCCAAGGCACATATTAAGCCAAATTTAACATTTCATCTCAAATTCAAAATATAATATTTTTTGTGAAGGTCAGAGCAGCAGAAAAAAAAAACAAATTAGCAAATAAAATATAATCATTTTGATATGTTTTGCTCATAGCGTGTGCAAATAACCTATTTTATTGCCTGCAACAAAAAAAAAACAACAAACCAAACAACAAATTCTCCAAAAGGTGACCAGTTTTGTACAGTCTGTATACTGAATACAGATTCAGTAATGGAATGTTGTTTAGGATTAATTCTTCAAACTACCACCAGGTGATATGACCTTACTGTTCTTGAGACATAAATAACAAATGAATGTGGTATGTAAAAGAAAATGTTTATCGGCGAATCCAGAATTTAGTTTTAATTCCTTAAAATTTGCAATTATGAGTATGTTTAATCCAAAAGCCAATTTGTGTGAAAAGCTTGTATTTATTCATTTCGTATGAAAGTGAAAAACAAAAAAGATTGGCAAATAAATTTATAAGAACAAAGTAACAAGACAATCCCGGTATTTGATCGTTATAACTGCCTATCTGTATGACAATTTTTGTTTTAGACTAATGCATCTAATAATATTGGTTTTAAGAATGCCGGTTTACATTAATTTTTTCTTAATATTTCCTATGAAAAGTTAAACACAGGACTGTATATAAATTAATTTTTTTTTGCTTTATTGCATAGTTGTATTGTGCTGATATGTTTTTGTCATGACATTATTAGCTTATATTTTAAATAGGACAAAGGAATGATACAATCATAGACAAATGAAGACGTTTATGCAGGTATTGGTGGTGGTGGTGGGCGTTGAATACTACAACAGCCTGAGCTTTTAGTAGCCTTAAAGACTTTGAAAGGTTTTTAAAATATTAAAGGGTGGGTGGGTGTCTTATCTTAGTCTTCTAACAGAAATAATCACATCTGTAGAAGATACATGCAAAAATTTATATTAATCTTTTTAGCTACTACATTAAATTCATATTTAAATGTAGCCATCAAATTTGGTACTTTATTGTAGTAGTAATAATAAAAACAAATTGAACTGGTTACTGGCAGCGGTATCAACGTCATTTATATTACATATTTTATATTTTTTTAATTGCTACGAAAGGTGTATGATACTTTATCAGTGAAGTACCTTTCAATCAATCATCTTATCTGTACTATAAATTTTGATTCATATATGGATGAATACGATTTTAAATAATAAAAAATGTAGTTTGTAGTTTTATCTATGGAAATAAAGAAAATGTTCTTTATGTTAAGATATATAAAATATATTTCATATTGTTATAATTTATTTCTTTTATAGTGAAATAAGTTCATATTTTTATAGCATATAGCTATGCTACAGTATATGCTTTGTATGTGATATCTTTGTTTGAAGTCATTTGCCTCTTGCCGTTGCATTGGAATTTAGATTTACAATGAAATTGGAGATACGAGATTCTTGTCACATACAAATAATGATAATACTTGCTGGCTATTTCATAATCATCCATGCCATACATGTATACAGTTAAAATTAATTTCATAGGGATGAGAGAATATGCAGAATAAACATCTCTGCAATGTAATCTCTCTCTCTCTCTCTCTCTCTCTCTCTCTCTCTCTCTCTCTCTCTCTCTCTCTCTCTCTCTCTCTCTCTCTCTCTCTCTCTCTCTCTCTCGTGAATAAAGAAAAAGAAAGCATGTCCTTGATGCATAATTTGCATTTTTTTTGCTCCAACTTTATGTATGAGATTTTTACTGATACAAAAAGAAGAATTTGAACTGTACTCTAAAATAATAAACATGCTCTAAATTGATAACATTGTGTACGAGAATATATAAACAAATTAGGACCTTAAACCTTGCTTGTAAGAGGTTACCCTATTCTTTCACCGTGTGGTAGCGGTAAATTACACACACACACACACACACACACACACACACATACACACACACACACACACACACACAATATCCAAATAAAAATGGGGTGGGAAGAGTCAGCGGAAATATAACATTGTGTAAAATACATCTAATTGTATACAATTTGATACCTTTAATTTGTTTTGTGCTTCTTGTATTTCAGCTCTCTTTCAAATGTCAATACTCTGAGAAATAGCTGACTGTAATGCGGTAATATAATTCAGTGATATTTTAAATAAGACGCCCAAATATGCCGTAAAGTTGTATAACATCCTGTTGCAAAGATCAGGGGACCTGTCGTACTCTAAGAAATTGACGTGTCACAACGCCATCTGTTGTCATAATGAGGCATTATTTTATGGTAACTTCCTTGATGCTAACTTACAACTCGCTTGATGCTACATTATAATCATTATTTTAAAAGGTGCAATCTATGTAACTTGTGATATAGCAAGTTTATAACAAAATAATAAAACTTGTAATAACTGGCATAGCATTTGCCATACGACAAACTAAATAATATGTTCGGTAGTTGACAAATTGCGAGATACAATGAAGGAGAAAGAAAGTAGATATAAGCAGTTGCAATCAGCCATTTACAGCTTGCATCAATGAACAGAAAATTTATGACTAAAATTAATAATGTAGCACTTACAAGCAGCCATTTACAATAATTCAGTAGCACTTGCAAACTGCCACATACAATTTGCATCAATGGAGAATACAATATACATGGATAGAATTATGAAAGTAGCACTTGCAAGCATCCATTTACAATTATTCCTCAAGGAAGATTAGAAAATACATGCATAGAATTATGGCGGTAATCCTCCTCCATAGGCATCTGGTTGATCATTTCTACCACTTCTTTGCTTTTCAATAGTCGTGTTTCCTGTAAAATAAGATGGAAGATCTTTGAAAGTTAGAGTTAAATAATGCATACAGGAAATAGCATACAATTACACCCAGATGTTAAGCTAAGCTCATCTTTGTCAGGATTATCTGGGTCAGGATAGTTTATTGTTAGATGGCTGTCTGTTTTGGGGATGTTTTGTTCGATTACTTCTCAAAGGTCGGTGGGGCGACACCGTTAACTCAGAATGACTTTGTTTAAAGGTCTTGGTGTTTGGAAAACTTCGTGTCTTTGTAATATGGAACGTAGCCCTTTCATGGTGGTGAAGGATTTGGGCCCCATTTTTATAAGCCTGGGGACAAATTTTTACGTGTTTTGGGCCCCATATTTGTAAGCCTGGGGACACATTTTCACGTGTTTTGGCCCTATTTCTATAAGCCTGGGGACAAATTTCCACGTGTTCAGGCTCCATTTTTATAAGCCTGGGGACAAATTTCCACGTGTTTAGGCTCCATTTTTATAAGACTGGAGACATATTTCCGTGTGTTTGGGCCCCATTTTTATAAGACTGGGGACAATTTCCATGTGCTTGAGCCCCATTTTATAAGCCTGGGACACATTTTCACGTGTTTGGGCCCCATAATTATAAGCCTGGGGGCAAATTTCCATGTGTTTAGGCTCCATTTTTATAAGCCTTGGGACAAATTTCCACGTGTTTAGGCTCCATTTTTATAAGCCTGGGGACATATTTCCGTGTGTTTGGACCACATTTTGATAAGTCTGGGGACAATTTCCATGTGTTTGAGCCCCATTTTATAAACCTGGAGACAAATTTCCACGTGTTTAAGTTATATTTTTATAAGCCTGGGGACAAATTTCCACGTGATTAGGCTCCATTTTTATAAGCCTGGGGACAAATTTCCACGTGATTAGGCCCCATATTCATAAGCCTGGGGGCAAATTTCCATGACTTTGGGCCCGATTTTTATAAGCCTGGAGACAAATTTCCACGTGTTAACTGCAATTTTATAACTAAATTTGAACTTATTCGTCTCTTATTCAGTAGACGACTACTGAGGTTAGTAAGAACAATACTCAGCACTCATAGAGTCCTAAATAGTCGGGTTTGGTGACAGGGTCCCAGTTTCCCGCAAATAAAATCAGTGCCACAGTAGGGTTTGATTAACTGATAAACGTAATTATGCTGGACAACAGCTAACAAGTCTTGGTACGTGTAAGGGTATTTATTGGCACATTCATCCTTAGGAATCCTAATGTGATTGCAATGGTGGTCTGGGTCGAAATTGGAGAAATGTGTGAAAGTAGTATATAGAAAAAAAGAATAATGGTGCTCTGGTCCCATCGCTCAAACACTCAGCAGATATTTTGGGTACTGCAAATAGTAAGTATATTAGTATAGGGTTGTTATTACTCATGGCATTAAGTAACAGTGTGGCTTGATACGTCAGGTGAGTGGTAATATTTTGTCTCCTTAATTAAAGAGCTGTATTAAATAAGATAAAAATATGGACAAAACATCAGTTCATAGTTTTCAATAATTCGGGACTTTTCAGACTATACATGGTAACCTCGAAAGAAAACCTCATTTTTCGAGTGTGTTCGATGGTCATGATAGTCGTGCCTGAAAACCTCGACGCACTGACATAATCTGTCAAACTGCTTTTGTATTTGGCGAAGATTTGTGAGTCGATGCTATTTATCAAAGTTTGTGATGCATCCAAAGATACAATGTAATTGTCACAGGAGTTCCGAATGCATATTTGACAACATTTACTTATAGCTATGGTGATTTCATGAATAAAGGGATCGGACTTTGACTAGAAGGATGCAGGTTTGATACCACCATCAGATTAACCCAGATCTGCTACCATAGCGTGTTCTTGAGCAAGGCAGCTTACTTGCTTTGGCCCAAAATAACCTCCATATATATTTGTGCCATGTAACAAGAAACCAACTTAAATAAATCAAGTTTCCAGAAATCCTAATGCTTGTATTTAATTCAATCAGCTGTTATTGCATACTGTAAGAAAGTCATTAATACTTTTCCTTGAGTCTTTCTAGCAATTTCCTCAGAAGTGAAGAATGTTACTTACATTCAATAGAAATCAACATTAAACCCTAAACATAAAATAGAATGTTTGTTAAACCCAGCCTTTGGTCTATTTGTGTAGAATAGCAGAGCAAACTGGTAGACTCCGCAAGTTTTGGAAAGACTACTCGCACTAAAGAGTTCCAGTTATTTCTTTCAAATGCAGTTATTTTCTGAAAATGTAATATAACTTATACTGAATTTACATATGCTATGCCCAAGATGGTACCTAATATAAATAAACTATCTTTAATGTATCTGGCGCATAATTAATGCACTCGATGATATAAAATATGAGGGAAAAGGAAGGAAATATATTAAGAGTTTAGTTTATGATTCCTTCATTTTGATCGATTGATAATATCTTTTTTTATCAATTCTAAACAATTTCAAGATAATTGTGACCAACCGCAAAAATGTTATTTTACGAAATAAAACGAGTCGAAACTAAAACGTTTTGAACGTTGATAATGCGCAATGATTCTTTAACAGTGTACAAAGATATTGATGAGATTTTGTTTTACTTCGAACCATATCTTCTTAAAATTAAACACATGGTTTTATTTCGCTGTTGAAAGAATGATAAACATAATAATTTTTCATTTGAATTAATGTATTTGAACAGAAATAACTCTTGGTGTACAATTAAGTTGATTTCATTTTTTGAAATAATAACTCAGCTTGCTCTGACAAATTCTAAATCGATTTACATAATGTATGGCCACAAAAAGATGTATGTTTCCGTTCTTTGCTTAGTTTGTATATACTTATTTCCTTTTCTTGCATTTATACCTAACTTAAACCATAATATGCTCTTGTTTACTATTGACAGAAGTTAAAACATTGACGTTATTTCACCATATAAACTCAATGCTGCCATTTTTTTTCTATCAAACAATGACGTTATTTCACCATATAAACTCAATGCTGCCATTTTTTTTCTATCAAACAATGACGTTATTTCACCATATAAACTCAATGCTGCCATTTTTTTCTATCAAACAATGACGTTATTTCACCATATAAACTCAATGCTGCCATTTTTCCTATCATCTCTCTTCATCGGCGCAGAAGATTTCCCCAAAACACTCTTAAATGCCCTATTATATCAGTGGCGGATCTCTCTCTCTCTCTCTCTCTCTCTCTCTCTCTCTCTCTCTCTCTCTCTCTCTCTCTCTCTCTCTCTCTCTCTCTCACACACACACACACACACACACACACACACACACACACGCGCGCGCATAAGGTACAAAACATACATATTACAGCCTCTCATTTATGACTAAAAATATAATTGCCGACATTTCAAACTGAAGTATACTTTAATTACAAAAGTTATATTTTCATCTTCAGCGTCAGGCAACCAGTTAAAATATTTTAATTTATGGCATTTTCTTCATTCCAGCAATGTGAAATGTTTACTGCTAAATGTTTTCTAATAAAAAAAAATGACGGCTGCTGTTTACCAAAATCGTTACTACCAGCACGACAACTGTACAAAACAGCATCAACGTCGACATAAGATCAGAGGTAGCAACAATATTAATAACAATAAAAACAATGATAAAGACGATAATAGCAATAATATTAACTGTATTTCAGTGTATGATGTTTCTATTCTAGATATAGGTCTGTTTAATTTTTTATCGCAAGGATTAGAATCGAGTTTACACCTCATCCAAATGAAATATTGCTTTTAAACATCCAGATACAGAAAATGTTTCTTGGCATTGCATCTTAATTGCATAATAGCAAAATATTGGTAGAGCAAATGCGGATAGTTTTGAAATGGTCACTCATTCGGCGGAAGCTAGGTCCATATCCTTGTAGTATTAATCAAATGTGAAGCATGCATGTTGTTGTTGCACTGTAGAAATACCCTTTATTAACTATTTCAAAAGCGTAATGTTTTTTTTAATGAAATTAAAATAATTGCTTTTTTTTCCTTTAACGTCCTGGTTAACACAGTATTTTCCAATTATTCGACTGAATCTTTCAGCTGATAGAAGGTGATGATATTTCGTAAAAACAAAACAAACAACGTGGCATTACGCCACAACTCCCCCCCCCGATACATCGTTACACAATGATCATCCCTAACAATCGTGATCACGACACGTGATTATGAGAACTTGTTTCCTCTCAAATTAGAAGAAATTTAAAAACTTCTTTCATCTGTTTGGGCAGATTTTCCACCTCAGCCAATCAAAGGTTACAATTTTGTGTTAAACCTGTGTAATGTGTGTTTTCATAATCCGGGTTTGAGTAATGCCTATAGACTTTTATCCCATCAACCTCATTTCTTCGTTGGCTAATGTCACAACAGATATTATCATTCACCAGACTGCAGCATAAAACCTACATGTACCAATGCAAACAAAGCAATATCATCCGGCGTCGTACAGGCGAGGAATTAATGGAGTGAAAATAATCTTTAACTCCTATTCTTAAGCAATGGCGTCATCAAACTCATTAAGAACTAGTCTTCCAGCAAGCAGATAATGGTGTACATCATAAAGTGAAACAGCGAGCCTCAATAAAGCGATATCTATCCGTCCTGGCTTCCTCTGCAAACTGAACACCTATATTGGTCTCAAAATATATTCTAATGCTAATGAAAACCCTGCTGCTAATTTTTATAAAATAGATAAACTTTTGATCACAGACGTGTATGGCACGGACATATTTTCTGTTCTGAAATATATATATATATATATATATATATATATATATATATATATATATATATATATATATATATATATATATATATATATATATATATATATATACATACATACATACATACATACATACATACATACATACATACATACATACATACATACATACATACATACATACATACATACATACATACATACATACATACATACATACATACATACATACATACATACATACATACATGGTGCATTAAACACTAAAAGGATATATTCGCAAATGTTCAAGAGTGAACGGAAAACTATTTTATTTTTGGATGCATTCCTCCTGCTCTGGAATTCATTTTACTTGGTTATCTCGGCTTCAGGTCGTATCAACTTCCACGTTGTTATTAATAAAATACTTCAAGATAACTTTAAGTCTACAATAATGATACCAGGAGTGTATTGTTTTGCCACAAATTGGCACGCGATCCAACTTTAACTAATCGAATGTTGATGGTGTGTGATGCTGCTTCAGCAAAAAATGCCATTGGTGTTACAAATAAATTCCAATCTTGAATGCGCAGATGTGCCACAAATCTTAAATGTCCTGATGTGCATGCAGTCTTGTTGTATAACCATGATATAATTCAAAATGTACTTGAATGAATTCACAAAAATCCCCCCCAAAGTTAAGTCCGAAGGTCCATATGCACTTTTGTAATTTCGTTTAATAGTTTCAGTAAATAAATACATCAGCTCAAATTATAATTGAGCATAACTAAAAGACTGATTCCACTTGACAGATGTTAAAAATAGGAATAAATAATTACATGGAGAACAACCTTTACATAGAAACACAATACACAATGTGTGTATGTGTGTGTGTGTATGTGTTTGTGTGATTTCCCCATCAAATTCTTAAACAAGGTCAGGTCTGTTTATATAAATCTTAACAAACTACCAATCAAATATCAGTAAGACCATGGTACTTCCACGTGGACAATCAATGTCTTGAACCCAGAGTTTAGCAAATCATCTTAAAGCGCCCCCCCCCACATTGCTTGAACCTCAGTATTTTGGTTATATGCTATTTAATGGCTCAATAGCACATTTATATCCACGTAATGATATCACCATATTCAAAAAAGGTAAGATAAAATAGGTAAAGGTGCAATAATACGATCTTCAAATTCATTTTTTAAGCTTACCCTAACAGTATTCACTCTAAGGTTGAAAAATTATAGACGGTAATTTTTGACGGAGAGTATATCTGCTTATTCTTTCGATTTGATGACACATGTAAGTTGTACCAGCATAAAATGCAATTCTAAGTCAGAAGAATTAACAAAATTTCTTAAATAATTGATGTGCTCTTAGCATTTTAATTTATGCAATTTTCTACATTTCTAGAGTGTCGTGAATTTGTTTATACTCACTATATCCCTTATTCGACCTACGTTTCTACCTCAATGAGTCTCAGACACACACGCACATATATAAGCACACATTTGTGAAATTACATAGTCGTCTATATATGAATAAGCGAATTGTAGATTTTGTTTTTAAATTTTGTTTGTATTGTAACTGAAGTGATTAAATTGCTGAATATATGTATCTTTATTTTCTACTCAGATATGTACACACCGGAACACAAACGTACACACTGGTACACAGACGTACACACCGGCACACAGACGTACGCTTTTAAATATTCAACTAATAGAGACTTTTTCATTTTTATTATATGAACTAAAATATTCCTCTCAGGTGTGTTTATCGTTCAGGTGGAAGAATGATCGGCATTTAGTCTCACACGGAGTCGGTATGTAAGAGTCAATTTGTCAAGGGACCGCCTGTGCTTTTGAATTGCACCTCTATGCATGTCACACTCGATTTAAGTCGTAAAATGTATTCAAACCCTAATAGTGCCTCATCCAGTACTTGTTACAAATAATTCATGTAAGAATTGCTATCTTTTTCATCCTTTAACGAGAACACTGAAAGTTATACCATCGCTTCATGTATTGATATGAAAATTATGAGTATCGTTTCTTTCAACTAATAAAATTAAACATTTTCTATTGGTTTTTTTCCTTCATTTTCTAATGTAGAATTGTAGCCACTGTTGATTTCATGAGACAAATATGTTACCGTTCCCTCTAGCTTACGAATCCTATATTACAGTTGATTTAAGTTGACAATAACCCATTCATATCTCAATAATTGATCGATATACAGACCTACCCATTTTATTCTAGTATAATGCGCACAGAAATGACGTTGAAGGCAAACATCAGTATTATTGTTGAGTCCCACATGGAGTGAGTAAGAATCGATTAGTCAAGGGAACGACGGTCTTTTATGTAGTAATTCTATGCATGCTTCAAACAATTTAAATGCATCTGAACCTAGTAGTGTCTGGACGTACCGAGATCAGTGCTTGTCAAATCAGTTGTTTACATAATTTGCAAATGATGATTGTCCTACTGTATTAAACGTACAGTGATATAGATTTGTTAACTGAAATTTCATGAACTTGAACTAAAATTAGCACACACATATTTAGATGATATTTAAAAATATGAATCAGACAAAATGATTTTGTTCAGTAAAACTACAAAAAATTACAATCATACAACTTAAAAACTTTATTTAGATGCATTGCACGTATTTTGTTCCTTGTTAGCGGACAGAACAATTGTGGTACATGTAGGGATTCGTCTAGACCATCAGGACAAAATTTATTCATACAATATATGGAACGAGTGCTTTCCGCCTACTCTAAACAAAGTATGGATGCAGTTTTGTATTTATTACATAACCCATTCTTTATGACTTGAGCATAATTTTGCTTTAATATAGTGAATTATATTAAAATCAAATTGGTATTGACTTTTGACTTTGCCTAGGCATTGTAGTCACGTGTTGCACTCTTTGGCATTGTGCGACTGTTTGCGGCCCTATTGGGTGGCAGTCCATTTATGAGGGCGCTTTTCCTCGAGCCTTTTCTTCATTCTAGGTATGCATCGCTTACAAACGCTAGACCCTTTTCATGGGAGGAGTTCGTGTCTTCGATTGCCAAACTGAAGACTGAGTTATTTATGTTTGTGTGTAATGAGGCCGGGTCTGCCTCTTATATACATATAGTATTATTTTTTTGTGCGCGGGGTATTGGGTTTGTGTGAGTAGCAAACCGGGGGTCACCTGGACTGCTTTTACCTTTGCGCTTGTCTTGTATGTGTGGGAGCGTGTTTGTGGAACGTAAAAGGGAGATTTGCCCTATTTTGTCCCTTGATTTAGCTTTTTTTGTATGTTATATATTTACCTTTTGTTTGACAGTGATCGTGTTGGTGGAATCGTGCTGGATGGGGATTTATAAGGTGCCAAGTAGTGCTGCCTGGGGGACCCCTTGAGTTGAATGATGGCGAATTTTGTTAGTATTCTTTTCTATTGTGCCTGGATAGGGCACATGGTGTTTGAAAGTTAGGTTAAAATCATTTCTATTATACCTTTTGAGGTGGCCATCATCTATGAAATTTTTATTCGGTGCGCCTGAGAATGTCGGCGCACGGACTTTCGAGAAAACACTCTAAAATCAAATGGGATCTTTGAAATTGACTGACTGAGACCGATTAAAGTCGCCAATGGTAACTAAGAGCTTGTTCGACTCGTTAATACTAAGTTGTTGAGCTTTTTAATTGGTCAGTGTTTCAGGAATGATTCCGAAAAAATGTAAGATAGTCGTATTTTTTAATTGTATGTCAGGTCTTACTGGATAGTTTCATATTTTGACACCTCACTAATTTTAAAGGTAGAAGGTATGAGCCTAATTATCATAAGTCTAGTATTCATAAATTCACACACACAATCTAAATCTATAATGTGGTTTACATTTATGTTGAGTTAGACTCAAAAATGGGTTGGCTTCTTCGTGACTGTCTCTCACAGTTAGACAAGCATTGGAGATCAAATGCGTAACATGTGCTGCAAATGAGCAGCCGGCTTGGCTTACGTATTTACATGTGTCTGTTACTATATATAAATATCTAGATGATTGAGGAGTGATGAAAGGTTAAGTTAATTTGTTTTAGTACTAGTGAACGTTTAAGATGAATATGGTACATACGGATTATTTTAGCCGCCTTGTCTCAGGAAAATATTCCAAATAGCTCTTACCTGTCAAACATGAATGTGAAAAAGAGGGGTTGGTGGTAGTATCGGTTCAGTATGAAAGCTACCAGTTGTATAAGACTTAACCTTAATACCTCATTCAGAATCTTGCAAGCATAATTTCAACAGAAATCAGTAATTAGTTTTTTTTATCTTTAATGTAATATTATTATCATTTTACTGCAATAGGTCATCGACGGATGAAAAGTTGCCAAAAATCTGTCAAGTGAGAGTGTTTGGAAGTGGAAAAGAGGAAGGGGACCCGGCGAGGGACGCCAACCGCTGACGCCATGTACGCTCCAGATGGACGTAATTGTATGTCAAATTCTGTCCAGTTGTGCCAGTGGACGTTCTCTATCCCCAATATCGTGTCGGCCACCTGTGCAATTAATATAAATTTCTGAGTTGAAGATTGCCTATTTTATCCTTGTGTAGTTGTAATTTTGTGTACTAATCGTACTTTTAATGGCAAAAATACACCAATCAGCCTGGTGTCAGCAACCTTTTTTTTGGGGGGGGGGGTGCGCGCGCGTGTGTGTGTGTCACATATAGTGTTAGTTGTTGTTTTTGATGGCAGAGGGACTGAAAGATCAGGGTAGTTTTGAACGGTGGTATTAGTGAATCAGACCTTCTATTGCCAATGGAAGTGCCTCCCTTGTATATAAAAGTAGGGGGTGAAAGTAGAGATAGACAGGTGGTGGTGGGGAGAAGGGAATTCTTGGTGGAAAATCTGGGGGCAAAACAGGCTTTCTGTTTCTTAGATTCCACCCAGGTGTTGCTAGCATATCTTTCCTACCACCTGTTCTACGCCCCTTGTGTTAGTAAAGGTGAGGGTGGAATAAAAGGAAAGTGAAGGTAGGGCTTATAGTGGAAAGTCTTTGTTAAGCATAGGCTTGTTGTACGCAGGATTCCACCCAGGTGTTCACTAGTCCGTTTTCCCCAGCGCCTGTTTTGAAATTTTTATTCGATGCGCCTGAGAATATCGGCGCACAGACGTAAGAGAAAACACCCCAATACATGTAGTTAAAAATTTAAACAAACCCAACTGCCATGCAATTAATTTCATTTATAATTAATAACGTTGCAATTCAAATTTTACTATTTCTTTACCGTTTGTAACAATTATCTTCTAAAAACGATATTTTGCGTTACTGTAAGATGTTTTTCATTCATATCCAACAAATTTCAACTCATTTTCGATGTGTAACATTTATTTGAAATATTTATCATATATGTTCGATACAATTGATACCATGTTCCACTTTTATCACCCATGTGCAATAATATGCAATAAAGAGCTTTTGTTAAGTTCAGTGCAAAGTTTCATTAAGTTGTAAAATATAATACTGTCCGACGCGATGCAGAGGCCAATGCCCATATTTTACAGCTCAGTTTAACAATGCGTTGGGCGAAACTTAACCCTGTGATTCTTTTATTACTTTCATAACGCGATCTGAAAATATTCACACGCAAGCACAATACGATGTTTTGTGGAGATAAAATCTTTGTGAGCGCGAATAAGTTAATCAGAATTAAGAATATTTTATTATTTTGAAAACTATATTTTATAATGAAAGAATTAACATGCATTTATTGGCTTTTTGTCGTGTTCAACGTATTTAAGTCAAGAAAAGTACATAAATGTATATTATTGGTAATATGATGCCACTGGTCTTGAAATAATGCTTTTTAGATAATTTAGCAGAAAATGGCCGTTGCCAAAAATACAATGGTTGAGTTTCCTTGCCTCCGCAGGAACAGAGTTATTTCATGAAAACGAAGGTTTTGTTACTGTAACTGTAAAGGTTTTATTACAGACTGTGCCTAAAATTTAGAATAATGTACATTAGGTCGAAGAACTTTAATATGTCAGTGCTCCACTGACAATTTATTTAGAGGAGAAGCTATAGTTACTTGTAGAATAGCTGCATGTTTCATAGAACAATATCTTTCCTGCCAATATATCAAGGAGTCTTCCATTGAAGAAGTCATAGTTTTGATCCACGGGCACATGGGAAAGAAAGGGTAGGAATCAACCGGATAACGTTCAGACCTTTTCATCCACGATTGGAAAAGCACCGCGGAAATGTTACAGTGGATGTCGTTACATATACAAATATTTTGTTTACAACACAACGTGGGTTCGATCCCCGGTCGAGTTATATCAAAGACTAACAAAAATGGTACTAGCAACTGCCTCGCTTCACGCTCAGCATTAAGAGGTTAGTGTTAGGACTGGTCGGCCTGTTGTCAGGATAATGTGACTGGGTGGGACATAATGCTACATATCTGCGGCATGATGCCCCAGGTGCTAGACATCACTATAAACTGCTACAATGCGTAGCGATATGACTGAAATATTATTAAAGCTACTTTAAAAATCATAATCACATCACATGACACACTATCACAGCATTTGTTACTGACTACTAGAGTGAGATAACTTATTCATAAACAATACATCACATCATGCTTCCTTTTTTCATCCGAGAACTTTCGTATTACTAATTTATTCAAATGAACGAAGTACTTCTAAGCATATATATTACATCGGATTACTTCCCTTTGGAAGAACAATGCCAGTCATAAGGATGTAAACGTGAAAATTGCCACGTGGATAAAACCATACACTTTGATAATTTCATGCAACTCAAATTTTATAGCAGTTTCTGCAATATTTTCTTACAAAGGAAATTGAGGACTTTCCCTTTAAGGTTGAATGAAAAGTATGAATTCTTTACTTGTAAAGATGGAGTACACAGCTAAGAATATTAAAGAGTAACACTCGACACACATCGCAATATACCGATAGCGTCAAAATGAATGACACCTGAACCGCCTTACATAGCCTGGTGTGATATATCTCATTTTTATTTATTAAATTGCACTATGTACTTAGAGAAGGGAGATAAGATCCAGTCAATATGCATGTGTACAAGTCCGTAAAGTCGACAAACTAATGTCTCACTGGTTAGTTTATCTGGATAATTTTTTTTATCTGACAATGACCTATTGCAGAAAAATGAGAATAATTTTACACTGAAGATACAAATAAAACAAACTAATGATTTTATAGAAAGCATACACTGGTGGCTTTTATACCGAACCAACACTGCCACCAACATTGTATATTGATCATTAGCCTCAAACCGGGAATTTAGCAATATGACTGGTTGAAATTAGGAGTTTTTCCAATTCCTTTGTATGATCCTAAACCTGCAGTTGAAGGCGAGCCTGAGATGTATATTGAATCCAGGGACAGGTCAACAAGTGACCACGGATGATAAATAATCCTACCATTTCTTCTTCTAGTCCTCATCAAAATATTCAGCTCCACTGAGTAGAAGTCGACATGATTATATTTTCATTTTATTGAAATGCACGTTTTAAACACTATTCGACAGTTCAGATATTGGAGTATTATGATCTCAGAAGGCGAGGAAACAGGAGAAACATAGGAAAAATCCCACCTTGAATGGGGACAACATGTGCTTGGACATGTTGTAGCCCGGAATTGGAAGAGTCGAGATGCGAAGCGAGCATGAGTGTACTACCCATGTGATATACAGGCCTGAAGAACAATATCTATACTTATGCCCCAAGATTTCCAACAATTCTCAAATTCAGATTCATACTCAGTTAAAAATTCGGATTAAACTCAAATCAATTAACCAATCAGACATAAATATTTTTACTTTGAGTCTGAAACTAAATCTAATACATTTTGGTAAACCCAGGTCTCAATATATAGTTTCTTGCCAGTATGTACTATTTTCTAGGCCGTATAGTAAGCGGTTACCCTATGCCGACACAACATTACAACTTTTCAATAGGCAATTGACTCTGACCCTACACCAGAATACAAATGTCCAAATATCAAAAATAGGTTAGCAAGGGTCAGATCAAATTCGGATTAGTATTTAAAGAACGATATTTATTGACAGTTATCACGCATTAATTTACATTGGACCGCATAGTCATCTTAATTTAGCAATCCATTACTCCTTCATTAAAAGCTTTAGCCGTAGCTTGTCATATTGAAATTCCCATAGTCACTGCACGCGGGGATTCGAATTTCGTTTCCTTTGGTCAATAATTATGGCTTGACATCGCGAAAGTAAGCTAAATTGATCGATGCATGCGATCAAGGTGAATAGGAAAACAACTTATTTCCGTTAAATTTGTCCAAATGTACAATGAATCAAAAATCTCCTTGTAGGATTCATAATTTGTTCCCGTATTTAGAACCGCACACATATTTAGTGTGTGCTTCCTTCTAAAAAAGCACAACAATATTAACATAAACAAACAACAACAGTTGTTACCACTTTTTCTACTGCTCATCCTATTACAACAATCGCAAGAACCACAACATCTTGTACTCTCACTATTTTTTTTTTTGCGTCAGTTTAAAAATCCCAATGATGACGCCATAACACAGTTGCTTCTTTTATCAAAGTAACAAAGACGATGATACCAGATCGAATGTAATTATTATTTCCTGTACTTTTCTGACATCAGATTTCATCTGTTCTTCAGTGTCTCATCATATTAGGAGAGTAACCATCGCTATTTTGACCACTAATACCTCCATCACAACTACTACTACTGTTACATCTTTGCTACTGTCTCTGTTACTGCTGATACCTTTATCAATAACACTGTTGGTATAAGAAAACACAAAGACAATCATTCCCATACAACTTCGTTCTTCAGATCAGTTTATCATTAAGTCACGTGATGTATTAAATCTGTTACTGCCTTTTTTGTGGAATTGTTCCCCTATCATGAGGAGGAGTTTAGTATACTCCATAAGAGAACACAAAGGAGAATATTTCTCAGTGAAGATGGACATAATTGAATGGTATGCAGCACCACTAGGCCAATAAATAAGCCCCATACTTAAATCGACATAGACTGGCGTTTAGGGATTGATATCGCCTATTCATTTAACCTGCAAAAATCTGTAGACAGTCTTTTCTACACACATCGGTGTATACTTTATGACTTGCTGGTATTAATCGCGACTGTGCAGCTACCAACGGCTGAAGGGTTCTTTCGACGATAGGTTCATACTATTTCCTGATAAAATCCTGTATTAGGCATTTTGTAGATCCACGTAGAATAGCCCAACATTTTGAATTAAGGGCTAGATATGGCTGGTATCCTACACGGTAAGCAGGTGTGTCCCGGAAAGATCTGCATACCGCCAAATTGCACATTTTAATAAACCGGCAACATCGTACCTACGTATCGTCTATCAGTATCAACACAGTGTTGGGAGTTTGATTAATAGGACAACAACACCGCAAATGTGGTAGGGATACAGTGTGTCATAAGAGTCTGTCAGCCAGTCTTTCCTTCTACGCGTTAGTCCTATCTTGCCTTGGTTGTAATTTTCAATTTGCTGTATAATTTTGTTGTTTCTTCATTGTTTTCCTTACCCTTAAATTTAATGCAGCTTAGTATGATCGATGGTTCACGCATCAGTGACTAGGTTACGTTTTGAAGTTAGGTCAGGTATTACTAATCATCTAAATGCAGGGTAATACGGACTTATATTTGTATTTTCATACATAGCGACCAATATATTTGGTGGAGGAATAATCAGGGAAGACCTTGCCAAGTATCACACTCCAACACTACTCGGCAAGCTTTCTCACCTACCCACGTTGGTTAGATGTTTAAGTGATCTGTAAAGGAGATCGCCTTCGAACACTCCGCCTGCAAAAGGCTCCAAGTATCAGTACAACATTCAGTGTGTCTAAGTTTTACTTTTTGGTCAGTCTCATAAAGAATATTTCGGCATTTTGTATATTAGAAAAATAAAACTAAACTTGTTCTAGAACACTGGAATTGTAAGAAAGGAAGTTGGAGGGAATCAATGGGCTTGAAGAGAATTCATCTTCGGTGAGGACTTTTTTGGTTTCATCTAAATCTTCGTAAATTACGCTTAGAAACGTCTGCAACGTAACGATAGTGTTTAGACTTCCTTCCATCAAGCATCAGGATAGGTTTTCATAAATAATCGGGCACTACTTAATTTCTGATTCGATAGCGACTTTGGATTGATGGCGATGAATATAATAGACAAAATGAGAACTAATGCCATATAGTAGATAACTAGACTGCATAAGTTAGCTGTCAGGTGAAAACAGTTAAAACATGGCCTCTTTACACAGGTCTACATACGTGCAGGTGGTCGATATAGATAAAAAGAAAGATTCTAACTGCTAAAGTAATGAAATCATGAAAAGAAGACTTTTAAAATTTATTTCAATCAAGATAATTATTACTTGTTGGTAATCATGTTTACTTAGATTTGAGTGCAGACCATTGAATTTCTCCTCGTGAATTCCTGGTACATTTGATGTTTGTTTACCTGGAAATGAATTTTTGATACTCATCCTAGTCCTCTTATTGAGGCCTAAATGGTTATATTAAGATTGTTTTGATCTGATTTTTTCCTGTCTTAACATTTGAAGCGGAATCAGTTTTCAGTGTTCAGTTTAAATTCGCTTTGTTTATGAACTTTTTTAGTCTCTGGTATTTTAATTTGAACTAAATAAGTTTTTTTTAAATAATAAAACCAACAAGCATTTACAATATTGTCTATGGTAATGAACTTTGTTTTGAATCCCACACATGAAGGATTAGAACCTTTGACAAAGGACTAATGTTTCAGGTTGTCAGAAAATATAATCTTTCTGAAGCGAAGATTTCTTTAAGAAATCAATAACTAAAAACTAATTTGGTCTAATAGTTGGTGGAAAGGAAATTTTGGAATAAAAGTGCTTTGGGTTCTATTAGTAAGTCTCCAACTGGCTCTTACATGAGATTTAAAGAATTCAAATTAAAAACCAGATGGAAATAAAGTTAAAAACGTTATGAAGGAAATCTAAAATCAGAGAGAGAGAGAGAGAGAGAGAGAGAGAGAGAGAGAGAGAGAGAGAGAGAGAGAGAGAGAGAGAGAGAGAGAGAGAGAGAGAGAGAGAGAGAGAGAGAGAGAGAGAGAGAGAGAGGCACATGCTCATGCAAACGAAAACGAAGAGGTAAATACAGATGTAGAGAGAAAGATACAAAGAAGAAATGTAAATGCAATTGACACTAAACGAATAAGAATTGACCAGCGAAAACCACTACAACAATTAAGCAAAAATTCATATTTTGATGTTACCAGAAATATCAGGTTGGTACTCCCTTTTAGCCTCAGATAGCTCATATTAGTTGAAGACTTCAAGAATTATGTTGATAGTGTAGCAAAGACCTATACTGATGAGCAAATATTGCCTATTCTTTACATCATATAGTTTCAATGTGCATACAAGCAAGTATTCCACTCGGCAGTTGTTTGATGAAAAATCTTCTTAGTCACGTACGAGTACTTCCAAATCAATCTGGCACAGTCTTTATGAATCAAATGTCTTATAAGACTGATTAGAAATCCTTATATTTTCTTACTTGCTCTTATTCAAAGACAAAAGGGCCACATATTCAAAACTAAAGCAACAGAATCAAAACAGAGCTGTTCCAAATGCTCTTATTTCTAAGAGACCAAGGTCATTGTGATATTGAAAGCAATATATTTATTGGGTCAAACAAACCGCATTCTTATTTTATGAACCATTCATGTCGTAAAGTTCTACATAACTTTTTGGTGATTCTGCCAAGTATATATCTATTAAAATATTAAGGGACATGCGAGCTTTTCAGAGTCTTTTATAATCAGGTATCATGCCTTAATCTGAGAACTTCTCTTCTAATGAGAATATTCTAGCGTATAGTTGGTCTCGTTAATGTTCCTGTCCATTGTGTAAAGTTTTCATCAAACTTTTTCTCAGACACCGTTTCACTAGTATGAGTAATTCTTTACACGTCATGGGGATTCATTTATTACTAGGCAATGCTCTACCTGAAGATTAGGTTGTGGTTAAATCTCTTGTAACTGAAAATCATTATTCTAATCAAAACGTTGATACTGTAAAAATTCAAATCACCGATTTATACCTTGGCTTTGCAGTTACTATATTTATGGTAAAGAAAGCCCTTGAGAATCAAGTTGATCAGGAAATTAGGAAAATAATAGAAAAGAGTGAACACCAACACATGTTGTAAAATTCAACAGATAATTTATTTTCCTTGAATAGAAAGTTAAAAATGTATAAAGAACTTAAGACATTGCGAATTAAATTCTAAATAATGCTATAATTTCGAATCTAGCCTTAACGATTGTTGTTCTGTATAAACTTTAATGATATTATAAAATAAATCTAATGTTGGAAAGTGTTGATGCTATTATGATAGCATGTGTCTCAGTGATGTGCAAAGAGCCTTTTTTAAAATCGCTACGATGTCTGCAGTGCGGCAGTTTATAGTGATGTCTAGCACTGGGGCATCATTCCGCAGACATGTAACATGATGTCCCACCCAGTCACATTATCCTGACACCAGGCCGACCAGTCCTAACACTAACCTCTTAATGCTGATCGCCAAGCGAGGAAGCTGTTAGTACCATTTTTGTAAGTCTTTGGTATGACTCGGCTGGGGTCTACAATTTGAACGTTATGGTAGATTTTATTAAACATGGAAACAGGTACTCACATTCAAATAGCGATTTTAGATTATTCTTTTCTTATTGTTACAGATGTGAAAGTGTTTGGTCTATATTATTCATAATTTCTAAATCCTGAAAATTGGTTGCCCCAATGACACTACCGTCCGATTGAATTTCATGGTTTAAATCCTCATTGTGTTGGACAGATACGACCAAACTGACTGCATGATTAAAATGGCTATCTCTATCAATATACCAGTACTCCTTAAATATATTTACACCCCATCAATAGTAATATTGCAATTGAACTAATGTTCTTTGTAACTTTTGTAAAAACAATATTACTTAATCTGAAGAAAATTTTGAAGAAATGGGCAAGAGAGACAGAACTCGATCACCAGGCGGAAAAGTTCCTTTGTCGTTCTGTCACTCTTAAAAATTTTCTTTCTTACTTGGTCTTAGGTATGGGACCAGTTACCGTTATTCTGATAAATGGTTCCCCAGATGCAGGAATAAGTCTAGTCTTAGGTATCATCTGATTGGGGTTTTTCTACCATTTGACGCGTATGACAAGCTCTACAGTCCTTCCAAACATCATGCTTAAATTTTGGACGATAGGAAAAATTCATGATCTTGAGATAATTTGTTTGACACCTAAACGAAGAGTCAAATGAGTTTAACAATGGTCATTAAAATTAACAAAGCCGCAATCTACTAACTGAATAAGAAAACCAATTATGCAAAGACTACTTAGATGCAAAGTACCTGCTAATAAAAGACTCTGAGAAGACTGTGCGTCCTTTAAAATTCGAATAGTTATAGCATTGTTAGAATCACCCATGAGTGGTATAGATCCTTTCGACAAAATGGTTCATAATTCTCCATAATTAAATCAGACTAGGTTTGTTTGACCAAACAAATATATTGCTTTCAGTACCCGACCGTGACATTGACCTCTTAGAAATAAAATTGCTCCTTGATCAGCTCTGTCTTGTTTTTGTTGCTTTTCTTCAATTTTTCAGCAATCAGAATGAACGTGCCTTTTCTTCTCGCAAGAGGTGCACGTAAGAAGAGATAATCACTTCTGATCAATATTATCAGAAACATGATTCCTAAACCTTATGCCAGACTGAGATTTGGAAGTGCTCATATTAGACTGAAATAGTTTTGTTTTGTTTTGCCAAAAGATTGCAGAGCAGAAGACTTACTAAAAAAAACAAACATTTCAAGCTAAGGAAAAATCGTCAGATGTACTAGCAGCATTTTCAAAGGTATTTACCATGTGCTGATCAAGGTAAGTCTTGAACTCTTCAACTAATATGAGTTGTCTGAGATTTTCGCAATCTTGACCAACTTTTGGGCTAAACACTACCTATTACAGAACTACATTTTTCTCTTGCAAATTCGATATGGGTTTGTACATATTCTTTCTTTTGCACAGTTCCTAAACTTGTGTCGATAAGTTTCAGATATCAACTCATTACCCTTCACGATAGATTCCTTAATCAGATCATAATCAGAACTTTAATATACTCTTTGTTTGCATGCATTTGATTACAGACTCCCTGTAGTTGCAAAACTGTCTTAGCACACGAAACTAAATTAAACCCACAATTTTGAGCATATTATGTACTTAATCAATTTCTTCGATGGTAAACCTAGCTTCATAAAAACAACGTGATATCTTTTGTTAATACAGATATATCTTTTTTTATCTAAAGAGACTTTCTGAATTATTTAATATGTTTAATTTTTGCATTTTGATTTTGGGGATAGAGTTGTAATTCTTGCTTTGCGCTTTGAATTTGCTTTTACATTTAGTACAAGAGCAGTTTGTATTTACTCTAGCATAGACTATAGGGACAACATGTGTTGAAAAAATGGCCTCAGCTATAAGGACAACATGTCTTAAAAGATGGCACTCAGCTATAGGGACAACGTGTCTTAAAAGATGGCACTCAGCTATATGGACAAAATGTCTTGAAAAACTAACACTCGGCTAATGGGATAACATGTCCTGAATAAAAAGGGGTTTTTGGCTATAGGGACATGTATTGAAAAAACAACACTCGGCTATAGGACAACATGTCTTGAAAAACTAACACTCAGCTAATGGGATAACATGTCTTGAATAAATGGTTCACTCGGCTATAGGGACAACATATATTGAAAAAACGGCACTCGGCTATAGGGACAACATATCTTGAAAAACTAAAACATAATTGGATAACATGTCTTGAATAAATGGGGCACTCGGCTATAGGGGCAACATGCATTGAAAAAAACGGGACTCAGCTATATGGACAACATGTCTTGAAAAACTAACACTCGGCTAATGGGATAACATGTCTTTTATAAATGGGGCATTCGGCTATAGAGACAACATGTATTGAAAAAACCGCACTCGGCTATATGGACAAAATGTCTTGAAAAAATGGCACAGACTATAGGGAAGACATGTCTAGAAAAATGGCACAGACAATGGGGACATGTCTTGTAAAAATGGCACAGACTATAGGAACGACATCTTGAAAAAAAATGGTACATGCTATAGGGACAACATGTCTCAAAAAATGGAGTAGACTGTAGGGACACCATGTCTTGAAAAATTGCACAGACTATAAAGACAACATGCCTTGAAAAAATGGCACAGGCTATAGGGACAACATGTCTCGAAAAAATGGCATAGAGTGTAGGGACACCATGTCTTGAAAAATGGCACAGACTATAGGGAGAACATGTCTTGGAAAAATGGTACAGACGATTAGGGCAACATGTCTTAAAAATGGCACAGGCTATAGGGACAATAAGTATTGAAAAAATGGTAAATACTGTAGGGACAACATGTCTTGAAAAAATGGCACAGACGATTAGGACAACATGTCTTAAAAAATGGCACAGGTTATAGGGACAACAAGTATTGAAAAATGGCAAATACTGTACGGACACCATGTCTTGAAAAAATGGCAAATACTGTAGGGACACCATGTCTTGAAAAATGGCACAGACTATATGGACAACATATCTTGGAAATATGGCACAGATGATAGGAACAACATGTCTTGAAAAAATGGCAGACTATAGGGACAACAAGTATTAAAAATGGCAAATACTGTACGGACACCATGTCTTGGATAATGGCATATTCCTAGAGTCACTGCATTTTCTCATATCCAAAAATTCTAATTTTATTGCTTGTAATGTTCTAGTAAAACATTCACTGTGATTGTAACGTCCAATTCAAAGTTCAATGTGATAATATAGTCATAGTCAAAATTCAGTGTGATTCTAAAGTTCTTGTTAATTTTCAGTCTGATTCTAAAGTCCAAGAAAAATTTCAGTGATTTGATGGGTTTGCGACTATCGGGCCAAGCGCCATATTTACACAATTATATATCTTGATTCCAAAAGTCCACGTAGTTATAACTCTTCGTAACTTGAAATTACACTCAAGAGTAAGTTATTTCAGAAAAAAATATTTGACTAATGCTAATAAGACAATTATATAAATTATATAATATTCTCAAACATGATAAATAGCAACTTTAAAATTTCTGTATTTAAATATTTTCTTTTTTCTTTTCTTTCCTTTTCTCTATTTACGTTTGATTTTGAGTGAGCACTCAAGCTGAGGAGTTTTGTGAATATCAGGGACAGATCAAAACAGAGATTTATGTATTATTTAGCTCTTTGGCGAGACTATTTGACTATATTTGAGAGGCAATTTAGACACCAATTTCACAACATCTTAGGAATTTCCATTCGTCCGATAGATCCCTTCATTTCTGTTTCAGTCATCATGAGTATAATACAGTTAGGACGTGTTTTACACCATAAGACTTTTCACTGTACACGTGGTGTGTTTAAATCCTTAAAATCAAAATGAAATTCCAATAAGCTCTTTTCTTGTCGAATGGTTTTGCACCCAACGGGGTGAGCTTGTATAAAATATATTGCTAACATCTCATGGAGAAATGTACGTAATATCTGTGAAAAAGTGTATAGTCGTGCTTTAGTTAAATATTTTTGTATGGACAGACAGACAGATAAACAAACAGATAGATAGATAGATAGATAGAGAGATAGAGAGATAGAGAGATAGAGAGATAGATAGATAGATAGAGTTTGGTTCATCCTATGCCGCACGTGCGAATTACTGTCGATAGGGAAAAAACACCCGAATTCTTTCGCCAGCACGGACTATGTAGGCTAGATCGTCTATGTATAAATGCCTCACCATAAGACAATATCTTCACATTACCAGATATCTTGTCAGTAAGCAGTCTATTTAGGGACTTGCACATCTTCAGCTGTAGAGGTATGTAAAGTTACTTATTAATTTTATATGCATATTATATCTTATGCATATTGTAACTTACAGCTATTTACGTACTATCACTGTTATTTTTGTATGTTTTAATCAGGCTTTGACTTTCGTAATATAACGCAAATATTTTCTATTCTTGTTTGTAACTTATCAAGAGATTTATATTAGCAATATAAAGTTGCGTTTTATTAAGAAACATTTAGGAATCTAATAGGAATCTTATCGAACGGGTTTACTTCTGAACCTGTAGTTTTGCAATGCTGTACCGATAACGTTTTTTGCATGATTTACCGTATATAACGTCATTACGTGTTCTCGTATATACCTGTGCATGCATAATACACCGTGTTAGATGTATTTCCAGCTGACTAGAGTGATCCATGGTGATCGTAGTCGATGTGGTAGCAGGTATAGAGCTAACCATAGCAGTCGTAGAACTGAGTGAAGTGTTTCTGGTCAAGTAGCTGTTGATCGGGCTTTGCGGACAGAATTGGTGGGAGCTGATTGATTTGATCGAGGAATTGAATGGTGGTCGGTGACTACCAATAACGCTTAGTGCTTGATTGACCAGTGTGACTGGTAGAGAAGTGTAATATTGACGGAAAGGTTTTGTGTTACTCCATGCATGTAATATTTAGCTGTTGGCTACTTTTTTGGTTTTGTTATACCCAGTTCTTTGGGAGTGTAAAGATAATATTTGTATGATATCTGTTCAATAAATTCATCATTTTATTATGAGTAAAATTCGCCAATGTTTCACTGAGTGAATACCATCATCTTTACTATTGAATAAAACACGTCATTTCTTTATTCGTTTAATCGTGTGGAATTGTGTATCCTTCACCTTTGTCCTTGTACTGTGTAAGGTCATTAATTTGCATTTATATCAGTTATCTTGTTACAAATACTTTGATCGATTAGTCTGTGTCTCTACAGGTAACAATGTTTGTGCGTTTCTTTTTAGATTCTCGTCATCTTTGATAGACACAGATTTATAGCTTATTCTTTGTGATATGCATCGTCTATAGATTCTACTTGATTTCCTTGATTTGATATGTATAATATTTCTATTGCAAATCGAATCGCGAGGATCTCGATTTCGAATTAGGTGGAATATGTTCTGTCTTGTACTTTTCCTCTTTCTCTCCCCTGGTGAAAACCATTTGTTCTTGTAAATGTCCCCCTTTTTCTCCCTTTTATAATTTTCCTAGCCCAAACACTGAGAAATCCCTATATTTTCTTGTAGTTAGAAATTTGTATTCATCATAAATCTTGTTTTTTTTTCCATTCATCGAATTATCTATCAATCATTCTTTCCATTCTAAATACTTACAAACATAAGCATACGTACTTTGTTCTTGTAATTGAGTAAAATTTAAGTTGTGCTGATTCAGTTAATGCATTTACGTATCCTAGTTACAGGTCACGTCACTGTTCTTTAATGATGAAACCCGGCTGAGCCATACCAAAGATTTATAAAAATCGGCACTAGCAGCCACAACACTAGGCACTCGGCATCAAGAGGTTAGTGATAGGACTGGTCGGCCTGACGTCAGGACAATTTGATTGAGTTGGACATGACGTTACATATCTACGGCATGATGCCCCAGTGTTAGACATCGCTATAACCGCCATAATGCAGACATCGTAGGGACATGACTATAATTTTTAAGGTAATTTAAAAATGTAGAACACACATTTATATAAAGAGGGCAATTATCAGAAAGCACCATTGTTCTTTCTAAGATATTATTGTGAAAAATTAATGTCAATTAGTTTTGGCTGTGTAGATCCATTGTAACTCAAAGTAAGAGAAATGTGTTCTTGTGCATATTTTGCTAAAATACGTACATGCAAAAAATTGTGTTACTTTGTAGCTGTTGATGTCATGAATACATTTTAAAAAAAATATGTACATGTACAAATTTTAGTGCTTTGCGTTGTAAATATATGAACCGCAATGGGACACCGCATATACAGGATCAGTTTTGAGACAATCTTATAACCACGGATAAATATGACGGTAGTATTTTCTAGCACTAAGGAAGATCGCTACTACTTTATTTAAACCTAGTGATTCTTTTAAAAATAAATTTTCATTGCTAATCACTGTATTAAATAAGTAGCCTTAATCGTCTATAGAGTGAAAAAGAAATTGATTGATGGGAAATATGGCTTTTTGAAGGGAGATATATGGGAGTATAGTTTTCGAAAGGCCTTTGGATTATTTTAGTGCATTTGAAGTAACTTTATGACGCTAGATTTGAATGATCCTATTATAATTAAATCAAACCGTTTTAAGGAACGTCGACAGTTTACAAAGAGCTGCATTGTCTAAAATGCAAAAACAGAGGCGGCCATATCGAACAAAATAATAACCAAAAAAGCGGTACATTTAATTCATAAAGGCGGCAAATGTAGACTAATAAACAACTAGAAATAATGTCGATTATTCGGATTAGATTGGGAAACAAACTAGCATTATTGTTGTTTGCGCAGTGACACAAAAGCGGGTGTTAAGAAATTTACCGGAAACCGCGCAAAATTCTAAATTTACGACACTGAATATGTTCAAAGTTCGTTCACGGTCACACGAATGGCCGCGTAGCAGCATCTGCTGACTTTCTACTTCGCCGAGTTTACCATAAACATTATTTTAGAAAGTGAACTTGTCAAAGTACCACAGCATTAAACAAAAGGAGTTCAATAAATTCAAAATTTATTTATTGAAAGAAGAAAAAAAAAATGTTAGTTCATTTAGTTCTGTAATACATTTTATGTACACGTTCATTGGACAAATTGTCTGATATATTCGACAGCAAAGAACATTGAAACTGTCAAAAATATTATGCCAACTATAGATCCGGTTGCAAAGAAGATCGTTGCTCTTATGCCCAACATTCTAGCAGTCTCCTTTTCGCCCCTTTTGTATTTGATATCTGATCTTTGCATGTAGTAAATTCCCGGCAAGCAACACAAGAAAAAGAAAAAGAGGAAGCAAGGACACTGGAGTGTACTGTGAAACTTTTGATTTATCCAATTGTAAGGATTCGGGTTGATTTGATAATCTGGGGTTACAGCTACAGTTTCATTTGTTAGAAATAGATGAAGAGGAAACTGTTCTTTTACTTCTACATTTTGCTTCATAGAGGGACGAGGAGAACTCGGTCCTTGCACTGTGTTATTTGTTGCTAATTCACTATTTGATGAAATGGAGAAAATCTTGCTTTCACTGCGAATATTGTGATTTGGGCTGGATGGACAGCTCGCTGCTTTCCGTAGTTGGAATGCCTCCCATTCCTCTCCAATGTCAAATTTGCATTGTCTACTGGAACTATGGAGCGGATCCAAAAGTGTGATTGGTAAAGTTTCGGCGAGGTGAGGCGTTCTAGGGGAGGGCGGTTCACTTACGTCACCATGGGAAATACTGGTAGAAGAATCGTACAAATCACTTGGGGGCGGAGTTTGCCACGATGGTGGGCGTATATTTAAATTTGCATAGGCTGGTTCATCGTTATATTGGTATATTATGCTTTCCAGATCTATGTTTGTGTAAGGCAAAGCAATCTCGTGCTGACTGGGAATCGCAGTTGCCATGATAACATCTGTATATCGGGGTAGGCTTCTTTCACCATTATCAGACATCTTTTAACCTAATAGTTAACTGTAAATGAGAAAATAGTTTTATTATTCGTTCCTTTTCGTCAAGAAAAGTTGCATGTAAATATTTCTTAGCCGAACTAGAATCGATTACACATTAAATATTAATTATCTTAACTTAAAGTAGGGGAAGTTAAACATTTAAGCTTAAAATAACATACTCTACCTTCGTTTAAGAAAACTACCAAAATAGTTTATGTAAACACTTTAAGATTACACCATGTGTATTCATCCTCCACCCATATTTGCAACTTGGATTACTTAAACAAGGCTACTTGATATGCACATCAATCAAAATTGCGTCAAGTGAATATAAACCATTTTCTTCTGGAGCAGTGAATCGCAAAACGTATTTGCGGAAAACTTAACGATTGATGATGGCCTTCGCGGACCATTTTATGATCTTTCCTAATGTGTATTGTACTGTGAGATAACTATTATAAAGCGCAAAATACTTAATTATAATAATTAACACTTTCTGCGATAAAAAATAAAATCACACGCCTCACATTTTCGTATCAGTAGTCTTAACTTTTTGATGCCATTTATAATCTCATTCTTTCTGAGCAAATTTCATGTTCTAAATTGTTACACAACCTTTCCGTAGAACACGTAAACGGTGCTCGTGTATCACCAGTGGTCAGTGTACCACATTTTGAGAACCATTTCTCTAAAGAGTATGCCTTCGCCTTTACTCTGTTCGAGTCTGTTCGGATGTTTTAATGCAAAAATAACCAATTACTCTAAAAAAAATTTAAATCCAGCTTTATTCCCTTCATCACAGGCACATTTGTAAAGTCATGAGTAATTTGAGTATACATCTGATGCGATAATATAGCTGTGAACATTGATACAGTTGGAAGATCTAAATTCCCTAATATCATTGATTGGGACAGTAAGGCTTGTAAAGTCTTATTCGTGGTGAGTGTTTTGAAGAGGTACTTGGTGATTTGATGAGAAGGAAAAAGGCGATGAACACTGATACGGCTGCAACTTCTGAAATAGTTGTCGGTTCTTTTATCTCAACGAATGTGAACAAGTGCAAAGGCAAAGAAGAAGTCTGCAATGTATTTAAGCTACCCGCCATGTTGGTGCCTTCTAATTCTTGTTACAATCAAAACGCCCCACAACAACACTGTCGCCATAATAAAATTATACTTATCAAAGATTGTGAAGATACAAAAATGCGAAAAGTGGCATGCAACATTCACTTTTAATTTGAGAATTAGCAGTAGCGAAAAATAGAAAGATGAAGGTACGTCTGTAGCAATAAAAAGGAACATACAATGCAAGATAAGTATCTTTGATCTTTCCAGGCGAGATTAATGATAATGTTGTCTAAATCCTCGATTGGTTTAATCAATAAAAAACTGAATTATTATTTAGTCTCCCTGATTTAAAAAAAGGAGAAGACATTTGATTCGAGAATATCTTTTGGTGCAAATCACAATGTAACATCATTGGAGAAGGCTACCGTTTGTAAACCTATCGTACAGATCAGCTGCATGAGCACGATTTAAATCTATGCGTGTCCTTCACTAAATAATTGCATAAAGTCACTTTTGTACATAATGAAGAAGCGGGATAACAAGAAGAGGAAATGGGTGGGGGTTGACGAGAAGGAGACGAACATAAAACATATTAGTTGACAGTGGCAACATATAGAAAGAATGTGAAGAGGAACACCATTTTGAATGACGACAACAACAATGCGTTAAATACACCACATATTGCAATTTACAAGAGAAGTCCCTCACATCTGATGGATTTTTTTTTTACCCTTTGGTAAATGAAAAAGAACAGCATTTCGACATGTTCACACTTATTTTTGTTACCCTGTCATTCTCTTCCCCTAAAAGTAAATCTACTGTTTTCGAAATTACGGTCTTTTTTGAAAATCAAAGATTCACAAATCTTTTAAGCCTTTTTTATAGAAAAAGAATCATTTTCCTGACAAGTTGCAGCTGACACAGTAATGCAATACACTATATGTTTGAAAAGATTTTAAAAGAGTTTTTA